>CM033473.1:268558277-268734821 GCA_019447015.1 Hymenochirus boettgeri | reverse complement strand
TTAGTTCTGGTTGGCAAGTGGATACATATAAATATTGATATTACTGGTATTAATACATTACGGTAGTTCTGGTTGGTACAGGGATACTATAATATATTGAGAATTACTGGTATCAATACATATACTGTAGTTCTGGTTGGTACGGGATATTATATAATATTGATAATTACTTGCATAAATACATATACTGTAGTTTTGGTTGGTACGGGGATACTATATAATATTAGAATTACTGGTATTAATACATATAATGTAGATCTGGTTGGTACAGGGATACTATATAATATTGAGATTACCGGTATTAATACATATACTTTAGTCTGGTTGGCAAGTGGATACTATTAATATGATAATTACTGGTATTAATACATATACGGTAGTTCTGGTTGGTACAGGGATACTAATAATATTGAGAATTACTGGTATCAATACATATACTGTAGTTCTGGTGGTACGGGGATATTATATAATATTGATAATTACTTGCATAAATACATATACTGTAGTTTGGTTGGTACGGGGATACTATATAATATTGAGAATTACTGGTATTAATACATATAATGTGATCTGGTTGGTACAGGGATACTATATAATATGAGAATTACTGGTCTTTATACATATACAGTAGTTCTGGTTGGTACGGGGATACTATGTAATATTGAAAGTTACTGGTATTAATACATATACTGTAGTTCTGGTTGGCACAGGGATACTATATATTTGAGAATAACTGATATATACATTACTGTAGTTCTGGTTGGTACAGGGAACTATAAAATATTGAGAATTACTGGCACTTAATACAGATACTGTAATTCTGGTTGGAACGGGGATACTATATATTTGAGAATTACTGGTATTATACATTTACTGTAGTTCTGGTTGGAGGGGGATACTATATAATATAGAAATTAACTGGCATTATACAATAATGTATTTTCTGTTTGGTACAGGGATACTATATATATTGATTTACTGGTATTAATACATATACTGTAGATCTGTTTGGTACAGGGATATTTTCTAATATTGAGAATTACCGGTATTAATACGTATACTGTAGTTCTGGTTGGTACAGGATACGTATTAATACCGGTAATTCTCAATATTATATAGTATCCCCGTACCAACCAGAACTACAGTATATGTATTAATACCGGTAATTCTCAATATTACCGGTATATACTATCCCTGTACCAACCAGAACTACTTTATATGTATTAAAAGATACCAGTAATTCTCAATATTTTTTAGTTTTAGAAACTTATCTATCCCTCTTTTAAAGCTATTCATTGAATTTGCCATTACCACATCTGCTGGAAGACAGTTCCAGTTTCACCATTCTCACTGTAAAGAAACCTTTCCTAACCTGAAGATGAAACTTCTTTTCTCCCAATCTTTAAGGATGTCCACATGTCCTCAGATAGAGTTTACTGTATGGCCCATTAATATATTTGTATAAAGTGATCATATCCCCTCACAAATGTCTCTAATGTAAACAGCCCTAACTTGTCTAATCTACCTGCATATTCAAGCCTCTCCATTCCCCTTATTAATTTAGTTGACCTTCTCTGCATCCTTCCATTTCCAAGATGTCCCTTTTGTATATGGGATTCCAAAACTGCACCGCATATTCCAAATGAGGCCTTACCAGTGCCTTGTAAAGAGGGAGAATATAAGGGATAATACGCTACCTACAGTGTAATATAAGAATATTACGCCACCAAGGAGTTCCATGACCATATAGAAGCACGAGCCCGCAGGCCGAGTGCTTTTATACAGGTCATGAAACTCCGAGGTGAAGTAAATCCGTATATTACACTGTAGGTAGCGTATTATTTCTTATAATACATAAGGCCAGCCAAAAAAAAACAAAAAAAAATGCCAACTACCACTGTCTCTCCCCCTTCCTGTATTAGTCATTTATATAGGAATCCCTGTTTAATGTATAAATAGTTAATTACTGTTCCTATTAAAAAGAGAAAGAAGGACCCAACATTGTCTGTCAAGAACAAACAGGGCTTTCTATATAAATGACTAATACAGGGAGGGGGAGACAGTGGGAGGGGCAGTGGAATACAGGAAGTCACTTAATGACATCACTGAGTGACTGTAATATAGATTCTCGCCACTGCACCTCCCCATTGAAAATGCCTAGCCTTATGTATTATAATATTTTTCACTCTTGAATCTATTCCCCTCTTTATACAAGACAATATCTTGCTAGCTCTAGCCGTGGCTGTCTGGCATTGTTTACTACAGCTAAGTCTGTTATCAACCAGAACCCCCAAATCTTTTTCCATTAGAGATTTACTTTTTCCCTCCACAGAGTTATTTATGGTGTAGGTGGCAAAAGGATTGTTAAACCCCAAATGCATCACCTTACATTTATCAACATTGAATCTCATCTGCCATTCTGCTGCCCATTTTGATAATCTATCTAGGCCTGCTTGCAACACATCATTTGAAGTTTCCAAAGCTCTGCCTAGTTAATGTAAAGAATATGGCCTTGATGGCCGTGGTACTCACAAGTATGCTTTCAGGAGGGGACTGAGTCCGGAAAATGCAGGACACAGAGGCTGCTGGGAACAGTAGGCTGGATTCTGGAACAAGGTGCTGCTGGGAATTGAAGGCTGTATTCTGGAACAAGGTGCTGCTGGGAACAGTAGGCTGTATTCTGGAACAAGGTGCTGCTGGGAACTGTAGGCTGGATTCTGGAACAAGGAGCTGCTGGGAACAGTAGGCTGGATTCTGGAACAAGGTGCTGCTGGGAACTGTAGGCTGGATTCTGGAACAAGGTGCTGCTGGGAACTGTTGGCTGTATTCTGGAACAAGGTGCTGCTGGGAACAGTAGGCTGGATTCTGGAACAAGGTGCTGCTGGGAACTGTAGGCTGGATTCTGGAACAAGGTGCTGCTGGGAACTGTAGGTTGCTGTTAAGGTTGCTTCTGGAACAGGTGGCTCTGGGATCTGTAGGCTGGATTCTGGAACAAGGTGCTGTTGGGAACTGTAGGCTGGATTCTGGAACCCAAGATGCTGGAGTAGTAGTACTGGAACAAGCAGGGTAAGTAGACACAGGAACAGTTAAGGTAAGTGGTCACAGGAACAGGCAAGGTAGGTATTGACTCAGGAACTGGCAAAGTAATGTATTGTCTCTGGAACAGGAGGTAAGTAGCAGGATCGTACAGGAGCCGGGGTAGTGGAGCTACATTTAGTCATCATGCCGGCGGCGCTGCCTACCCGGAAGCGCCTGGCGTTTGATTGGAGCAGCAGGTAAGTTCGTGACAGTTTATTGTCATCAGCAACACAGAGGGGGCAATTTACCCAGAGGTGCTGGCCAATTTTATGGATTTTTTAAGTCGCGTTCACCGTTCGCTACTGGTTGCGTGACTTTAACTCCATATTAGCGCCAAATGCACGGTTACGCAAAAGAGACCCGTGCATCCGATGCTCGCGATTCAATATCACTTTGCATTTGTGTTTTATTGCTAATAGCTGCTGTTATATCCTACAGTGAGTAAATCCCTTTCGTCATTTACCCACATTCGCAAACACAATATTGAATTGCGATCGGACATTTACACAAACGTTAGTGGTGATGTGCTATGTTCTCCATTCATCACTCACTGAAGGAAACAAGCAGTCACATTATAACTCAGTTTTGGACCAATGCTATAGTGACATTTTGGGGCAGAATTATTGAAAAACCCTCACTACCTGATGTAATTTCGGATAACGTGGGTTTTTCACTAATTTCACACCCTGGTGCTGTTATTTCCAAACATTTTTGGAAAAAGCATTGTGTAGCCTTATTCAATATTGTTAAGTTTGGCGCTACAGGTGTGTTTTGCGCTACACAAAAGTGTACGTCTTACCTGACTGGAATCCCATGATGCAGTAAGTCTCGCAAAGGGGTTCAAAGCATTGGGGATTGTGGTCAGGTAAGACATTCACTTTTTGTTACTACTACTCTGCCCGTTTATCTTGACTTAGGGTTGGGGTACACGCAAGACTTAAAAATAAGGCCAGCTTTTACAGCAGGTAGTCATGGGTGTGTCAAGAGCCTTTGCAAAATCAATGTATACCACAATAATATTCCACAACACATACCACATCCCATTCTAACTGCTTAATTACCCCATAAAACAAGCACGTAATCCTAAAACATCCAGCGAGACGTAATCCTGAATATGGTTCGTATCACCCTGATCTCATACACACCTATATTTACCAGCCTTATTATTTATTGTAAGGTTATTATAACAATTGTCAGGAGAGTGAGGTAATAGTATTTTATTAGGTACAGACCCTTTATTGCTATGAACCTTGGATAATTGTTATAATTAGAGATGTGGGTTGAACAGAACCCGGTATCTAATCGAATCTGAGGGTTTCGAAGTCCTGACGAAACTTACGGAACTCCCGGATTTCACGGAACCCGTTTTTTTGGGATTTTTGATTTTTATCGAAATTTCAATAATCATCGAAATCAAAAATAGATGATTATCGAATCTAAAACGGCAAAACGAAAGTAATGATTGATTTCAGTAACCCTCGAGTAATGATCAATTTCAGTAACCCTCGAAAGTATGATCGATTCAGTAACCCTCGAAGTAATGATCGATTTCGGTAACCTTCGAAAGTAATGATCGATTTCAAACTCTAGAAGTAATGATCGATTTCGGTAAACCTCGAAAGTAATGATCGATTTCAGTAACCCTTGAAAGTAATGATCATTTCGGTACCCCTCGAAGTAATGATCGTTTCTGTAACCCTCGAAAGTAATGATCGTTTTCGGTAACCCTCGAAAGTAATGATCGATTTCAGTAACCCTCGAAAATGATCGATTTCAGTAACTCTAGAAAGTAATGATCGATTTCAGTAACCCTCGAAAGTAATGATCGATTTCAGTAACCCTCGAAAGTAATGATCGATTTCGGTAACCCTCGAAAGTAATAATTGATTTCGGTACCCCTCGAAGTAATGATCGATTTCGGTAACCCTCGAAAGTAATGATCGATTTCGGTAACCCTCGAAAGTAATGATTGATTTCATAACCCTCGAAAGTATGATCGTTTCGGTAACCCTCGAAAGTAATGATCGATTTCGGTAACCCCTCGAAAGTAATGATCGATTTCGGTAACCTTCGAAAGTAATGATCGATTTCAGTAACCTCGAAAGTAATGATTGATTTCAGTAACCCTCGAAAGTAATGATCGATTCGGTAACCCTCGAAAGCAATGATCGATTTCGGTAACCCTCTAAAGTTTGATCGATTTCGGTAACTCTAGAAAGTATCGATTTCGGTAACTCTAGAAGTATGATCGATTTCGTTAACCCTCGAAAGTAATGATTTTCGGTAACCCCGAAAGTAATGATTGATTTTGGTAACCCTCGAAAGTAATGATCGTTTTCTGTAACCCTCGAAAGTAATGATCATTTTGGTAACCCTCGAAAGTAATGATCGATTTCTGTAACCCTCGAAAGTAATGATCGATTTCGGTAACCCTCGAAAATGATCGTTTCAGTAACCTTGAAAGTAATGATCGATTTCAGTAACCCTCGAAAGCAATGATCGTTTTCGGTAACCCTCGAAAGTAATGATCGATTTCAGTAACCCTCGAAAGTAATAATTGATTTCGGTAACCCTCGAAAGTAATGATCGATTTCGGTAACCCTCGAAAGTAATTATCGATTTCAGTAACCCTCGAAAGTAATGATCGATTTCAGTAACCCTCGAAAGCAATGATCGATTTGTAACCCTCGAAAGTAATGATCGATTTCAGTAACCCTCGAAAGTAATAATCGATTTCGGTAACCCTCGAAAGATGATCGATTTCAGTAATCCTCGAAAGTAAGGATCGATTTCGGTAACCCTCGAAGTAATGATCGATTTCAGTAACCCTCGAAAGTAATCGATTTCGGTAACCCTCGAAAGTAATGACGATTTCAGTAACCCTCGAAAGTAATGATCGATTTCGGTAACCTTTGAAAGTAATGATCGATTTCGGTAACCCTCGAAAGTAATGATCGATTTCGGTAACCCTCGAAAGCAATGATCGATTTCGGTAACCCTCGAAAGTAATGATCGATTTCGGTAACCCTCGAAAGCAATGATCGATTTCGGTAACCCTCGAAAGTAATGATCGATTTCAGTAACCCTCGAAAGTAATGATCGATTTCAGTAACCCTCGAAAGTAATAATCGATTTCAGTAACTCTAGAAGTATGATCCATTTCAGTAACCCCAAAAGTAATGATCGATTTCAGTACCCTCGAAAGTAATGATCGATTTCAGTAACCCTTGAAAGTAATGATTGATTTCGGTAACCTTTGAAAGTAATATCGATTTCAGTAACCCTCGAAAGTAATGATCGATTTCAGTAACCCTCGAAGTAAGATCGATTTCATAACCCTCGAAGTAATGATCGATTTCGGTAACCCTCGAAAGTAATGATCGATTTCAGTAACCCTCGAAAGTAATGATCGATTTCAGTAACCCTCGAAAGCAATGATCGATTTCGGTAACCCTCGAAAGTAATGATCGATTTCGGTAACTCTAGAAAGTAATGATCGATTTCGGTAACCCTTGAAAGTAATGATCGATTTCAGTAACCCTCGAAGTAATGATCGATTTCGGTAACTCTAGAAGTAATGATCGATTTCGGTACCCCTCAAAAGCAAGAATGATTCAGTAACCCTTGAATTTGTAATATCGGTAACCCTCGAAAGTAGTTTTAAAATAAGTTTTGGTTCTATTTACGGGTTCCCCAGCCTTCCCAAGGTCTCTGTGTCATTTACAGTAACCTACTATACTATTTTGTCCCTCAAAATGGCAGAAACTTTTGATTTTTTTCTCTCATTGACTTCTATAGGTTCATTTTTCGAAAATCCGAATACGGAAGAAGCTCTACAGTTTTGAACATCTCTATTTAATATCAATATACATACGGGATATTCAATAAAAGTTCTTGCCGATTAAAATGGTGCTAATTTTGCTCCAACCAATCAGATGTAAGCTTACAAATGTTAAATAAATCTGATTGGTTGGGGCAAAATTAGCATCATTTTAAACGACAGAACTTTTATTGAATCTCCCTGCTGCAAGCAGACCTAGATAGATTATCAAATGGGCAGCAGAATGGCAGATGAGATTCAATGTTGATAAATGTAAGTGGATACATTTGGGATTTAAAATCCCTATGCCACCTACACCATAAATAACTCTGTGTTAAGTGCATCTTTAATGGAAAAAGATTTTGGGTTCTGGTAAATAACACACTTAGCTATAGCAAACAGCCAGGTAGCAACGGCTAGAGCTAGCAAGCAAGATATTGTCTTGTATAAAGAGGGGAATGGATTCAAGTGAAAAAATATTATTCTCCCTCTTTACAGGCCTGGTAAGGCCACATTTGGAATATGCAGTGCAGTTTTGGAATCCCATCACAAAAGGGACATCTTAGAAATTGAGGCAGTTCAGAGAAGGGCAACTAAATTAATAAGGGGAAGGGAGGGGCTTGAATATGCAGGAAGATTAGACAAGTTAGGCTGTTTACATTGGAGAAGCGACATTTGCGTGGGGACATGATAACCTTATACAAATATTTAATGGCCCATACATGAACTCTCTGGTGCATTTTTCACTTATCAGAGGACTCGTGGACATCCTTTAAGGTTGGAAGAAAAGAAGTTTCATCTTCCGGTTAGGAAGGGTTTCTTTACAGTGAGAACGGTGAAACTGTGAAACTGTCTTCCAGCAGATGTGGTAATGGCAAGTTCATTGAATGCTTTAAAAAAGGCCTGGATAAGTTTCTCTAAAACTAAATATCGAGAATTACTGGTATTAATGAATATAGATCTGGTTGATCCAGGATACTTTCCGATTGCCGTTTGGAGTCAGGAAAGAATTTTTTCCCCCTTTTAAGCTGTTTTTTTTTTGCCTTCCTCTGGATCAACTGTTAGGTAGGGTTAAAAAAAAAAAAAGGGGGT
The DNA here is from genome assembly GCA_019447015.1 of Hymenochirus boettgeri. NCBI lineage: Eukaryota > Metazoa > Chordata > Amphibia > Anura > Pipidae > Hymenochirus > Hymenochirus boettgeri. The sequence goes on along the minus strand of CM033473.1, from coordinate 268,726,831 downwards.
GAATAAGTTGGACTTGATGGACGTATGTCTTTATTCAACCTTAATTACATGTATTACTATGTACAATGTAGTATTTTCTTCCATTATTCCACCCTTGCTTCTCTAAACTATATTTTTTGCTTGCCTTATAGTGGTGAAGAGGTCAGCGCAGACAATTGACATCTTGATGGCTCACTATTCGCTTCTATAGCATCATGGGGGTGGAGTATTGTTTCTTACCTTCCGGTCAAATATATTTTACAATTAAAATCAATTTATTTCCCTATTGATGCCCTTTAAATATTCACTCAAACTACTGTTCGTTGCTTGCTGACATGACGGCATTCCAGCTAATAAAAACAGTTATAGTGCAATCTGCCCCTTTCAGTACTAATTATAAACACGGGGGGCACTCAGGGAGTTTGTGTGGGCGTTCCGCAGGGGTGTGCACGTAGGGGTCAGGTGTTGTGGTGCGTGCCGGGGGGTGCGCAACGTGGGATTTGCTGGTGAAGAAGAAATGGCTTTTCAATGATTGCCTCAAACATGCTGGGTAAACTTGCAGCACGGCAAAATCTATTCCGTCAGCCAAGTATAGGCAATTACCGGGCCTCGGGCCAAAGCAGTTACGGTTCACTGATCTCATATATGATTATTATCCTCAAACAATATGCGAATGATTTTTGAAACATTTAGAAAAACCCAGCCAAGGAAAAGTATATATGATTATTTTTTGGAAACGGGTGTGGGGGGTTTGCTAATTTTACTCTATGGAAATCAGGATTGAAGATGACAGTACCACAATGAAAGGATTGGATTCCTAATGTGCGCCAGTTTTTTCTGGTGATGTCAATGTCATGCGATACCTCCCAATTCTCCATAAAAAAACGAATGTAGGCTTTCTATAATGTGACATTTTATAGCGGTAATAAACATTTCAGATCCTTTCGTTGTGTTTCGTAGAAGCTGGCAGGACGTTCCGCGCAGAGAAGGCACAAGTCCTATTTCTCACCTCCTCTAGTTCACTAGAACATGATGTCTACAGTGATCCATATTCACAGATGATGCCTCCCAGCTTCTGTGAACTGCAGAATCCTTACCAAAACAAAAAGAGATTTATAAGAACTGCTACTGTTACACATCCTGGTATTTCTTACAAATCCACAAGTTCATGACAATGTGAACAAGCAACATGGGAGATTAGGAAAAATACTTTCAATGAGGTTAACATTATAAGAATTTACAGGGAGGCAATAGGTTGCCAGTGTTTCAGAAAGCGTGTCATGACTGTTTCTTACACCAGTGTAGTCCTGTACGACTCCCTTATATTAAAGTAGACAGACTCTCTACTAGAGATGAACAAAACTGCTGAGTTTCGTTCCGATGTGGAACCTACTCACGAATTACGATTGAATTGGAATGTTTTCGATTTTCTATAGCATTTTTGAATTTCAATGAAAAGTTCACAATCTCTGGAATTTTGAGAAATCTGTTGGATTTGCAGATTTTTGAAATCTGCAAAAAAAAAGGTTCATTCAAAATCGTGATTTAGCACTATCTTTATTCACCAGGAATCCTTAACTGGGATTTTAGCATACATATTGTACATACAGTATGCTAAGAAAGGTGAGTATTTTCTCATTTCAAATGACCATAATCTGCCTATCCAGTATCTCTGTGTATAAATAAATGCTTCCAAAGTACTGACTTTCTGTTTGCAGGACCCCTATAGTGTCTGTTACCTTCTCAGTCCCCAGGTTAATTCAGTCAATCAGTAGAGATCTGAGCATGATTGATGCATCCAACAGCCAATCAGTAAGATGGACTAGAACTCGAACCCAAACCCAAGTTTGAATGGGATTTTATGAGTTCGAACAAACAAACAACTGGACTTTTCAAACTTTTCGGATCGGATTTTTCAAACTTTTGAGAATTTTCGAAATTTTATATTTTTCAAATTTATTGAATTTGGGGAAAGGATACATCCACCAATGACAGCTATTTTTAGCAGTGCCAACCCCCTGGGTATAAATACAAACCTTGACAGACGCCTTGTTATTGTAATGTGTTACCTTCCACCCACTTTCACAATGCATACTCCAAGGAGAGAAGCCAATGTGGTGTGGGGTATGTTCAGAATGGCCAAGCCTGGCAGGCACCTTTACAATGGTGGCTCACTGCTGTTGTAACCCCTTTGCCCACTTTCCCTTGCATGATGCACGAGGTGGACTGCCCCGGTAGGCTAAGTGGCAAATGCTCCCCAAGCCGGTCTCTTAAAAGAAATCCAGGCCACTGTTATGTAAGAGGCGCGTGGGCGCGTCCGCATATTATACGTCATCAGAGGCACGCTCTGCCATGAAATAAAACTCTGAAGTTCACTCATGGCACGCCCCTGAGATACTGATCGGAAGAATGGGGTGGTGGCTGCGTGCAGGAGTCTTTAACTGCTGCCTTTCGGCCCTGCTCACTCTGACTTACCTTCTTTTAAGTGGTAGGTAAGCACAATTTACTGTCTGGGCTGGGCATGGGGGTATCTTATATTTATCAGTCTGGGCTGGGCATGGGGGTATCATATTTACCAGTCTGGGCTGGGCATGGGGGGTATCTTATATTTACCAGTCTGGGCTGGGCATGGGGGTATATAATATGCTCCATGTGTGGGCTGGGCATGGGGGTGTCTTATATTTACCAGTCTGGGCTGGGCATAGTGGCATCATAATTGCTAGGCTGGGCTGGGCATGGGGTATCTGTCTGGGCTGGGCATGGGGGTATCTTATATTTACCAGTCTGGGCTGGGCATGGGGGTATCATATTTACCAGACTGGGCAGCCATGATGCCATCTTATATTTACCAGTCTGGGCTAAACATGATGGCATCTTATTTTACTAGTCTGTGTGGGCTGGGCACAGGGGCATTGTATATTTACCAGTCTGGGCTGGGCATGGGGGGTAGGTTATATTTACCAGGCTGGGCCGGGGCATCTTATTTACCAGTCGGGCTGGGCATGGGGGTGTAATATTTACCAGTCTGGTCTGGGCATGGGATATCATATTTACCATTCTGGACAGGGCATAGGACAAATTATATATCGGGCTGGGCATGATGCCATCTTATATTTGCCAGTCTGGGCTGAGCATGATGGCATCTTATATTTACCAGTCTGTGTGGGCTGGGCACAGGGCATCTTATATTTACCAGTCTGGGCATGGGGGGTTATTTTATATTTACCTGGCTGGGCATGGGGCATCTTTTTACCAGTCTGGGCTGGGCATGGGGTATCATATTTACCAGTCTGAGCTGGGCATGGGGGTATTATATTTACCAACTTGGGCTGGGCATGGGGTATCTTATATTTACCAGTCTGGGATGGGCATGGGGGTATTATTTACCAGGTACATTCAGCCCTCCAGTTCACCAGCCAGTGTAAAGTCAGCCTTCCATTATCAGCCGGCATAGTCAGCCCTCCAGTTCATCAGCGAGTGTTAGTCAACCCACCACACTCACTTACACAAACCACTCCCATATTTTTCGGTGCCACAGGAAGATTCTTTACATATTGTTTCAAGTGACAGAAAGTATAAAACACTAGTAACAGTGGTCTGCATGCTGATTAATGATTTTATTTCTAATTCCTAATTAATTTATTAATTTGCCACTTCACCATGCCCTACTATTATACATTATATTATATAATATATCAGTTAATCTTGTAAATTTGGATTTTTTTTAAAATTGCTAATAATAATAAATATTATAAATAATTGTATTTGGAAAATTGCACTAGAAATTTATTATCAATTAAAATCCACATGTGCAGTAGGTATAGGGAATTGTTTGGACCTCTTCGGGAAATGAAAAGAATGGGTTATGTAAGTAAGGCCTGTAGTATATGCAATCTACAGTTAAAGGCCACTTGTTGTGTTTTGCCACCCAGGCCAAGTTGAGGCCCCTATTCGTGCTCCATCCACGGGAGTTGGCTAACCTGTCTGGCTATCTGTTTGGCGTTAAAGATTCAGTCTTAAAGTCCTTTTTGGCGGTTGCACAACACATTTTTTACAATTTTTGCGTAACGCCGCAACTGTCGTTAGTTTTTGACTTTAAGTCACGTTAACCCTTTTTACATCAGTGAACGTGCCATTAACACACAAATAGCCAATAATGGTTTTGGTACATAGCCCTGTTATATGTTAAAGGACAATATACTCACCTTACCCATTGTTCACCGATGTTTAGTACCCAGGTGAGAACCTAAACCACCAGACTCACAGCTGGTTTGCTTTCTATCTTCTGTATACTTACATAGGTTATTGAGAGCTGGGCTCGGTGGAACAAGGTGGCGGTAAGTTAGCTATCCTTCAAGAAACAGGAGCAGTATTTTTTCATCTTAATGACCCTAACCTGTCCATTCAGCATTTTGTCTGTGTATAAATAAATGCTTCCTAAAATACTGACTTCCTGTTTGCAGGACCCCTAATAGAGACGCGTTATGGTCTTGCCCTTGACCCAGTGCCTGGGTTGATTCAGTTGCTCAGTAGAGATCTGAGCATGTTTGACCCATCCAACCACCAATCAGGAGAAATTACTGTTAGGAACATTCCAGGAAGTGGTGCATCCTGGGAAGAAGGACCGTTACAGAACCTGAAATGTCAGCTCACTAATTAAACAGCAGGGAATAGCAAGGGGTATAAATTCAACAGATTTTTCAAAATGGAAGAGAATATGTAGGATAACTAGGTATGTATATAAAACTAAAAAAAAAATGATGATATTTTCTATGGAACTCTCCATTTAAGACATTATTATTATTATTTTAATTTGTATCCCCTACACACAAGGAATAGTTGCCATTCCATGCTAGGCATGATTCCTCTTGTGTGCTAATGAAAACCTCTTTTTAAGAGATTCAGAGACAGATTATCGAAATATTGAAATTTCAAAAATTTGCGAATTTCCAGGATAATTATCGAATGTTAAATATGGAAGCTCAAAAGTAGCGCGGGTGTGAAGGAAGTGACTTTATTACACATTCTGCATATATGTATGTGTTCCCCAGACCATTTCCCAGAGCCTGTACAGCCATGTACAGAACTATTGATATTTATACCTTATTTTCAAACTATTTTTCCTCATTGACTTTAATGGGTCAATTCGAATATACAAACTTTTTCAGTTTCGAAAATCCAACGAAGTTTGAAGTTCGACATTTCTACCATCAATAGAAAATTCCATATAAGAATATATAAGGTTGCATCCTGGAAGAAAGGGACTTAAATAGTAGCTCACTACAACCACAGCAAAGCATAGAAAGGTTTCTAATCAATTGCTCTTTCAAAAATGAAGACAAAATGTAGAACGTAATCCTAGAAATAGTAATTCAGCTAATAATATTTTCCACTGACTTCTCCTTTAAGACCTTTGTGCTTAATGATTATTAAAATATTTCCATGTGGAGTTGGATGTGGAGCCTTGGATAAGGTACGGTATATAGTATAAAATCAACGTGTCCTTTAGCCCTAAGGAAACAAAGGAAATATAACATTATAACATTTAATCGTTATTTCTAGGTTCAGCTTTAGTATATTAATTCTCTTTTATTCTGTACAGCTCATCCATCAATATGTCACAAAACATTAAATTCTTATGAATCAAACTGGAAAAATAACACAGCACACCATGATATCAAGAAAAAAGGGCAATATCGACTGGATACAACTAATCTTTTAGCCTGATGACAAATTGAAAGGATGTTCTAGGTTTCTATTTAAAGGGAATTTTTACCCCTCAAATGAAAAATTATATATCAAGTACCGACAGCAGACATAGGGGAAATCTGTCGATGTTCTCCCCCTTTAATTTGCCCCTCAAAAGTTTCCCACCGTCTCTTAAAGCTCTCCAAACTTTTTTACAAGCTTTTACATGCTCAGAGAGGCAGCTAGTGGAATACATTCTGTTGTGGCAGTAATGCCATCCGTTACACCCATGACTGAACGTTGCTAACCAGAAGAACCAGGAAGCAGAAAGAGAGGTAACAGAACATTAGGCGGTATTTCTAGTTAGTCTTACTCTTTCAGATTCCCAACTATTGAGTTTTGGAGTGATTTATCTAAATGGATGCCGCCCTGAAAATATGGACCTCATTGGTCTTCGTTGGCCTGAGTCCTAGTTGTCAGTATCTACAAATTCTGTTCTTCTGTCATCTTCATCTGATAGATTACAATATTGGTCACAGCTGTTTACTGAATGAAATCTGTGTATAACCCAACCCTGCTTCATGATTTCCATGTCATCAATCTCAAGTTGATGGATTGATGGAACCTAGGCTGAGACTTGGTGTTTACGTCCAGTTATACTTCTCCTGGATTGTCCCACTTACAAAGCCATGTCTATGGGATGGAGAAATGTTGATGTACAGTAATAACATTTCTCCTTTGTGCATTTTCAAAAACATCATGTTATGTAAATCATTCCTGCACTAAGTAACACTAGTAGCTGACAATGCCAGTCTGCAGCTGCTACAGAGAACAAAATTAAGCTTTGTATTAAAATGGCTACAAGGGATTTTCTCTGATCACAGAATGCAGCGAAAATCTCACTGCACAGTAGGTAGAGGCTGGGGGTCAGATGTGTCCATGTAGCTGCACACACTAATATCCAACTGGGCAAGATTTGACCATTGCATGTCAGATTTTGTAAATGCAAAATAAAAACTTGATTAAACTCTATCGTCTTTGCCTTATGAGTAGATATAACTACTATAGTCTTTGCAGTAGACACTCTGGTGAATGTTCACCAACAGCAGGCAGCATAGTGTATTGGCCATTTATTCCCAATCCATTTTATCTAGAACAGTTCTGTTTGTTCTCCCTGCGCTTACACAGGCATGCTCAGCTCTATGTAAGAAGCCGGTATTCATACTAGAGCAGTTCCCTGAAGACTTGGACTGGAAGAAGGGTGGTTCCATTTCCAGGTTCAGCGATGGATTTTTACAGTTGAAATGGGAAGCTCTTGAATGTAGCAGCCCTAGGTATTGGCTGGTTGTCAGGAAAAGAGAATATTATCCACACTCCCAACACTTTTTATGTAGCTATAGTTGCAAGTTCCCAACGTCCATCCACACCTCTAACGTAATATAGAATAGAAGTAGAACAGCACATGAAAAAAAATCCAAATCATGCATTCAAGGATGCTTAAAGGGCAACCCCCCCCCCATAAAATTCTAATATTGTATTGGTGATGGCCGATAACCTAGACCTCGCCAGGTCTATTTCCCCCCAATTCGGAGCGTAAACGTATTACCAGTTCCAGTTTCAGCCTATCATTGCGTGGCTGCCGGTCCAGCCCCTTCTGCTGCTTCCATGATTGAAAAAGGCAGCAGAGGGAGTTGATGGAACTAAGCAGGTAAGTAAGTTTACATTCCAATTGGGGGAAATAAACCTACCAAGGTCTAGGTTATCGGCCATAACCAGAACAATAGTGGGTTTTTAAATATAACACTTATGTGCATAGAGCAGCAGCAGGAGAAATGGGGGGGGGGGATGGGAACCCCACTGTACATGCCAGAAACCTCTAGGAGGAGAGTATAGTGGAAACTAATTGCACCAGAGAAAGGCTCTATACTTCAGATTCATGGACTGTATTGTGACCATCAGGAGAGCCATATGCAGCAGAAGAGAAAGGTAGAAAGGTAGGTGCCATTTAACCACTACACACGTGCTCAACATTGGGGCAAATTTCATTGGGGTGTGTGGACCTGTCCCTTACAGTACAATTATACGTACCTCAGTCCTGCCCTTCTTTCCCACATCAGTAATACACAGGGTGGGACCTAACCGCTAGGTCCTCACCCCTAGGTTAGCCTGAGAATGCAAACCAAGCTTTAATACTTTCATGTGCCTGCTGCGCTCCACTTCCTTATTCATCCAAGAAGTCCTCCTATTGGTGGTCCGGCCCTGGGCCAAACATGGTGGATCGAGGCAGCTAGATGGATTAGTATTAAAGCTCCGTTTGCACTTGGCAGGCCATTCCGGTCCTTTTATTGGAAGGAAGGGAAAGGGTTATTGTCCTTTAACCATTTATTAAAGCCAAATATCACAGGGATGACCTGGTTGTAAAGGAAAAAACATTCCAAATTTTGAATTGCTTTACACCAAGGAACATAAATGTAATGATATTCTCAGTCTTGTTTTAAAGCTATTTTTGATCTGAGGTCACTGGATGATGCATTGAGTTTTTGTGGCCAGGATTCCTGACATTTACCCTTTAATTTTTTAATGCTTTTGTTGATGTGACCCAAACGCCTGACTAAGTTACTAAACTAATTCTGTTTTACTCCATATTCCGCTTTACGTGGGGTTCTGAAAACTCTTCACCCCTTTCATTATCAGTTCACATATGTTATTTTAAACAAACTGTGCGAATCGCTCCAAGGAATATTCCTTTTAGTCACTGCTTCCTTGGACGAGGTAAAGAATGACCACGTGGCAACGTGACTTTTAGAGAGATTTTTCCAAAGAAATAGATGCAAAGGAGAAAATTGTGAAGGATGGTTGGATTGCTGCTAATTCTTTTTGACAGGGCTTAAGGTTTGCTCCAAGGAAACTAATAGCTTTCTGCTGGAACTCCTGAACTTCAAGCTGATGATTATACATTCTTAAGTTAGATTTACAGCTGACATAGTGAGTTTGCATGGGAACACATGTTTGGACCCTATCTGCATTGCCAGCCACATAGAATGCACTTGTCTTCATCAGTCTCACCATGTATCAGAGATAACTGAGCACTTGATGTGTTTGTTTATTTTGCTGCTTTGTTCATTTGTTGATGGGTTTCCACAGTCTGAGGCAATACTGTACCGCGCTCGTTGCACGCACTGAAGTGTGCGCTCGGGATCACTGGGAATCACCCAGTGATTCACAATTGGGCACATGCAATTGCGCACTAAAATGCAGACAGCATGCGCTGAGAATTTCGATTGGCCACATTCACTGGGCCATACTAGTGTGTGGATTGCGCTTTAAAGTGCTTAAAGGACAATTATGCTCACCTTCCCTCCGCTCCTCTTCTTAGGTCAGTACCTTTTACCCAGGTAAGGACCTGAACCGCTAGGTCCTCACCCCTGGGTTCACGTATCTTGAAGCGCAGCGTACTGAAACGCTGCTCTGGTAGGCTCCGCCCCCTCCTCTCCTTGCACGACGAGGCCAATAGGAAGGCACGCTCGTTGCAGAGAGTGCCTTCCTATTGGCCTCGTCGCAGACGAGAAGAGGGGCGGAGCCTACCGGAGCAGCGTGTCAGTAAGGCTGTGCTGATACCGAACCCAGGGGTGAGGACCTAGCGGTTCAGGTCCTCACCCTGGGTAAAAGGTACTGACCTAAGAAGAGGAGCGGAGGGAATGGAGTATAATTGTCCTTTAAGTGTGGTCTAGCCCTGAGATTCACACATTTTATTGGAAACACTATAACAAAATAATGGCTTAAACCAGGCAATGAGGCAAATCTTAAATTGGATCTTAATCTTGAAATTAAATTTATGTATTACCCTATAAATTATTGACTGGTTAGTGCCATATGATATTATAATGGGGAGATAAATCCAGACAGCAATAGGCAAAGAAGGGTACATAGGGATAGTAATCTTTGATAGATTTGTGATATTTCATATATACAGTATCTTGTGCCACACAGTAGATAGTTCTCCCATTCTGTGATCACTCCCCTCTGCCCATATTACAGAACAGTCTGCTTGGCTCCTGCTTATCAGCTTCTCTCTATGGGGATTGATGTATACCGTACATCCTCGAGTATAAGTCAAGCTTTTTAGGCTTTAAAAAGCTTAAAAATCGAGTCACTCACCTGTAAATCCAGTAACTCAGGTGACGCTCGCTTCTGCATCCACTCCTTCTGGCGTCTGACGTCACTACTCGCGCCGCTCTCACTTCCGTGCAGAGTAGTGACTCAAGCGCCAGAAGAGTGGTCAAAGCCGAGAGCTATTACCGAGTGTTAACGTGGTACCAGATTGCTGGATTTCTGAGCAACACAGTCACACAAGTCATCACTACTGAACTGGGGGGCTCTGTTGTGTGTGTGTGGCATTGCTTTCCACTTGCAGATGTTTGGAAACTACAACCCCCAGCAACTAACGCATGCTGAGAGTTGTAGTTTGCAACAATCTGGAGTGGCAAGGAATTGGGGGTAACTGTGTTGGATTACTCTCCATTTAAGGGCAACTAATGTCTAAAAACTATACAGCAGAGGATGGTATCTATTGTAAAGATGGCCTGATTCTGTATTTCTTTTAGGCTTTATTTTCCCTTTAATGGACAGAAGAATTCCCATACAGTAATAGCCTACTGGATTTGGGAATCCACTGTCCATTTAAAGGGCAACTAAAGCCTCAAATCAATGCAGAATCAGAAGGCAGTAGTGGTGATAATTCTACCCTTGATCTACTCGACTCATACTTCACTCATTTTTCAGTAAATTAGGTACCATCGATTTATACTCTGATTGACTCATATTTGAGTATATACGGTAAATCTTGTTTAAAATTATTGTATAAGGCTATGTACACACCATGTCATTTTTTGTTTTTTTCGCACCGACTGATATCAAATCAGCCGTTTGAGCCGAACAATTGCATAGTGTGTTTTGCGGGTGGCCGCGACCAGTATTGGTCGCCTGTTTGTCCGATCCAGATGAATGGGCACTGCTCGGTATCAGCGGCACAGCTGATTGTGCAGTCCGCAATTAAACGTTTAGGGCAACTGTCTGCCGTAGACATTTGCTGTGAATTACAAAATTCACCCAGGCTATCATTCCAAATGATAAACAAATAAAAGTTTCCCTTTCAAAGGTACAAAGAGTACAAAATCCGCAATCGCTCCTTACCTTTAATGCTATTGGGATGCAGAGATTGGCATTTCCATCTATCTTTTGCGTGTTGTTCGGATTCTGTGCGTTTGCGTTTTTTTTCAGATAATTGAAAACGCGGCAACGCACTGAAAACACGCATTTCGGGTGCGATTTGCGTGCCGCATTTTAAATCGCAATCGCATGCGTTTTCAATACTCAATGAAAAAACAAACGACAACGCAACGAAATCGCACATGAAATCGCATACGATTGCGTTTGCGTTGCAGTGTGGCCGTACCTTTAGGAATGTTTTTATAATGGGTCAATTTGCAATAAATTTCCCATCAATTTTTTCCTGCTTTTTCAAATTTGTTATTAGATGGATCTACCAGAAACCATAAGGACACACCACACCAGATTCCCCCCCGAAATATTTAATTTCAATTGACCGAAAAATGCCAGACAAGAACCTTTAATTTTTGTGAAATCAATCAATGTCAGTAAAGTGGCAATAGAAACCTAAAAAGTTCTCAATGACTGCAGATAGTCTGGATGTTACCCATGCACCTAGACAAGGGAGAACCAAAAAACAATGTATGGGGGAAAGATACCTTGTGCTATTAACCTGAAAACAACCAATAAGATGTTATCTAACTACAAATAGCCAGTAAAAATTAACATTTGATTGGTTGTTGCAAATTAATAGCACAGGAAACATTTGCTACTCATATTAGATACGCCCATAGTGTTTGGTGATCATCAGATCTTTGTCCCATCTCCAGTATTAGATAGCCACCATTTTCAATAATTAGACGAGTTACCGGAACAGCATCAGTTCTAAAACATTTCTCCTTACGTAATGTTTTCATATCAGAGTTCATTACCTAGTCCTATTTTTTATTGTGTAAATCCCAACAATTTTTTTGTAGGTCTCGGATAATTTTCAATTAACCACAAAGCAAACATTTTGCCAGCAATTTTTGTACTCTTTCAGGGAAACACGCTCTCTGATGTTTTAATAGTTTGAAAATGCAGTCATTTGGCTTGACTTTCTACAAGATTTTTCAGGAAGTTGCTGTGGTAGACCTTCATTGAATGCCAATACATGTCTATTGGCAGAATATGAAATCTGAAGGGAAAGCCTCTTTAAAAATAGTGCCTGCCACTAATTCTAATGATTTGATTTCTGGACATGTGCTCAGAAATCATGGACCTTCATGGATCTCCTAGACCCATACTGTCTATTAATATAATAGGAAAAGCATAAACTCATAATGACAATATAACCAATTAAATATATACACACATGTTCTGGTCCATTTTCTAGATTTTTTCTTGAGGTTTGGTTTTCATTTTTAAATATGTTCATTCATTCAAACAAGCTCAAAATGGCTCCTTAACTGAATTCTGCTAACTGTGTGGGTTGACTGGTATTTTTATTTGTTAATACTATTTACATTCCCGCTTGCCTGTTGTCCTTGAAAGACATGTAAATAGCAATTTAAAGTATGAATATATTATACACATTAATGATTGTAACGGGGACACTACAACCCTCAGCCCAGGGGCGCTCTGAGCACGCTTAGCTCACTGCGAAAACACCCCAAAACTCGTCACTTGTATATATTTACCCACGAACCATCGGTAACTGCCCCCAGGTGTGTTAAAAGGTACACCAACCTACCCAGCATGCACAGCTGTACAATAAAACAATAATAATGGCCGTTAATCGCTACCACGTACAGGTAGGAAAATAACAGTAATCCAATAGATATACTGGTAAAAACGTAGCGTCTCAGAGGCAGAGTTCCTTAGTTCTAATTAGAGCAATCAGAGATTCACTAACGATTAAATATCGTTTAATTAAATAAAACCATGCAACACACAAAACACAAGCAACAGTAAAACAAGTGGGATGAAAAGTGATGATAAATCAGGGTTATCGGCCCTCAAAATAATTCTTATTAGTCCCAAGATTAGATGGTAATGGAGCTAGCTCTTTGGGTTTCAGAGCCATTTTTAAACAACTGAAAAGGTAACCAATTACCCACACCCATCGTAGAAAGGGGTGGACTGAGCAGGAGTGTGACACACCCCAGGTGGTCTCCCTGACACACCCACAAGATGACTGTCCCTGTAAACCCCCCGTATGCTGATGGGGTAATGCGCCATAACGCGCCAACTTACAAATCTGTGTTCAGTTTGACAAGATGAATTCGTAGATACCAAATTCAATATGGTTACTGCTTTTAACACATAAACCAACCAAAAGTGTCTCTCTCTCGCATTCTACACCAAGTAGACCGTGGCTGTTTGGATTCCCCTGAAATGTTTTGCATTCTAATATGGATATGAACTGGGATAAGTACCTGAGATGTCCTGTAATTACCCCCTACTGATACAGAGCCTAGAGTCTGTTTGCCACTGGGAAATATAGACTGGGACCACAGGATGTCCTTTTATCCTGCTAACTATACATAATGAAGTTACCTGTTGGTATCTACATTAACCAAATCCCAAAATACTTGTGCAGACAGAAACTAATCATTTAAGAGATGGGGAACTGAAAAACATTCAATTATACAGTTAAAAACATAAGAATTTTTGAGAATCATATACAATATACAGGTTACATACATTTCCCATATAAACATACATTAACACATGATTGTTGACAATGATAATCGGGTGTATAAGTAAATTTGCAGTGTATATCCCATGAGTCCAAGCAATGGAGAATGTATAAGAATTGGCTTGATATTTTTTCCCTTGCTGCTCCCAAATAATTTTTTAAAATCAGTCTTTGCAATCTGTGTGCCAGCCACAAACTTTGTAATAAGGCCCTAATTGCCAGCTAGTGAGCAGGCATTAATACATAGACTTTAAGAAAGAGGGTGTTGATTATTTAAATATATGCTGATGTTGTTTAGGTGGGAGAGCTCCATGTTCCTGTCATGGAATTGTGAAGGCTCGGTAAGGTGGATGCCGTCTAGGACATTTATGGGAACAAAAATAAAGGAGATTCTCCGAGCCCATTGGTGTGCCATATTACTATAGTGACACAATGTCTGAAATAGAACATACATTTAAAGCCAACAAAAAATGTTCTTTTAACTAAAGGGCCAAGTTCAAATAAATATGTAAAGGGTATCTGAACTGGAAAAAATTACTGGAAATTAATCATTTTTCCAACCACCACTGTACACTTTTTGTTGATCTGTCCACGGTTTCTTTAGATATCAGATCTAAAGCATCTTACATTTCAGCTGTCAATCAAATGCATTATCAAAATCTTCTGTTGTGTGCAGTTAGTGGGACAGTTCGTATGTTGAATGTACCTATTGTGGAAAATTCCTACTCCTTTTGTTGGCGCAAAGTGATTACTGAGCATGCTTGCCCCCACAGAGAGTTTTGCCTGATAAGGGGGGCTTGGATAACAGTTGGAGGAGGGTAGGGGGTACTTAGCCTAAGCAAACATGCAGCAACGCACACACTTCAGAGTATGTGCAACATACATGTTCAGTATTAATTAATCGATTAAGACCGACCAAAGTATTTTTTTCTGTTTACATACCTTTAAAGCAATTCAATTATAATAGTATCTAAACTTCTCTTTAATGAGATAGATTCTGTTCAGCAGGTTATAATGTCACTTACTCCTTCCCATATTCTTTGTCTCCTATTTACACCCTTTGTCTTTTTTTTGCCACTGGAGAAAAATGGCCTTTCAGATGCCACAATCCAAAGGATTCTGGGAGTTTAACCAGAACTAGAACGGAGAACAATCCACACAGTTAATCAGCTTGCTTACTGGAGTAACCCAAGATGTAGCTTGCTGACAATTTTATAAGTAACAGGAGAATTTTCACATACAGTGAAAAATGAGATTCGATCTATACACATCTACTTCTTCTGCATATAATAGGATATGTATATTTCTGCTTAAGCTCTAAAATAATTAAACCAGAGAAGCACTTTTTTATATAGAATAAATTATATAATACAGTTGAAAGATCTCAAGAGCATCACAAAAAAAATTCTACTCCTCTAAAGGATTTGTAACCAGTATTTCTGATTTCTTTCACAAATGTTCAGCGAAAGCCTTTCCCAGTTCTATTTTATATCAATAGCCACAATATAAAAGTATTAGCGTTTTTAGATTAAGTTATTTAAAGCAGAACGGCTTCACACTTTATCCCCATAGGAAATCCGGGATACTGGGTATATTTTCGCCTCAAACTGGAAATACTCTTGCAAACTCAATTTCTGTAGAATGACGGCATCCGTATAGATTTTCATTTCTGATATGGGTCAAATATCTCTAGGTCATCCCCTTGCCTATACCAGTATTAAATTGTATTAAATAAACAGAGGCCTGACTGTTTTAAATTAAATACTTTCAATTCAATACTGTCATTTCTGAAACTGGATTGTTGTTGAACCTTCCTTGGAGAGCTACAGTATGAGGTTCCGGGACACTATATGGGAATATTGAACCATCTTGGTTCCGATGTAATCATGTATTATCATAATACCATAAAACCAATGTTTACTTTGCCTTGATTTGGTTTAACCATTTAGTAAGTGTCCACAGTAGAATAACCTTTATACCAAATAATCTCCTTGCTTGTCTAATTATGTGAAGCTTTTTCAATATTCAAACTTGGCATGTCTAGAATGCCTTGACTAGGGGCTGTGTAGTTAATTAGACAAGAAGTTCATGTTTTATTGTAGCCAACAATAGACAATTACCTAAAATATTCTAAAGCCTCGTACACACGTTGGATATTGTCATCATGCAGCCGACAAGCAATCGCACATATTCGTACGAAAATATAGCATCAAACGATCATCAAAAGACCAACAATCGTCGACATTGCAGCTTTTTTTTCAGACGATCACCTGGCGGATTTTTCTGCCGATTAACCGTATATTTTGTACATTGTCGGCAGATTATCGCTAAACGTTCTACGGAAAAAATAATAAGGCTCGTGCACTGCTTTCGTTTTGGCGAAGATACGAACGTTATGTACGAACGTCTATATCTAACGACTATCGTGGTGACTACTGTTGCTGCGTGTACAGATATCGTTTCAATATGAGATTAATGATATGATGTGTTGAACGTTGTCGGCTGCATCGTACGAAATTATCCAAAGTGTGTCGAGGCTTTATAGCATTAGACAATGGACTTAATGATCTCCCAGATAAAAAGACACCAATAGAGATTACAAGTCTTTCAGCTACTGGGAACTTCTACTCAAGTATCTGGTGTTGGGATGTAGAGCACAAATGTTGGTAGGCTGGGTATTGCTACAATAGACATGGTTTTATAACCATAAAAGAAACTGGGCTCCATCACTGGGAATCTCCCCCAGGTCCTTCTGATGTGTTCAATAGATGTGAACTGTAGTCAGGGACGCAGGGTACTGTGATTGGATAGTTTGTCAGTTGTCTTGTTTATTTCTTTTTCTCAGGTGTAACCATATTGATCTAATCAGGGACAGTCATTTCACACGTTTATAAAAAAGAGCGATACTTATCCGAACATGGAGGGTTGATGGTATTTCAGCGAATGCATATCTGCATAACAAATTTTATCTGAAAAGGTTTAATATCAATTCTCTCCAATGCTTAACAGCAGGTCATGAATACACAGGGAAAGAGTTGCATGCTGGAATCTGACCGAACACATTGCAGAGGGAATTCCAATAGCGACTGATATAAAGCTTTTATTGGTTCCACCATGATCATGTCTGTTGCAGTCATGATTTAATTCTAAATGTGCTGCTATGATGTCAGTTTTTATGTCTTTGTGCATCATCGGGTGGTCTGCGTTATGTAAAGTTAATGGATTATTTTGGATTGTTTGATAGGTACACTATTTAGTTTGCTGGAACAGCGTAAATACATGCACCATTTTATTGGCAGTTTTTGTGGCCTAGGCAAGTGGCATGATCCCATTTTTTTGCTGTACTTTGAATGCCCAAATTCAACACAGTCAAGCTTATCAGCAGAAATCTGTCAACTCCGGTTAATGTGCTATTCCAAGTGTTTGGACTCAGATGGTTTCCATTCTGTGCACCATTCAGGTATTCACTTAGAACTGTTGATTTACATATCAGTAACTAAAAAGTGTCATTAGCCGTCTATCAATGGTCAATTATTTGATAGCCAATAGATGACTAGAAGGAAGTGTTCTGTTTAATTCATTACAACATCTATGCTAATTGGTGTTTTGGCCATGTTTCAGGACTTCTGTAGGTCCACAGATAAGATGTGGCAGACAAATTTCCAAAACCCAGTCTGCTGTGACCGCTTCTGACAACCACCTTATGTGTGGTATACACTGTTTGGGGATCATTGAGGATCCATTTGATGGCCGACCGGGTGGCCAAAATGGATGTTCACATCAGTTTACATTGCATATGTATATGGATTTTTGCAGTGTAACATTATTTTCTTTTCTTAGCGGAAGATAAGGAAGGGGATAATCCCATTGATAAGAAATGCGGACAGTCGGCACAGGATCTAAATAACATGTTTTCCTATCAAACAACCAACATTACCGTGTACCTTGAGATGTGATGTTTGAACGAACCACATCAATGTTTCTAGTTCTATTTAGAGGGAATGTGATGGAACCACAATGGTGAAATTGTAATTTGTGTAGCCTATATGCTATTATTTATCCGTGTCTTTGGCTACGTTCTCCATGATGAATACAAAAAAAAATGGCACACAAAGCCTTTTGCTGCACAATGTATCCATGCTAAATGTCACAACACCTAAACTTCCAGAAACCTCTAGATACTTCCCATTCCATTCAGTGGAATCGGAATTTTTCTGGCCTGACTCTCTGTTCTGAGCTGTTACACAGCCATCTTTGTTTTCAGGCAAGAATAAGTCATGTGGCCAATATTGCCATTAATTATTAATGGATGGGAACCCACGGAAACTTCAGGCTGTTTTTATTGTATTGACTTTTAGTGGGGAAATTTGAGGTGATAAAATGACTCATGTGTCATACCCTATACATCAACGGAGACTGACTGCTGGGACTGAGCCTAGGCTGGACTAGTTGTGACTTGGATTGTCCTTTCAGGGTTCAGAATGATCTGGAAAACTGAACCACTAAATAGAGTCATTGGCTTATGATAATTCTAACTTAACATTCCCTGTAACTTCTTTATCAAGTCCCTTATTCTAAGATATTATTTAAATAAACTAGGGGGAAAGTACCCAGAGTTCCTATTTTCATCTAAATGGTATCTAATTAATGTGTTACCATCTCTTTAAGAAGGAATAGCCACAAGTGGGATATGTTCCCACAACAGAATTAATATACATAATGCTTTTGGGAGATGCTAAAATAACACTGAATCTCCGGAATGTTAATATTATTTATTTTATGTATTTTAATTCTGGGTCAGTATAAAAACTTGGAAAAACTCGTTTTAGAATTGTGAACTAAAACCCTCACACGAGGGAAGAGAAAGGGTGCACCAGGCCAATTAGTAAATTTTGGTATGATCCATTAGTAATGTGGTATGGTCCAAAAAAAAACCAACAAAATTGTTCACACAATAAAGATGTAAATATATGAGAATAAACTTAATGTTGCATTGGCATTTTCCTCAATATACAGGAAATATTTCAATATATTCATAACCAGATGAAAAGGCAAATAAAGAAATATTTAAGAAACTTAAGGAAACACATGCTCACTTTTAGCCACAATACTCTTTCTTCATCCATTTGAAAGAACCCAGGAAAGGACCTAAACCTCTAGGCCCTCACCTCTTGAGTTAAGCATCTAAGTTCTGCACATACCTCTAGTGATCGCTGGTGTGCTCTTCTGCACTTCCTACTTCGATGCCACGCTCTGACCAATAGTAAGACACCTTTTAAGAAGCGTATTTTCCTACTGGTATCACCCCGGCCCTTTCTCTCCTTAGTCTGTCTTTCCCTTGCCTCTCCTGGAGACAAAATTATTCAGCACAAGAGCAAATGTCTTACATTTGTCATTGCCAATCAGAATATATCACCTAATCTCTCTAGCTAGTATATGACTATCTCCAAACTGAGGTTTGAACTTAAGAAATTCTAGGGTTTTGTATAATTATTTTCTATACGTCCATTTGCGGCCTATATATGTTAATTGTCTTCAAAACCACCCGAAGAACCAACGAATATGAAGAAACAAAGTACAAGCATTTTTAGTATTCCATTCGTAGGAATCATTTGTCTTCAGGGAATGTATATACTAGTATGGGAGGGACACTAATGTATTCTAATCACATTTGATGAGTAATACTCATCCGTATTGCTGAGATCATCTGGCAGATTTAACAAAACCATTGTCGGGGGGGATTGGGTAATTCAGGTTCTTTCCCCTGACTGCTTATATGGTATTTATCATCCCCTTAAATTTTACAGGAACATTTCTGATCCCAAGTCCATGGCGATGGTAACTTTCAACTGTGATTGGAGTTTTTTGTGATTCACAAATTTGCTATATAGGCACCTTTCTTGATAGTTCTCTAGTGTAGTCCACTAGAAAGCACATTAATGGCACCTGGATTGTGCTCCAGAATGTGCCACAAATCCTTTAATTGTTTATAAAGAAGTCAAATGTACCAATATTATTTGTTTGCAGTTGTCCATCTGAGCCATTAGTTATCATAAAATACTAAGGATTTCATGGCAGTAACTGTAGCACAAATATAAAAGACCAGCTTGTTGGAAGTATTCTTCTATGAGAATTTATTTATGTCTTCAAAAAAAGTATTTTATTTATCAAGCAACATCTTCTGACACATAAAAAAACATACTGGTTTTATAGAAGGTGGCATATACAGATGATAATTAGACTACCGGCAGTTTTTGCAGAATGGGACCGAAATTCCGAGGAACCATTATTTATTCATTTATCAAACCCAATTGAAGCCAAAGAGGAAAATTTTTTGAATTTCCAGCATCAAACTTTTACACCAATGTTTTTCCACAGATTCCACCTATGAAATCCCAAAATTTTCGCTAGATCGGTCATTTTTAAAATCAATCGTTCCCCCTTAACCAGGCTCCATTCAAACACTCAGAGTCCCCATCAGCATCCCAATCATTAATGGGTTTGTCAATGGAATTAAGGCATGACATAAAAATAAAGTAACATATATTTATATAATATATATATATATATTATATATATATATATATATAATATATATTATATAAAGCTTACTGTTGTGACATTACGGGACAAAGACAATGTCTAAACAATGAAATGATTAGATGATTTTCAATGAACATTTTTGTTTGGCTCTTTTATGTTTGAAGACAATTCCAAAAGAAATTAAGAGAGAAAATTTTAACTTGGCCGTGCTAATTATTTTCATTCTGTCTTGTATGCAGACAAGCCAATTGGCTCTAAATGGCATAAGCTTTAACGGAGAAGAATCCAAGAAGCAGTGTAAAAATTATAAGGAAAAGCTCTGTGACTGCTGTTTACTGTTAGATTCTCTCGTTATCAGCTTAGGTTTTAACACATCAAATGCAATTTGGAAAGCGGCATTACAGACCAACGCTACCATTAATTTTCCTTTTAATGGATGACCGTCTTTTTCTTTAGTCATTTATACACAAACAGTCTTGATTTCGCAGGTCTTTAGCTGTGCTAGAGTAAAGAATAATTAGAAGACGGCCCTAAAGAAAGCCAGAAAATGTTCAAAATATTAAGAAGCGAGTTTTAGAGTGTTCTCAAGTAAATATTTTTCTCCACCCCCCCCTTTTTTTTGGAATGATCGAATCCACATTTCTTCCCACCACACATGCCACCAAGACTTTCCAAGCTTTTCAATATCTCTTCTTCAGCAAACACATAGAGTTAAACCTGACCTTCTGACACTCTCTGGAGTAGATGGCTGCACAAATATGCCAACAGATATCGGCGTAGACATTTAACGTTAAATTACCCGTGTGATCTCTTAAAGATTGAAAGGAAAGGGAACCCAATGTTATGGTTTCCACACCCACGATCACCAGCTCTTTATAACCGGGTGTAAACGTAAATGAAGCAGAGATGCCGAAAAGGTCTGACATCTTTGAAACTGACCTTCTAGGATCAGAAAAAATCACAAGAATATTACCAAAAGCAAATTACAATTTACTTCCAATAAAGGGGAGACTGGGTGCACAGCGTTATCCTTCCATTGTTATCATCGTTTTGCCATGATTGTGGATTACTTTGTTTTGATTGCAGGATCCTTCTCTACCCCTGGTGTAGTATCACTGTGTTATGGAAGGATTATGGGTAGCATGGCAACACCCTGGGTACTCTCGTGGTCTGGCCACAAAGAAGAAGGTCACTTACTTTCTTTTAAAACATATAACCGTTTTGATTACTTTAACAGTAAGTTGATTAATAACAAAACATAACAGTTTCCCCACATTACATGTGCAGTACATGAGAGTAGTTCCTCCTATAGTGCAACCACTTTAAAATAATGACCACGGGATACAGGATCATTGTGGTCCTGTAAGTTGGGGTACCACTTATCTGTTGCCTCAGATTTGTATCCCACAACTTGTCTGTCCCAATAATCTGTCCTACCCAACAAGTGGTAACATGATCTTATACAGACTTGCTCTAGGGGTTTTGCCACAAGAAGCCAACTTCGACTCCTACACATGCCGCCGGTGTTGTTTATGAAATAAACTGCGATGGGCATGGCTGTGGGTGGGGTGTGGCCTAGTTCCCCATCAGTAAGAAACAGAGAGTAAGAATTCCCATACAGTGGGACAGACAGAAAGGTCCCTAAAGTGAGAACAGGACAGTAAAAGGTCCCATTAAGTGAGAACAGACAGTAAAGGTCCCATCAGTGAGAACAGACAGTATAAGGTCCCATGCAGTGGAACAGACGTAAAGGTCCCATACAGTGAGACAGACAGTAAAGGTCCAACATAATAAAGTGAGAACAGGACAGTAAAAAGTCCAATTAAGTGAGAACAGCAGTAATGTCCATAAAGTATTTTTTGAACCAGACAGTAAGGTCCTCTGCAGTGGAACAGACATATAAGGTCCCATACAGTGAGAACAGACAGTAAAGGTACCATAAATGAGGACAGACAGTAAAGGGTCCCATGGATGAGAGTCAGACAGTAAGGGGGGTTCCCATGCAGTGAGAGCAGACAGTAAATGGTCCCATGCAGCGAGAGCAGACGTAAAGGTCTCAAACATGCAGTAAAGTGCAGACGTGAACAGACAGTAAAGGTTCCATTCAGTGAGAACAGACAGTAAGGTCCCATGCCGGTGAGACTAGACAGTAATGTCATGTGAGAATGCTAGCAATACAGGCAGAACAGACCAGTAAAGGTCCATACAGTGAGAACAGACAGTAAAGCGTCCCATACAGCTTGAGAACGACAGTAAAGGTCCCATAAGTGAGAACAGACAGTAAGGTCCCATAAAGTGAGACACAGACAGTAAAGGTCCCGCAGTGAGAACGACAGTAGGTCCCATACAGTGAGAACAGACAGTAAAGGTCCCCTATGTCAGTAGAGCAGACAGAAAAGGTTTCCATGCAGTGTAAGCAAGAAGTATGTCCATTGCATGAGAGCAGACAGTAAAGGTTCATGCAGTGAGAGAGACAGTAAAGGTCCCATACAGTTGCGAACAGACAGTAAAGGTCCCATGCATTGAGAACAGACAGTAAAGGTCCCATACAGTGGAGACAGACAGTAAAGGTCCAATCAGTGAAGAATAGACAGTAAAGGTCCCATACAGGGCAGAAACGACAGTAAAGGCCCCATACAGTGAGAACAGACGTAAGGTCCCATAAGTGAGAAACGACTGTAAGGTCCCATATAGTGAGAACAAACTGAAGGTCCCCAATACATGAGAACACGTAAGGTCCCATACAGTGAGAAAGACTTGTAAAGGTCCCATACCTTAAGACAGACAATAAGTTCCCAACAGTGAAAAACAGGAAAGGTCCCATACGTGAAACAAAAAGATTAACAGGTCCATACATATTCTATCTTCTAGCTCTCACACACTGTTTTCTCATACCAGTCATATTCTCTATCTCTACTTTCTCCTGTAGGTATCTCCATCTCTATCCTTAGTCTCTCTCTTCACCTGTCCTTCCTATCTCTCACAACTCTTTCTCCTGCAGTACGTCTAATCCTCCCTCTGACTTAGTAATCTCTTGCAGTCTTATGCTCTATTCTCACCTTTCAACTCTCTCCTCGCCCACGTGTGGAAGGTACATATCTAGTTGCACACAGTGTGACTGGTCTATCATTGTACCCATGGGTGACTATACCGTACATAGCATTACTGCTCACAGTGTGACTGATATATCATAGTGCACCAGTGGTGACTGGGTACATATATATGTACCCCGGTGGGAACTAGACCGTGAACTAGTATACTGCGACAGTGTGACTGGTACATAGCATTGTTGCCCATAGTGTGACTGGTAAATACCACAGTGCCCACAGGTGTGACTGGTATGTTCTTAGTGGCCAAACGAAATAGCGACAGCACTTGCTTGTATGCTTGCTTTTATACTACAAAGCAAGTGACTGTACGCCTATTTTCGTTTTGGGGTTGAGAGGAAAGTGGAGACTCAAGGAACGCGCACAAGGCTTTCCCCATAACGGTAGAGCAGTTTGGGTTGGTGCCCGGTCTCACAACGCTGAATCATGTATTTAGTGCCCCAGTGTGACTGGTACATGTTTTGCACAAAAAAAAAAGTTTACAAATTTTTTCCCCTTCTTTTTTACTGGCCTGGCTGCTGCCTCCCTTTAATGTGTCAATCTGAGGTTTTTGCCTCAGCACAGTGGGACACAGACTGTGTGACATAAATTACATCACATAAGAGGCAGGCTAGGGGGCGTAACTGTCAAGAGTAGGCGTTCCAGAGGCGGACTCTTCAGATAGTGTCAGGTTCGGGGAGTTGAAGGTCCCGTGGGTGTAGGGGAGACCAGGGAGATCCTGACTGCCAGGAGGAGTGGATGGAAACCTGTGTTTATAACATTGACGGAACTGTAAAGTGTGGCATTCTTATACCATTATTTAGTAGCACCTTTTTATGTTTTTTGGGCATTTTCAACAGTAAGTGACGTAAATTTCCTACCTTATAAATGAGCCATCAACTACCTCTCTACGTGCTCCACAGCCCAAGAGATAAAGAAATGACTGACCAGAAAGTTATGGGTGGGAGGCTGAAATGTGCCATCCTAAGGCTTCTCCTGCACAGTGCCGCCGGGAGAACAGGCCTCAGACTCCCTCAGTGTGTGAGGGAGACAGGAAAGTCCCTCCTCCTCTCTGCTGAGTGAAGGACTGCAGTTGACAGAGAAGGTAAGGGAATATAGTAGCCTTCTCTTCTCACTCTCTCCCTTCTCACTCTGGCCTGAAAAGGCTGTTTCCACTGAAGTGTTGGTGGGGGGGGTTTATGTGTCAGAGGGGCCCACAGACACTGTGAGCGTGGGGGGCTTAGGCACCCGTTGATGGGAGCAGGGCCATGGTACTCACGAGTGGGCGGGGCCACACATGGTCTGTAAGGGAATGGGCCAAGGCGGTCTGCCACTGGGGGACGGGGGTCATGAAGTGGCAGGGACAGGGGCGGTAAAAGGGGAGGAGACACGGCAGATTGGACTGACAGGTTTCAGAGCCGAGTAAGTGCAGGGGACCTCCTGTGATGCTTCTGACCCATATCAAACACAAAAACATCTAAATAGCTTCAAAAACTATTGAAAATAAACAATGAAAATAAACGATCAAATTCTCAGGAGAGGCCAATCTACATTTACGTAAAGTCTTTTGGACCACAGTTTCCCCTTTAATTATACTAGTATTGACAGATTTCTAAAAATCCTTTGCCAGAGAATCCCTTGTGATAGTTTTTTGGGGTATTACAAATAGAATTGTTGTTTGAAATGTAAAAAAATAAAATGCATACAAGGTGTTATATGGGATCGTCCGTAGTTCGTTATCATAGGTTTTTGGGGAGCAGAAAAACAGGTGCGGACTTTGGAGGGAAACTAATTTGTCTCCACCATTTGTGAGTTAATGGACTGTTGTGATACAACTCGCTGGGTTTAACCATTAATAAAAATGGGGATTGTATGCGTTTACAATAATGACCAAGCCAAAGCGATTTCACCCTGTGACCTTACCTCTACTGTACAGCCCAGTGGGGCAGCTACATGTCCACCCATGGTACGCCAGTGTGCAAATCGTGAATTGATTGCAAACAACTATGAAATTGGTGAATGTGGCCCGCCCTAAGTAAGGTTTTTTTTTCAATGGTTCCCTTACCGGGAAGAGACCCTAGTTTTATGACCCATCATCACTTGCTCTTTGTCCCGCAAAGCCAACAGGAGCCTTAAGGAGTGAATTGTGGCTCTTGGTACAATTAGTTTACACAACATTTCCCTGGTAATTAGGGATGACCAACATAAATGTCCCCAAACAGGGCGATCAAGTGTACACACTATCAGAGTTTCACCATGGATTTACCCCTGTGGGACAGCTTGGCCATAAAATAGCCTGCAGCAGAGCCAGTATTGAAAGCTGTGTGCCATTTGTCTATGGGAGGACCTGCACTGCCACCACAAGCATTTACATTCACATACCTCATTGATGGTTATTAAATAGGTTTCTATGTGTGATAATTGTCCATAGTGTTTACAGGACATCCCACCCTGCAAAAATCTGGCTTCTGGCAGGTGGGAGGAAGGGGGATGATGGACTGATTGTAACCTTTTAAAAAAAGTATCTGGTGATACAGTAATCAGGACATCACACTATGCAAGGGATCACACCTCTCATCACTCTCAGACAAAGATTATATAAGGAATCACACCAAACAGATCATCTCCACAGTAGCACACCCTTCTATCTACTTTCAATTTCTGTCCTCCCTGCCATAGATCGCAGGAATGTCTTGTCTCGTATTACTCATTGGATACCCATGCAGGCGTGAGGTGGTTATAAGGACCTTGTGTTATGTCCACTATCATAAACTATTAATCCTGGTTTAACAACAATCTGTGACCCCCGATACAGGGTCAGAGGTAAACATCCTGATTGGTTCCCGTCTCTGCTTTAATCGTCTTCCTCTTTTCCAACACTTTTTTTTTCATTGAACTGTTTATAGTATTATCCATTTTCCCTGTTTCCATGCTCCTCATACGTATGTTCCAGTTTACAGAAAAAAGATTGTGCCCAGTGCTCTACAAGACCACCCACAAACCACATACTTGTTTTAATAATTTGAATTGGCGAGTATTTAAAGAAGATTCCTCTTCTCTGGCCAAAAAAGCCTCAAATAATAGGACGAGGAGAGACACTTGTAGAACCTCTGATTGGGTCCAACCAGCTTCCTTCACAAAAATTATCCTTATGTATTGATGACATAAGGATTTATAATTAACATATCTTAAGGTTAAATTCCTGGTATTCCAATGGGGATAGTACAATTAATCATAAATTTCAAACCACAACACACACCGATGTGGGAAGATCTTTCATTTTCTAGAATGACTCATGTGAATAATGTACTGGAAACTAACTCCACTTCTATTTTATAAACCGCAAAAATGCTTACCCGTATTGCCGACGTAAAAACAGTTTTATATTGATGTTATATTATATTGTGTCAACTAAAACCACTGGTTTGAGTTCTTTGGAGGCTGTATTTACTGTGGAGCTTATGTGGGCTTGCTGATCAAGTTACTACTGTGGGAAGCCTACCTAGTGTGTTTCGAGGGCCTTTGTGGGGAAGGAAACTATTTTCTCTTTACTGAGAGGTTGATCCTTTTCTAAAAAATAAATTTCCTTTAAATATAAAAATTCCATGTTTAATGTTACCAAATATTAACTTTTAGGGTAAATAAGGCATCCCGGCAATCCCAACACCCAAAATTGCTACATTAAATGTAAGTCCCACCTACTAAATTACCTTAGAAATGTTAAAGGGCATGTCCACCCCAAAACTATAATCCCCCCCACTACTGGCCCCATTGTGTAGTGTAGTAAATCCTACCTTACCGATTCACATCTCTAAGGCCTAACTTTAATTAAGCCTTTAAAGGACAATTATAGTTTTTTGCCCCCCCCCCTCCACTCCCAATAATGAGACTCAAAAAACCCAGGGTGAGGAACCTAAACCACTAGGTTCCTTATACTCTGCTTAGATGATACAAGAGGTGCTCCTTAGTTGAGCCCCACCGTAACCTGACCAAAGGGACCCACGCATTTCAAAAGAGTGCATATTCCAATTAGCCACTCCCAACTGATCCAGGAAGGTGAAACAAAGGAAGCTGCATCTAGTACTTTGATACAAGACATAAGATAAAGCCAGGGCTGAGAGCCTGATTTTAGGTCCTCATCCTGGGTACTTACATTAAATTGTTATGTAATTCACCAATCAATATGGTTTAAATGAACAGTGTGTATTCCCCCAATCAATATCTTCCATTACAGTATGTATTCACCAATCATATCGTTACATTAACGCTATTTATTCACCATCATCTATCGTTTACCATTAACATATGTATTCAACCACTCATATCGTTACCATTACAGTATGTATTCACCAATCAATATCGTTCCATTAACAGGATGTATTCACCAATCAATATCGTTACCATTAACAGTAATGTAGTCACCATCCAGTATCTTACCATTACAGTATATATTCACCAATCAATAATCGTTACCATTAACAGTATGTATTCACCAATCCCTATCGTTACCATTACACTATGTATTCACCAATCAATATCGTTACCATTAACAGTAATTATTCACCATCAATATCCGTTACATTAACAATGTGTAGTCCCCAATCATATCGTTACATTACATATGTATTTTCCCAATCAATATCGTGCCATTACAGTATGTATTCACGCATAATATCGTTACCATTTAACAGTATGTATCACCAATCAATATGTTCACCATTAACAGTGTGTATTCACATCATATCGTTACCATTACCAGTATGTATTCACCAATCAAATATCGTTACCATTAACGTATGTATTCACCAATCATACGTTACCATTAACAGTATGTATTCACCAATCAATCTTGTTTAACCATGCACGTGTGTATTCACCAATCAATACGTTACCATTACATTATTTATTCACCATCATATCGTTCCCATTAAAATATTTATGTCACCATCAATATCGTTACCATAACAGTAATGTAATCACCAATCATATCGTTAACATTAAATAGTATTCACAATTCATATCGTTACCATTAACAGTATGTATTCCCAATCAAATATCGTTACCCATTACAGTCATGTTATCAACAATCAATATCGTTAACCGATTAAAGTTAAATGTATTCACCAATCAATATGTTAACATGACAGTGTGTATTCACCAATCAATATCGTTCCATTAACACTATGTATTCACCAATCAATTTCGTTACCATAACAGTATGTAATCACCAATCATAATCTACCATTAACAGTATGTATTCACCACTCCATATCTTTACCATTAACATGTAATGTATGCACTCAATATCTTTTACCATTACATATGTATTCAACCAATCAATAGTTCCATTAACTAGTATGTATCACCAATCATATCGTTACCATTACAGTATTATTCACCAATCAATATTGTTACCATTCACAGTAATGTAAGTCCCACCAATCATATTGTTTACAGAACAGTATGTCTTTCCACCAATCAATATGGTTTAACATGGAACAGTGTGTTGTGAATACATACTGTAATGGTAACGATATTGATGGTGAATACATACTGTCACATGGTAACAATTACAGCATATCCATTTTCTCAAACCATTTCAACAGCTTGTAGTTATAAATACTGTCAATATCAATGTTTTTATTGCATTATTATATCGGGTACATGCATAGTCTGTCTCTTTAAGCTCGTGGCCTGGAGCATATTTTATGGGGGGGTCCCTGAATCAACTTAAAAGGCAGACAGGCACACAGGTGAACAGGCCTATGTCTTACGGGCGAAGTCCATCCGGAACCACGTAATCGTTCACCTACTTTTTTGTATCAGTGTGCCGAGTATGGAGGCTCAATAAAGATGATTTTACTTACCGTATGTACCTACCTGATATTTGGAAAGCGTGCGAACCTCTCTCATACCAAACTCAGACAATTAATGCCTGCCAACCTTTTTTGGACATTTTAATACACTTATAATATTCAGTAGGGTTCCATTATCCATTAATAATCTGTGAAATGCTAATATGGCCTCTCATAATAAAACCTTACAGGGCATGTCCCACCCCTATTAAAAAAAAAAACTTAATGTGTATGTCTAGTTCCCCCAGCCCCAACTGCTATCTTATATTTGTAAGAAAGTCCCCCAATTCGTTACTTACCTTCCCCCTCTCCCCCGCTGCAATTCCGACTTCTGCTTGCACATAACGCAACGGGCCGGAACCGGCGCCCGCGTCTGTGATTTGCTAAGAGGCACCAATCAACAGCGCAGCTGCCGGCATTTCAGAACGCCGGAGGAGAGAGGGAAGTTAAGTAAGATCAGGGGGCTTTCTTATAAATATTTATTGCGGTGGGGCTGTGGGAACTATCCCAATATATGTACAAGGGGATTTTACACTAGGGGAGGGAGAGGAAAACGGTGGAAGAGGGAGGGCGAGGGAGTGGGGAGAGGGAGTGAAGGGCTGCTCTGAGCAAGCCAAAAACCTCTGAGAGGAAAGCTCAGAGTGCGAAAACATTTTCACTGGTGGCCAGGCTCCTTTGGACAGTTTTTTTTTTAAACTTTGGGGGGACATTACAAGTAGAAAGCACATTTTGAGCAGGGATGTAAGGTATGGAATTTTTATAACACTACAGAGTGGGGCCCAAGTGGGGAAATTATAGTTTTGGGTGTGGACATGCCCTTTAACAAAAAAAAGCCACGCAGAACCCATGTGGTTTCTATAAACCCCACTTTTCCCTACCCTCCAACATCCCCTTTAAGAAGCTACAGGTAAGCTAGAGACCTTCACACAAACTTTTGAATGCCGCCTTTGATCATTTACGGGTGGCGTATGAAGCGCGCCGCCGCATTAAAGTGGGTGTGGTTTTGTCAATAGGTGTGGCTAACATTTTACAATTTTGAGCTTTATATTTCCTCAGTCAGTCAATTAACAATAATGTAAATGACTAAAAACAGATATTAGGTTTTTGTGTATGAATATAACTTATTTTATAGCCTGTGAGCCCCCCCCTTGACCACATTATACCTCTAACTAACCCCTCCCTATACAGTCAGAGACCCATCACCAATATCTCCCAACAGCCCCTATCACCACATACCCCTAATAATCCCTTCCTATACAGTGGCCCATGAAAATACCCCAGGGCCCAGGCCAGCCCCACCATTAATCCATTATCCCCCAGCAGTAGGCCATATTTAAACTGTCCTATGAGTGCTCGGTGACCTGTTTAATTGTTTGATATCGTAGTGAAATAACAGCAGCACCTACACACCATAATCACCTGAAGGTAGAGTGCACACTTCCCTATCTATCTAGCTATCTATCTAACCAATATCTGTATGTATCAGTTATTCTGACTGTATCAATCCTTCTGTCTGTCTATCTATCTAGCCAATCTCTGTATCAATCTTTCTATTCATATATGTATGTATGTATCTATCTGTCTGTCTGTCTATCTATCTAATCTATCTATCCCGATAGAAAGACAGAGGGTTATTCAGATTGAAAGAGATAGATGGATAAACAGATAGACAGAAATAGAGACAGACAGAGCGTTAGATAGACAGAGATAGATAGACATACAGATAGAGATAGATAGACAGACAGACGGACATAGTTAGACAGATGGACAGATAGATACATAGACAGAATTAGACAGACAGACAGACAGACAGAGAGTTAGATAATAGATAGACAGAGAGCTAGTTAGACAGACAGTTAGACAGACAGACAGACAGATAGAGTTAGACAGACAGACAGATTGAGAGTTAGACAGACAGAGTTAGACAGACAGACAGAGTTATACAGACAGATAGAGAGTTAGATGATAGATAGATAGACAGAGTTAGATAGACAGACAGATTGAGTTAGACAGACAGACAAAAAGACAGATGATACAATGAAAGATTCAGAAAAATGAACATATATTAGCATAGACAGGCAGACAGACTCTTAACATGAAATGTTTACTGCCCACAGTTACCATATATACTGTGCCATACTGCCAGACAGCATCACCTTTAGAAGTGCTGCTCCCACCATGAACATTGGGCTAATAGGATGGGGAGAGTGGGGGAGGGAGCTGCTGCCTGTCAGAAAAGATAAGAAGTCCAGAGTTTCGGGAGTGGAGTGTTTTGCTGTTAATACATCCTGAAGCTGCACATCAATCAAGAAGGTCTGTATCACTGACTGACCTCTATCCCTGGCCCTTCCTCCGGTTAGCAGAAAACACTGAACGGGAAGGCAGCCAACAGTAAGTTAAGATCAACTGAATGCAGCAACTTCCAGCAAATCACCTGCATTGAGTGGCAGCACCACCAGCCAATCAGATCCTCAAACACCCTCAGCCAATCCGGAGCCATGCAGAACGGTCCTGGTGCTACCCCTTACCACTGCTAATCAAGCCAGCGATAAGTAGCAGTTGTGGTGGGCACGCAATCTGCCTTTTCCATGCCTTCTACTTAAAAAAAAAGAAAGAAACTTTGCCCGAACCTCCACATTTCTTTGCACACACTGTAATCCTCTGTCTGTGCGTTGTTTGAAAGCAAGGTAGTGTATGCGCACACACACAGGGAGCACTGCGTGACCAGAATCAAGGAAGGGAGTAAAGATCAGCATCAGCACTTCTTGTGCCGGTCACGCACGCGCATTATCACGGCCGCATGTTAAGGTACAATTTCCCCCCCTCCACAATCTGCCGCTTTGGTTCTTAGGGCCACGGAATTCCACCTGAGTCCCATGACTCAGTGTGCCTAATGAGAGATGCAGCCCTACTTAAAATTGCAACATGTCACATTTGAACACTGTTAAAAGATATAGAGTAAGAAGTGCAATGCTCTATAGGATCAAAATTCAAATTGGTGCAAAATGAGGATGTCATGCTGCTGTCATAGTGATGCCACTAAAGATTGCAACCTGATTCATGTGAACAATGTTAAATAATTTAGGGGGAGATACAATATAGCCCATTTCCGTCTAAAACCCACGTTAACCTGGAAAAATTTCGGGTTAACATGGGTTTTAGACGGCTTTTAGAGCACAGCGCCATTTTTGAATGTTTTTGGAAATAGCGCTGTGCCAACGATCCAAAACCTGTAGCATTAAGTTTTGTGCTACTTCGTAGCGCGAAACCTAACGCTACGGCTTTTGGAACGTTAAAGTCACGCTACTTACCTTTGCCCGATCCCGCGATTCAATAACTGACACAATCTCGTTTACGTCAGTTATTGTATCGCAGAATCGGGCTATGGAAAGTTACGGGAGCGCAGATATTGAATCTCCCCGATAGAGTAAGAAGTTGGAACAAGAACAATTTAAATCCTAGCAAAATGGTGTCATGTGGATGTCATTCTCACATCACTTGCAATTGCACCCTGACACATTTTAACACTGTTAAATGATATAGAGTAAGAAGACATACCAAGGTCAATGTTTTTAGGGGTCAAACTGATGATGTCATGCTGATGTCATAATGTTTGACACATTTGAACACTGTTAAATGATGCTGAGTAAGAAATCACAACATGCAATTTTTAGGATCAAAATTTAACTTT
Organism: Hymenochirus boettgeri; assembly: GCA_019447015.1. Taxonomy (NCBI): domain Eukaryota; kingdom Metazoa; phylum Chordata; class Amphibia; order Anura; family Pipidae; genus Hymenochirus; species Hymenochirus boettgeri. The sequence goes on along the minus strand of CM033473.1, from coordinate 268,694,200 downwards.
GTGCAAAAATGATGATGTCATGCTGATGTCATAGTGCCATCACTAAAAATTGCACCCTGACACTTCTGAAAACTTCAAAATTATATAGAGTAAGAAATTGCACCAGGTACAATGCTTTGTAGGATAACATTTGAATTGGGACAAAATGATATGATGTTGATGTGCAATGCTTTTTAAGGTAAAATTTCAAACTAGTGCAAAATTACTGTCACAGACATAGTGACACCACAAAAAAATCCACCCTGAAACATTTTAACACTATAAATTGATAAAGAATAATAATTCTAACCAAATGTAATGCTTTTTAGTCTAAATTAAAATTGGTGTCAATTTATAGTCATATAGTCAATTTGAAAATGTCATGCAGATGCTGAGTAAGAAATCACAAACTGCAATTTTTAGGATCAAAATGTAACTTTGTACAAAAATGATGATGTCATGCTGATGTCATAGTGCCATCACGAAAAATTGCACCCTGACACATCTGAACACTGTTAAATGCTTTTAGGGTAAAAAAATTAAATTTGTCATAGTGGCATCACTAAAAATTGCACCTTTACACATTTGAACAAAGTTAAATGATACAAAATAAGATGTCGCAATAACTGCAGGTGTTTTTAGGGTTAAAATTCAGATCGGTACAAAATTATGATGTTATGCTGATGCCATGATGTAAAATGATGCATAGGAAGAAGTCACACCAGGTGCAATGTTTTTTAGAACACGGTTAAATGATATAGAAAAAGAAGTCACACTAAGTGACTATTGACCATTTTAGGGTCAAAATACAAATCGGTGAAAAATTATGATGTCATACTGATGTCAGTGATTTCACTTAAAATTTACCCTGACACATTTGAACACTAAGTAAACTATTCCTTTCTGCATTATTTGAAGACAGGAGGTAAAGAAGCTATGTCTTTTTTCAATTTCTTCAATTAATGTAGAATTAAGAGCCTAGGAACGAAGACTTAAAATGTATTCTTAAGCAAGAATCAGCGCTGGTTCCTCAGCCTGTCTGTTACCCCCCTCAACTATCTTCAAGTGAATTTCCTCTGACATGTCCCAACTGTTTCTGGCTTTAAATAAACGAGGGGTCCCTGCAGTGAAACCTGCTTGCAGGTAAGTTTCTGTTACATTGATTAAAGAAGCTTGTAGCCATGTGACCAGCCTCTGTCTGCATTAATAGGCTCTCCTTCTCAACTGTCAATTTTTTCCTCAGGTACTTCCTGATTTCCCCAGCAGTATGTCTTTACTGAGCATGCTTCTCCCCTGGGGGAAAAGGGCTGGCAGAGGTCAGGTGATGTCACTCAACCTACTGGAAGCAGGAAGTTTGAACACGTTCAGGGATCTCGTCGCTCAACCCGGGCCCCCCTCCCGGGTCCTTCAAAAGGACCATTGGGGCCCTGGGAGGGGCCTTTTGGGGCTTAAGAGGTCCTGCAGCTCGAAGCCACCGGCAATCATGATCATATATTAACCAATCAAATTTGAATAGTAAAATTCAAATAACATTGGTTAATATGTGATCATATGATATCAAGCATTGAAATATTAACCAATCACAATTATTATAATTGTCACTTTATTAAATGTTTGTTTGTTTTTAAATTATTTGTTTTGATTTTATGCAACAGGCTACCTTTTAACTTGTTTAAAGTACGCTCACCTTTTAGTACAATATTTAAAGGACTTCATGGACTGTGTGAATCTATTTGTCAGTTTGCACATTTTGTATTGGCACATTTCTCTCACAGACTTACATATCATTTTTTTTTTAAATAATATTTAATGTTTGAACATTGGACTACTTGACCTTTAATTTTTTTTAAAAAAGGAAGTAGATGTTAGTCTGTTAGAAAAAAACTTCTGTTTGTTAACACTTGATAAAGGGCGCTTTTTGTTGTTGTTGTATGCTTTTTGTGCAGTTGGTTGAATAAACATTCACAGCATAGCTTGTGTTTTTTGGGTTTTCCACATCTACTGTCTTTACTCAGTTTTGCAGGAGATACGTGGAATGCTCCTTTCATGTGAGTTTAAAACCTCTTCATAACCAGTATTACACCTCAAACTTTTACTACATACACAAAGCAATCAATGTACAGTAACGAATATTGTACAATAAGATTGCTGTGTGTATAGCCTCTTTAATTGACTTTCAAGCGAGATGATGCAGATTATATGACTGGGGTGATCTGCCAATAACCAGGAGGGTTCAAGTGTAACTTCCAGATGCTAAGCCGGATGTCAGTGATCCAGGAAAAGAAAGAAAAGTTAGGACTTCAACCTTTACTTATCGGTATCCTTTAAATCTGTAAGCAACAGTCCGTACATCGCCCTGCCACCCTCTCTTCCTCACACTAACAAAAGGCTTAGTAGTACTTGATATGACTTGTCTATTTCAATTGGGACAAAAGTGCAGCGCCAGAATGCTAATTCAGCTCTATTGTGCCAAAATAAACAATTAAAGGAAGTATAACAAAGGAACAAGTTTACTTTTACAAGGCTTATGGTTTTCAGAGGAAAAAGCAGAACTCGTCATTTACAGAACTATAACCAGAGAAATCTTTACTGTGTGATCTGTGATTTAAACGCCAGCAATGCCAAGAGCCAACAGCGTTATCGTCCCATTAAACTGCCTCTCTACTGCAACATTCCCCCCATCTCCATATTATATACTTGCTAGTATAAGTGCTGATAAAAATGTTTCCCAGATACTGGTTAATCAGTCCAAGCTCTGTATCAGGAAGTCCAAACCCAGAAATCAATTATATTTTAGGGATAAAAGATGGCTCCCTATTTTGAAATGAAACTGACGGTTTTTGAAAATGCATGGATCTAAAGGAATTATTATGAAATCGAAAGAAGAAAAAACAAAAAAATCTAAATTTGAAAATTGAGATTGAAAATCACAGTGAAATTCAAATCAGTGCAAAATGATGTTATTCTGATGTCATAGTGATTTAGTACTAAAATATTGCACCCTGACACATTTAAAAAATGTTAAATGATGTAAAGTAAGATAATCACACCAAGTGCAATGCTATTTAGGGTCAAAATTAAAATTGGTGAAAATGTATGATATGTCGTTGATGTGCAATGGTTTTTAGGTAAAAATTTCAAACCGGTGCAAAATGATGATGTCAAAGCCAATGGCTGAAGGCCATTATCGAGTCTGCCTCCACTACTGCTGTCAGGGCCGGATTTCCCACTAGGCCACCAAGGCCGCGGCCTAGGGCGGCACAGTCACCAGGGGCGGCAAAATAAAACAATTTTTTTTTCAAGTTAGGCAGTATTGCATCCCCATATTAAATTTACACAACGCACATTATTTGGCACACAACAGAGCCTTCCCGGTCTCTGTTAAATGTGCAGCGATTGCTGATTTGCTATGGGCACCCGGTCCCTCTCCCACTCACAAAGCTCCGCTTCAGCCAATGAATTACCGCATACAGGAGGGGGGGGGACAGGAAGTGCAAGTTAGCTGGCCTAGGGGAGAAGAAAGTATAAATCCGTCCCTGACTGCTGTGCAACAAGTAAATAAAATGTAGCAGTAGCAGAGGAGGAGGATTTCAGTCAGGGAGGGATCAGATTTTGTAAGTAAAGCTCTGTACAAATGTGTGATTGTGGGGCAGATCCGTGATGCAATTTTGTAAGACGAACAGGCGGTTCAGCCAACTATCGAGAGGTCTATGGACTCTCGATCAGGCTGTGTGGCCTTTTGGTCAGGCATTGATGATCTGACCAAGTGGATGCCCGACCAAATGTCCATAGGTAAATCGAGAGTCAAAACGTCCATTCGTCTCCGAAACTACCAACATGAAAATACAGTAAGTCTGCAATGATCAGTCATGTCAGTAAATCATTCGAGAATGGATGACCAATCTGAAAAAGATATCAGGCTATGTTCTAATTACAGGTGGCCAGTTTGCAGATTTGCGGAGATCCTAGAATCTTGGATCTCGCAGATTTTCCCAGAATCCACTTTCTGAACTCCATTAGGGAATTTTCTAAAATCCTCAAACATTCGAAGATTTTTGAACGTTCGAGGACTTTCTAAAACGTTCAAGGATTTCCGTCAAATGCCCATGGATTACCAAATAAAAATCCCGAGGCCAGACATTCGGGGGTCCCGCAGCTCAACCCGGAACGCCCTCCCGGATCCTTAGAAGGACCATTGTGGCTCTTATAAGGGCCATTTGTGGCTTAAGGGGTCCCACAGCTCGAACCAGGACTCCCCTCCCCGGCACTTAGAAGTGCCCTTGTGGCCCTTGGAATGTTGGGGGTCCTGCAGCTGGAAACCAGGACCTCCATTGGCTCTTAGAATTCTTTTCTTCCCAGCCGGTGACACCAACTCCGCTGATGTTGCCGACCCCGGGCAAAGTCACTGCGGCCGCCAGTGACCCCGCCGGTGCTGGCGACATCAACGTCGCCGGTGTTGCCAGTGTCTTCTTTCTTCTGCCATCACTGTGATGACTTCTGAGATCCACAGGGTTTGCACCTCATTATATAGGTTTGCTGAAGGACCAATATTTCAATGCTTGCAATCATATGATGACACATTAACCAATGATATTTGAATTTCATTATTCAAATATGATTGGTTATTGTGTGATCATATGATTGCAAGCATTTAAATATTAACCAATCACAATTGGATTTGGTCCTTCAGCAAACCTATATAAAGAGGTGCAACCCTGCGGAGCTCAGAAGTCAATCCTCGAACAGCCGAAAGTCCCGCGGAATTGAGATTGACATGGAAGATTGAATATTAAAGATATTCCATAACCTGAATAAATGAATATTACAGATATATCATGACCTGGATGGATAATTATTACAGATATATCATGACCTGGATGAATGAATATTACAGATATACCATAACCTGGATGAATGAATATTACAGATATATCCTGACCTGGATGAATGAAATATTACGATATGCCCATGACCTGATGAATGAATGTTACAGATATACCATGACCTGGATAATATATTACGATATAACCATGACCTGGATGAATGAATGTAACAGATATACCATGACCGGATGATGATAATCATTACAGATATACCGTGCCTGATAATGAATATTACAGATATATCCATGACACTGGGATGAATAAATATTAACAGATATACCTGACCTGTGGATGATTATATAGATATATCCTTTTTCTTTTATTTTATAATAAATTAAAATTGAATTTAAACATATACATATAATAAAAAAAACCATGGGATCAGAGAATAAGACAGAAAAAGAAAGGAGGGAGAATATAATATACGATTCGCTTACCTAACATATAATATATAATATGAAAATATAATTATATAATGAAATATATCGACTTTATGATATACCATGACCTGGATGAATGAATATTCAGATATACCATGACCTGGATGATGAATATTACAGATATACCATGACCTGGATGAATGAATATTACAGATATACCATGACCTGGATGAATGAATATTACAGATATCCATGACCTGGATAATGAATATTACAGATATACCATGACCTGGATGATGAATATTTTACAGATATACCATGACCTGGATGAAGATTATTAAGATATACCATGACCTGGATGATGATATTAAATATACCTGACCTGGATGATGAATATTACAGATATACCATGACCTGGATATGAATATTACAGATATACCTGACCTGGATGAATAATATTACAGATATACCATGACCTGGATAGATGATCAGATATACCATGACCTGGATGAATGAATATTACAGATATACCATGACCTGGAATGAATGAATATACAGATAAACCATGACCTGGATGATGAATATTAAGATATACCATGACCTGATAATGAATATTACAGATATACCATGACCTGGATGAATGAATATTACAGATATACCATGACCTGGATGGATGAATATTACAGATATACCATGACCTGGATAATGAATATTACAGATATACCAATGACCTGGATGATGATTATTACAGATATACCATGACCTGGATGAATGAAATTACAGATTACCATGACCTGGATGGATGAAGATATTCAGATATACCATGACCTGGATGGATGAATATTACAGATATACCATGACCTGGATGATGATTACAGATATACCATGACCTGGATAATGAATATTACAGATATACCATGACCTGGATGATGAATATTACAGATATACCATGACCTGGAGGATGAATATTACAGAATACCATGACCTGGATGAATGAATATTACAGATATACCACCTATAATGAATGAATATTACAATATACCATGACCTGGATGAATGAATATTACAGATATACCATGACCTGGATATATGAATATTACAGATATACCATGACCTGGATGAATGAATTACAGATATACCATGACCTGGATGAATGAATATTACAGATATACCATGACCTGGATGGGAATATTACAGATTACCATGACCTGGATGAATAAATATACAGATATACCATACCTGGATGGATGAATATTACAGATATACCATGACCTGGATGAATGAATATTACAGATATACCATGACCTGGATGATGAATATTACAGATATACCATGACCTGGATGAATAATATTACAGATACCATGACCTGGATGATGAATATTACAGATATACCATGACCTGGATGATGAATACAGATATACCTGACCTGGATAATGAATATTACAGATATACCATGACCTGGATGAATGATATTAAGATATACCATGACCTGGATGAATGAATATTACAGATATACCTGACCTGGATGAATGAATATTACAGATATACCATGACCTGGATGAATGAATATTACAGATATACCATGACCTGGATGAATGATGAATATTACAGATATACCATGACCTGGATAATGAATATTACAGATATCCCATGTACCGTATGAATGAATATATACAGATATACCAGACCTGGATGATGAATATTACAGATATACCATGACCTGGATGAATGTATTAAGATATAACCATGACCTGGATGATGAATATTACAGTATACCATGACCTGGATGAATGAAATATTACAGATATACCATGACCTGATGGATGATATTACAGATATAACCAATGACCTGGACCTGGATGAATGAATATACAGATATACCATGACCTGGATGATGAATATTACAGATATACCGACCTGGATGATGAATATTACAGATATCCAACCTGATGATGAATATTACAGATATACGTGACCTGATGATGATATTCCAGAATACCATGACCTGGATGAGAGAATATTACAGATATACCATGACCTGGATGAGATGATATTACAGATATTACTATGACCTGGAATGATGATATTACAGATATACCATGACCTGGATGGATGATATTACAGATATACCATGACCTGGATGAATGAATATTACATATACCATGACCTGAATGATGATATTACAGATATACTTGACCTGGATGAATATATTACAATATACATGACCTGGATGAATAAAATTACAGATATACCGACCTGATGAATGAATATTACATATACCATGACCTGGATGATAATATTACAGATATACATGCCTGGATGGATGAATATTACAGATATACCATGACCTGGATGGATGAATATTACGGATATATCTGACCTGGATGATGATAATTACAGATATACCATAACCTGGATGAATGAATATTACAGATATAAAATGACCTGGATGGATGAGATATTACAGATATCCCATGACTGGATGAATGAATATTACAGATATGTCATGACCTGATGATGAATATTACAGATATACCATACCGGGAGGGATGAAATTACAAAAGACCATACCTAGGATGATGATATTACAGATATACCATGACCTGAATGAATGAATATACAGATATACATGACCTGGAATGAAATATTACAGATATACCATGACCTGGATGGATTGAATATACAGATATCCATGACCTGGATGAATAAATATTACAAAATACCGTGACCATGGAGAATGATGTTAATCAGATACCATGACCTGATGAATGAATATTACAGATATATAACCTGGATGGATGAATTACAGATATAATCCCATGACCTGGATGATGAATATTACAGATATACCATGACCTGGATGGATGATATTAAAGATTACCATGACTGTGGGATAAATATTACATATATACCTAGTAATGAATGATAATATTACAGATATACCATGACCTGGATGAATATATACATATATATCTTGACCATGTGACCTGATGATAAATATTACAGATATACCAGACCTGAGATGAATTAATATACTCTATTGACAATACCGGGAGGATGAATATTACCAGATATACCAGACCTGGATGGATAATATTACAGAATATCATGACCTGGATGAATTAAATATTACAGATATACCATGAACTGGATGAATGAATATTACAGATATACCATGACCTGGATGGATGAAATATTAGATATACCATGACTTGGATGTAATGTAATTTACAGCTCATGTGACCTGGATGAATGAATATTAACAGATATACCATGATCACCTGACATGAATGAATATTACAGATATCCATGACCTGGATGAATGAATTAAGATATACCATGACCTGGTGATGGATATTACAGATAATATGACTGGATAATGCAATATACAGATATACCATACTGACCTGGATGAATGAATATTACAGATAATACCATGACCTGATGAATGAATATTACAGATATACCGTGACCTGGATGGATGAATATTACAGATATACATGACCTGGATGGATGATATACAGATATACCTGACCTGGATGAATGATATTACAGATTATACATTACCTGGATGGATAAATATACAGATATACCATGACTTGGATGAATGAATATTACAGATATACCATGACCTGGTGGAATGAATATTACAGATATACCTGACCTGGATGATATATATTACGAGATCATGACCTGCAGAATGAATATTACAGATATACCATGACCTGGATGAATGATATTAAGATATACCATGACCTGGATGGATGAATATTACCGATATACCATGACCTGGATGAATGAATATTACATTTATACCATGACCTAGATGAATGATATACAAATATCCATGACCTGGATGAATGACTATTACAGATATATCATGACCTGGATGAATAAATATTACATACATACCATGACTTAGATGAATGAATATTACATATATACCATGCCCTGGATGGATGAATATTACAGATATACCATGACCTGGATGGATGAATATTACAGATATATCATGACCTGGATGAATAAATATTACAGATATACCATGACCTGGATGAATGAATATTACAGATATACCATGACCTGCATGAATGAATATTACAGATATACCATGGCTTGGATGAATGAATATTACAGATATACCATGACCTAGATGGATGAATATTACAGATATACCATGTCCTGGATGAATGAATATTACAGATATACCATGGCTTGGATGAATGAATATTACAGATATACCATGACCTGGATGAATGAATATTACAGATATACCATGACCTGGATGAATATTGCAGATATACCATGACCTGGATGAATGCATATTACAGATATACCATGACCTGGATGGATGAATATTATAGATATACCATGACCTGGATGGATGAATATTACAGATATGCCATGACCAGGATGAATGAATATTACAGATATACCATTACCTGGATGGATGTATATTACAAAATACCATTACCTGGATAAATGAATATTACAGATATACCATGACTTGGATGAATGAATATTACAGATATACCATGACCTAGATGAATGAATATTACAGATATACCATGACCTGGATGAATATTACAGATATACCGTGACCTGGATGAATGAATATTACAGATGTACCATGACCTGGATGAATGAATATTACAGATGTACCATGACCTGGATAAATGAATATTACAGATATACCATGACCTGGAGTGATAATTATTACAGATATACCATGACCTGGATGAATGAATATTACAGATATACCATGACCTGGATGGATGAATATTACAGATATACCATGACCTGGATGGATGAATATTACAGATATACCGTGACCTGGATGAATGCATATTACAGACATACCATGACCTGGATGGATGAATATTACAGATATACCATGACCTGGAATGATGAATATTACAGATATACCATGACCTGGATGGATGAATATTACAGATATACCATGACCTGGATGAATGAATATTACATATATACCATGACCTACATGAATGAATATTACAGATATACCTTGACCTGGATGAATGACTATTACATATATATCATGACCTGGATGAATAAATATTACAGATATACCACAACCTAGATGAATGACTATTACATATATATCATGACCTGGATGAATAAATATTACAGATATACCACGACCTAGATGAATGAATATTACATATATACCATGACCTGGAAGGATGAATATTACGGATATACCACGACCTAGATGAATGAATATTACATATATACCATGACCTGGAAGGATGAATATTACAGATATACCATGACCTGGATGGATGAATATTACAGATATATCATGACCTGGATGAATGAATATTACAGATATACCATAACCTGGATGAATGAATATTACAGATATACCATGACCTGGATGGATGAAAATCTCAGATAATCCATGACTTGGATGAATGAATATTACAGATATGTCATGACCTGGATGAATGAATATTACAGATATGCCATTACCTGGATGGATGAAAATTACAAAATACCATTACCTTGATTGATGAATATTACAGATATACCATGACCTGAATGAATGAATATTACAGATATAGCATGACCTAGATGAATGAATATTACAGATATACCATGACCTGGATGGATTGATATTACAAATACACTATGACCTGGATGAATGCATATTACAAATATACCGTGACCTGGATGAATGCATATTACAGACATACCATGACCTGGATGAATGAATATTACAGATATACTATTACCTGGATGGATGAATATAACAGATATACCATGACCTGGAATGATGAATATTACAGATATACCATGACCTGGATGGATGGATATTACAGATATACCATGACCTGGATGAATAAATATTACATATATACCATGACCTACATGAATGTATATTACAGATATACCATGACCTGGATGAATGACTATTACATATATATCATGACCTGGATGAATGAAACTAACCTTGTATGTTTGGTAACCCTTGAAACTTAACTAACCTTGTATGTTCGATAACCCTTGAAACTAACCTTGTATGTTTGGTAACCCATGAAACTTAACTAACCTTGTATGTTCGATAACCCTCGAAACTAACCTTGTATGTTCGATAACCCTCGAAACTAACCTTGTATGTTCGATAACCCTCGAAACTAACCTTGTATGTTCGATAACCCTCAAAACTAACCTTGTATGTTCGATAACCCTCGAAACTAACCTTGTATGGCGCTTAAAGTAGGTACGCAAGTACGATAACGGTCCAATGCCGTCGGATCCAAGCTAGGTACAAACCATACTGATAACGTCCCGATACTGGTGCAAGCTAGGTGCACACAGTACAGAGAATGCCCCGATAACGTGGGATCAAGCTAGGTTCACACAGTAACGATAGCCCCCGATACTGGGATCAGCTAGGTTACACAGTGTCAATATGCCCCGAGACGTGGGATCAGCTAGGTCACAGTGTCAATAATTCCCCATACCGTGTTATCACGCTAGTTACACACAGTCCGCTAACTTGGGATCGGGCTAGGTACAACGTCATACCTCGATAATGCCCGATACCATTGGATCAAGCTAGGTACACACAGTACCGATGTGCCCCTATACTGTGGGATCAAGCTAGGTCCCACACAGTGCCAATAATGCCAATCCACCGATGGCCGTGTGATAAAGCTAGTACAAACAGGACCGATAACGCCCTTATAACGTGGGGATCAAGCTAGGTACACGCAGTAACCAATACGCCTGTATACCCGTGGGTCAAGCTAGTACACACAGTGCCGAAATGGCCCCCCGTGCCCCAATACCGTGGTATCAATCATAGGTACACACAACACTGCTAAGCCCCGATACTGTGGGAATCAAGCTAGGTACACCACAGTACCGATACCGCCCCGATACCGTCAGATCAAGCACTACACACCGTACTATAGCCGCCCCAATACGTCGGATCAAGCTACTAGTGTCAGGTCTGTATGCAGTGCTGGCACTAGGAAATGAATTCCAACGATCTTCCTAGTTCTATTCTATTCCCAAGGTTGCAAAGCAAACGTTTTTCTGTTTTTAAAGGGGAAGTTCATGTGCAAATACAGAGATGCTTTTTAAAAAAAAAAGTGCAGTATTTTGCCATCCTAAGACCTTAAACCAGCATGTTTTTTCTTTGTACAGATAAAATGCTTCCTAAAGCTTCCGAAATAACTGTCTTCCTGTTGCAGGGCCCAGATAGAGACATTAATGGTTTTGTTCCTTGACCAATTGCTTGGGGTTGATTCATTGCTCAGTAGGATCTGAGCATGTTTGACCCATCCACGCAGCCATCAGTAGAAATTACTGTTAGGGCTTGTTCGCACCAAGCGCTTTGGCTCGTAATTTGAACGGTAACCCTTCACACCTATGACTGCAAACATGCATGTAGCACACACTGTTGCCGCAGTTTGCTGCGTTATCGCAAGTGGTTGCCATTTAAATCAATGGACCAGCTATTGCGATAACGCAAGGGAACATCGCACACGTATCGCAGTGTTCCCGCTGCGTTATTACCGCTGCCCCTATTGTGAACCCAGCCTGCGGAACATTTTCACGTTAGTGTGCATTATTGGAAGAAGGACCGTTATAAAGAGAACCTGAAATGGGTCGCTCACTACCAGAAAGTAATAGCAAGGGGTATAAATTCAACGGATTTTTAAATGGAAGAGAAATATGTAAAATAACGTAATGCGTACTATAAACTAAGAAGTTTAAAAAATTATGGATATTTTTCCACTGAACTTTCCCTTTATTAATCCAAACCCATAATGAAATCTTCCATTGACGTTACATTGAGTGCTCGTTCGCACTAATTTTTCGTTAGCTTGAAAATGGACGTCCCAGTAATGTCTCATATGACACTCCCATATTGACCGTTCACACCTGCTGTGGTTCCCTCCGGGCCTTTTACAAAGCGCCACAGATGCATTTTAATTAAAAATATTACAAAAAAAACGCAGATTTTTTTGTCCGTTGTGGCTGTCCTTTGTGTAAACGGCCCTAAATGTGATGCTGTTAAATTGCTACATTGAAAAGCCATTAGAGCCTGCGACATGATTTTATATATAAAATTACTGATCACCTTTCACCGTGCTGAAAGTTGGTTTTAAAGGATAGAACACTGAGAAGAGGAACTTTGGCCTATTTCATGCTATAAATGAATACTGTAAGCAGCACTTACTTTGGATGTGTTTTGTTGTTCATGACTTCAATCCGGTTGTTTTTGCTCCAAACTCTCTCCCCAGCTCCCTGCCAGACTATCTGGCCTCTGTGAGGGCACCATGTTCATTAGAGTCCCTATGAGGCACATTGGGAGATGAAATCTCCCCATGCAGTTCACATACCACCTGTCACCATTCCAGCGTCAGCAAAACTATCCATACAGAAGAGTTTTACAACATTAGGCAATTGATAAATCTACACCAAAGGTTCGATTGATATCTAAATAAATAGGGGACATATCTACATTTGTACAGTCCCTAATGGGAAGAATTAAGTTTCCAGTAATGGGCTATTTAAAAAACAAACAAAATACCCAGTGACATCTCCTTTACAAGGGAATGGTAACACAGTCTTAACTATACAAATATTTCGGTGACTAACCATCCCATAAATGCAAACCGTACAATTCACAATGTTCAGACAATCCAACTGCAGGATAACTATGGACCATGCATATACGCAAGGTTGGCCTAAGCTATTTTCTTGAGTTTAATTTGGTTTTAAAATCCAATTGTTCTGTTTGTTTCATTTTACATGATCTACGCAATGAAGGAAGCACTTGTACCCGACTATGAAATTTGTGAGATTAAAGTATCCTGCTAAACCGTTAGAAAGCAAGGAATCATAAGTTGAACACATCAAAGAGCATTAGGTTGGCCATTTTGGGGTAATTTATGATTTTAACTTATATCCCCCTCACAATAGTAGTAAACGGCAAAAGTCTATGCCTATTGCTGAAAAAAGTGGCCTAGTGTGACATTATTAGTAAGCTCCTGTAATGGAAAATAGACATGTGACAGTGTTTTTCAGTTCAGTAAATACATCACCTACCTTATTGAATCATTCTGTCCTTATGGTCAGTGTTGGCTGTGCTTAATTATAGTGGGGAAATGGGCCGCGCCTATTTTCCTGAATTCAAGGTTATATTCAGTATTCATATGTATTCATGCTTAATTACCCATGTATGTTCTGGCATTCATTTATGGTGGCTGTCTTTGAGGTGTTAAGAGCGTTGAAATGGAGTAAAACCGGTTTTACATGAGAATAGACTCCTCTCTATATACAGTACCCCCCTAAAAGGCATACACTATACGACGTAATTACGATCTTCAACCCGACGATACTTTGATAGACGATTTAGGCACTGTTAATTGTACCAAGAGGTACAATAAATATTGTTCGACAGTCAATTTTTTTTGTGATTAAAGGAACACTAAACCCAAAAAATTAACAAAGTGGCATCTGTTCTATATTCACAGGGAGGTGAGAACGCGTATTCTCACCTCCCTGTGAATAATAGGCCCGTCGCGGGTGACCTGGACTTACCTTCTCGCCTCTCCACTCTCAGCCGCTCCTGCTCTTAACAGCTGTTCTGTCCCATCGCGCGCCCTATCTTTTGAATTGCGGTCGTGACAGAGCGGCTGTTAAGCATAGCGGCTGCGAGTGGAGCGGCGTGTAAGTTAAGTTTCCAGTCCCCGATCGTCCTATTATTCCATGGAGGGGAGAATAAGCGTTCTCACCTCCCTGGAATGATAGAAACGGATGCACTAGTTATTTTTTATTTAATATGAGTTTTAGTGTTCCTTTAATGTCGAATGTTGTCCATGGTGAGGTTACTTACTTCACATTTTTAATCGGAACTTTGAAAACACTTCATCATTTTACCCACATCGAACTTAAAACGACTTTCCCGATCGTATTTACGTCGATTTTACGATCTAATGTGTGTTATAAGATGGGAAAATGTCAATTTTGCGGCCAATCGATGGGAAATGTCGGTTGTACAGAAAAGCGCCTAGTGTAGGTCCACCTTTTAACATCACTCCCAGCAAAAAGTATATATAACTTTCTCCTAATGATTTCTTTTTTTCTACGCGATCCGATTAGTTGAATTTGTACAAATCAAATGTATGTAATGCCTGGTGTCATGTGCAACTTCTGTAATGATTCCACCATTTATTTATATTCAGGCTTATATCTGTGGCCAGGAGAAATGATTCAGAGTGTAACTTGTTCTCCTCCACCGTGTTCTGTATCACGCAATTGGCTGTTTTTGCTTTTGCATACAATGCATTGAAATTGACTGTGGCCTGTTACCTGTATATAATAGACACAGTCCGCCGTCTCTTTCCAGAGATGGATTAGTGTTTAGAACAGTTCTGGAAACTATAATTGGGCTGAGCTCAGTATCAAGTGTTTCCATTAAAATGACTGACTATTAAGAAAGCATTGTAATGCATGTTATTGCTTTCAGGCTCTAGAATGGAGATGATTGCTTTCGTCCTCTTGATCAATAAATCTTCCAAGCTGATTTTTTTACATTTAGACTGTATAATCAAGCACGCACTAGACCTCTCGCCCCCAGACTTCCAGGCCCCAGTCCTAATTGGAAACTTGCCTTCGTTTATGGTCTCTTCTGTGGGAGCAATCTTTCAGTGTGGTTTTCATTCTTGGCCATTATCTTTCCTGGAAGCCAAGACCCAGGCTATGGTAAAATTGAGAGCATTAAGATCTATGTGAACCTGTCCAGTGAAATAGTTAATTGAGGCCCTAAAGTTTAAAAAAACAAACTTTTCTAATTTGCTTTTTTGCTTAAAGGGACACTAAACAGATATTATGAAGTTCTGTATCTATGATTTAACGGTGGGGGGGTCTCTATTTCCCACCTCCCAGTGAAATATATAATGCCAAGGTTAACAGATAAACCTGTACATACCCGCCGCTCACTTGCGGCTTCTTCACAGATGGAGCTGGGCCCGACTGACTCCTATCTCTTGTGCAATGCGCCAATACTAAGAATTGAGCGCGATCGGGACAGCAACCCTGTCCCATCTGTGGAAAAGCCACAAGTGAGTGCCGGTAGGGAAGATTTTTTTTTTTTTCTCTTTTACCCAATCTTTCTGTTATTCCCTGGAAGTGGGAATAAGCATCTCACCTCCTGTGAATAACAGATAACATATTTCCTGTACTTCATAATTCTGTTTTTGGCCCTTAAAGGGCATGTTCCCACCCTAAAACAAAAATTGGTCACATGTCTGCTACCTGTCCCCCAAACCCGGACTGATATATTTCGCACAATTTTAGATGTATTATAACCAAGGGTTTTAGTACAAGTATTGGCGTTTCATTATGGCAGAGTACACTGGCCCCTCCCGCCCATGCATTCATCAAGGCGTAATAACTGACATCGACAGCCATGATTGGTTGCTGTTTCCTCCCACAGCTGTCTCCTCTGCACATGCACAAGCACTAAAAAGCTCATTGACTAAATCTGATAACAAATGCAATGTAGATCACTGTAAAATAGCAGTTGGGGGGTGTGAAGTCACTCATATTTGTTTTAAAAAGGGTTGGAATCTTCCTTTAAATAAAATTGGATATAGCTTTCACATTTAAGAAACATTGTTATGTATAGTTTTGATGCTGCAAAATAATATGGATATTGGCACCTCCCATAAAGTAACATCAGCATTAGGTATAATGGAATACTGTGCAAATATTTTGGTGGCAACTACTTCTTACTCGGCTTTCTCTTTTTCCATTACAAGGCATAATTGTCATTCTTTCTCTAATATATTCTATTCTATTAATCTAATTTACTAACTGGAAGTGATCATGAAAAGGCTATGTTGAGGGTTTCCCTTTAACCCAAGTGTCCTATTGTGATTTTGTGACCTAATAAAAGAGGTAGGCTGTAATCACGATTTCTCTATCATGAAGACAGAGTGTCCAAAACACATTGTCAAAATCATTGTCTCTTGTAGAGACAAAAAAGCCATACTCATCGTTCCAAACTGTAATTGCATTTTTACCAGGACTTCTGATACCCAAGAAGAAGTCAAAAGCAACAATTGCAATAAGGAACCAAAACCCCAGCCGTTCCTCCTGGGAAAAAGCAAAAGAAGGAAACAAAGAAGAAGAGATGAAAAGAAAGTAACCTTAACCTTGACTGTGGATCCCTGGTTTAATAAGAGGGATCCAGGAAACCTTTTCTCCACTAAACCGTGTCAGTGTTACAGTGGCAGCCTTCAGATACCATTTTACTTGCGTTCCCAGAAACTTAATGGAAATATTTGGATGTTTGTAATATACGTACAGTTTTGGTTTGCATGATTTCTTTATCATTGAGAGATATTTCCTATGTAGTTTAACAAAGTGTAAAAGCATTTGAATTACTTACAGTACCGTCAGGTGTTTGTGCGTGTAAAACATGCAGGCATATCATGTGAAACACCATGGCGCCTTATCCCACAAGAGGTGCGCCATGATTTCTAAATATAGTAGACATAAAAAGGTACATCTGATGGTGAGGCAAATTAAACTGCTCGCGGCAAATTTTGCACCACTTATTGGAATAAGTCTATTCTAATGTAATCTAAACAGTCTGGTACATGCACCCAGTGTAATTTATTTCTGTAGATGATGCTGTGGTATACCTGCATGCCCAATGTGAATTATCCATCCAGCTGTTACAGGAAAACAACCCTGAGTTAATAAACCGGGCTTATACTTTCCTTTTTGTTTGTTGGTTTTTTTTTTTAAATAACATTTGGTAATATTCACATTATAATCATGTGGTTTTTGCATATTTTGTTTGTCATAGAGGATTGTGAAAAGTCTCATACTGTCCTCCTTTATCTGTCTACAGATGAGACACATTTTCAGTGTCGAGTTGCCATATATCTTCTTCCCTTCTTTCCGTTTCTTACCAAAATTGTTGCAAAGCGCACCATGACCGCAAGACTCCGCCATAGTGGAGTCTTTCTGCCAGGATAAAGTTAAAGGCAACTAAGCCACGAACAACACCTGAACCAGAAAGAATCACCTTGATATAACCAGTAATCTGTGTCTTACTCTTTCATTTGAGAGGGCTGCTGGGAAATTACCTAAATACAATTATTTTGCTTTAACTTCACAGTATTTACTATCACAGGGCAGTTTGGTCCAACGACCATTATTGCTGACATGCTCAGTCCTTAGCTATGGCAGAACTTGATTACAGTTGGGTCCACACATTAATAATCTCTAGCCAATCCTTTTACAGACAGAGTAAAGCAAGGAAGCATGTGACTGAGGTCAGGAGGTGTGGTCGACTTTGCTGACCTTACACACAGATACTTCATCCAGTTCTTAACAGGATCTTACATTTACTTTAATACATTTACTGAAGTCATATTTATAGTTATTGGTTGTTTTTAGGGGGTGTTTTCAATTCCGGAGTATAACAATTTGGGTTTATTCTCCCTTTAACTGTATTGGCATTGTTTTATACTTGCCTGTCCAATTGCTTATGATATCAGTGCTAACATTTACTCCATACCCAATTGCACTGTAATTATTTTAACCGCGTATTTTAATAAAACATGACAATTGGCCACGCAGGATCACGCTAGATTTTTTTTTTGTCAACCATCAATATTTTATAGAAGAAGGAAGGTATGCCCGTGCAGATAACACTATGCAATCATGAGTGCAAGGCCTTGGCCGAGAAATTCGGGGACTACACAATCATCTATTTGCCTATAATTGTGGCCAATCCGCAGTGCATGAACTCTTGACAATCTTGCATCTTTTTAAGTAAGGTTAATATGTCTCTGTTCCTTGGAAAATTCTCTATTTAATATATTATTCATATCCATAGTTTTCAAATCATAATTTTTTTCTACTGCATACACACATGGGTATAGGCAGACTTCAATATCACATCCTATATAATCCAGGTAAGAAAAATGGAAAGAACTGTTTTCTAGTGACCCTAAAAATAACCAATGCATTAAGAATTCCACCTATTTTCCCATTGATGGCCTACTAGGCTGTGCTACGAATTTACTGAGCAGAAATGGACCATCATATGGAACTGCTCAGGAAAAGGCAGAAACCTGTCCATGTGAAAGAAGGAAATTATAATATTTTCGTTCTAACGCTTTGTAAAGAGTAAATTATACCTGTACTGTACTTCTTCTGTCCCTCAGTGGAGATGCTTAATAAATACCCTATTATCTTCAGACATGTACACAGCTGGTGCGAAAAATGGCCACCCTGGTTATTTAGGGTTTATAATTGTCCACTTAGCTTCACTGTTCAGAACCTATCCACTCTTAGCCTGAAACACAACTCCAGCAGTTTACATCGGAGGCAAGAATTTTGTATTTTACAAGAAAGGAAAGTTCAAGACAAGATTCACTTTGTAATATCGACCCTTCCCCTTATAGAAGGGGAAAAAACCCGCCGTAAGGTCTTGGTCACACTAGTCCACTTTTAAGCGCTATCCAATCCGTTTTTATCGTGTGGCCACACTATGCGATGCTGCATGTTGCCATTATTTAAACGTGATCGTAAGTGCGTACCTTGCAAGCCCTTTAACGGCCGCGCTCGTGTGAGCTTCAGTGCGGCCTCTTTAGATTAAAAAAAATCCAATCTGAAGCATCTGACATGTAAAGCTGTCAAAATGGGTGTTCACTCAGGGCTCGTCGCCCAATCTGCTGGGCAGATCATCAATGAAATTTAATGTACAGTACCGCTTAAGGTCTAACCACACGGTCATGGTTTAGGTCGCGATTGCGCTACATTGCCATGTTAAAAAAGCGCAAACTTGGTGTGGCAAAAATTGTTGTGGCACACTAGGTACGCTGCCGTTTGCTGAGATCGCAACTCGTAGCGCGCTAGCCACACCCCGGAACGCAAGCACGCTTCCAAAGCGCTTGACGCCACAGTAGTGAAGGTCTTGGCCTACTGGTCGTATATCATGTCATATATGCAGAAATATAAGCACTACATAAATAATATCTATATCCTAAAGTTCTACTGAATAGTTCTGGAAATGGCTTGTCTTAGGTCAAGGTTCTTTGGTCCACTTAATTTAATAATTATAGGAAGGGGAGAATTGAGATCCAGTACAATTTGGTAAAATGGAAATCGCGGGTAACGCACAAATTCCCTCATTTCCGATGCGCGTTGATGTGCGATCTGTGTTTCGTTCACTTTTGTTTTTTTTGCGTCAAAACACATGCATTTCTGTCATTATGGAAAAAGCGAAAACACAAATGGTGCCACTGCCCATCAGATCGCGTGTGAATCATGTCGATAAAGTGTGCTTTGTGCGTTAGTGTGGTGTGGCCTTTCAGCCTAAGACCTCCTTACCTTTAAAAACAGCCAGGATCATCAAGTTATCAACTATAACAGTTACCCTTTGTTTGCATGTCTCTCCTCTCCATCTGTGACACGAGGAAGCCACTTTCCTGAAGCATATGGCTAACCACACCACTGTACTGAGAGCAGATGGGCTACCACAAAAAATCCACCTTTTTTATCTGAAGACAAAGACGTGTGTAGCTTGTATATTGATGGAAACTGACATTTCCAGACCTTCCGTTAGGGGTGTTTGCTATGGGTCCGGCAAATCCTGGTAACACAAGGCCACAATGGATGTGGTCTTAATTGTTCATTTAATAGCATAGGCATTTTATTTTAAATCCACAATTCAACATATTTCCAGATTTTAGTAAGGGTGATGCTATGAACCCAGCATGATTGGAAATAGGAACTGGGTGAAAAAGGGGAAATAAGGAATGGAAAGTCTGAGGTGGCATTGAAACACTAATCTAATAATTTATCATACAAATGGAACACAGCTGCGCTGCTAAAAGGACAACATCTTAAAAAAAATACTTAGCCTCATTCTTCATCTTATAAATAAATGCCTGTAAGTAGACTTACTCTGAATGTGTCGCTTTCGACATTCATTCCGTTTCTGGACTTGTTGCGACCAAGTATCCCCTCCTGCTCCTGAACCAACTCCTCCTTCCATGGTTTTTCGATCTCATCAAGCAATGCCTCAGTAATTACTATGAGCCAGCACTGGAGAATTTCCCATAATCATTCACATACCATTCAAGTTACAGCAAAACTGCACACCCGCAAACCTACTTTATAATGACACTAAACTTAAGATGCTTAAGATTGTGTATACCGTATATATAAAGAAATAGGGGACAGATCAACGAAGAATATAGATAGTTTACAATTACAGAATTATAGTTTCAACTAATGGACTTAAAAAAAATAAAGATATATATATATATTATTTACAATATAATGCCCTTTATCACTATCCATATTTTATTTGATGGTTCTTTAGGTACCCTAACAAAATCCTATTTGCACAGTTTTGTAGCGTAGGTAAAGATTATTCTGATTCTGCACAAGATATGCTTTATTTTGACCATCAGGTGGAAGCCTACATTTTTTTTGAAATGCTGTTTGACCAACATTCAATGGATTGTATCCACTGAAAGATAGTCATATAGAAGAAAGCTAGCGGTAATATTCCCATGGCTCAGTAGAAGCGTAGCTTAAGTTCCAGGCACTGGTAATCTGTTACAACGTATTTTCATTTACAATTTATAATATTCGTCGCTCCTTTCTGGGCATCCTGAGTCTAGGGGTTGGCCCTTTCTACTCCTTCATTTTACTTTTACTGCTTGTTCGTCCTATAGTGTGATGTTGCATGTAACCATGCGCCATGACACTTAACTCTTACAGTGCACTGTGACATCATAATACTGTGTGCATTTTACAAATGGCAACTGCAGCCCAGTATTGAAACTTGTCCTCTCCTACGTCCACAGTTCAACCTGCACACTGTTCTGTTTTTACATCAGAGCACTATGTAAAGGAATTTGGTGCTTAGGGTGCCACCCAGATTTATTTCCTTTGTAAAATAAGATTAAGAATTCCATTATAGTAATTACAGTTATTAGTGGAGCGGGCGTTCCCCCAGTCCCAGGAATAAAGATAGCAGTTATCTGCTCAGACTCATAAGACAATACATAGGGGGATTTGCTTAGGGTCTGATGATGTCCACAGCTGTGCAAGCAAGTTACACAAAGATATATTTTAAAGTCTCGACAAGATCAACTATTCTCAGTCAAATTTTATGATGTTACGATCAAAAACATGTAGGGTTCAATTTTGCACAGTTTACTAAAAATATTGGACATCTTCTAACTTCTTCCAGGTAATGCCGCAGTCATGCCCTTAACAGGTGACCGCCACAGCCACTGACGGCCAAGCGTATTCTGTGAATTGGGCAGGATATCTCCTTGAAGACGCCATTTCGGAACATAAGGGAGTATGACAGTGATATGTTCTGCCTACATTAAAAATTTGATTTTGGGGGTGGACATTCCCTTTAAGCAATCACCAATGGAGCAACAAAAATAGTTAATTTTGTCAAAATTACACAACTTGTCCCCAACTACTAGGTCCTTTCTCAAGTTGTTACCACACATGGAAATACCATGAAAAAAAAGGGAAGTTGACATCTCTATTTTTTGCTCCTCTATGATTGGTTATAAGACGTATCTCTGATTACAGGGCAAACTCTAATGGTGGCCATACACATCGACTGAGGAACGCAGACTCAATCAAATTCCAACAACCCAAAAAAAATCGGATCAATTGGTTTTTGCCAATGGGGGCATAGCAATGAGCGATTGTTTTCGTATATACTTTATACAGATTGTGCATTCGCCCCATACACACTCACATTAATCGGTGCCTACGTTAGTAACAGAGAGGGGGCAACCGACCCTGGAAAGTTTCGATTAGCCAATTGGTCGGCATTCCGCCGGCGATAGGCTTGCGATTAACCTAAACAGAACGTATTATTGAAGAGAAGATGCTTTAGTTCTCCTTATATTCATCAGTTTCTGTCTGTTTTTTTTGGTGTCTGCTTCAGTTTTTCTCTTTCGCACCGATGTCTCCACAAATTAGTCTGTAACAAACTTCAACTATGAGTGTTTGAATATTTTCCCACTTTGTTCCATCAGACAAGAGCAAATATTAAGGTATTGAAGGGAGGTCTGAAGTGAAATAAGGAACCTAAGCCAATTGGGTGGGCCGTCACCAACGCAGGTCTAACACGTCCTGCAACACACAACATTTCCAGGTACCGATTGAAACTACAACACTCCTGCTACTCTCTGCCTACTTAAGGGGATACACAAATGATCCGTTAACACAATTGAAGAAGGTTTTATGTCTTAGGGAGAATTTCTAGATGAGGCCCCCTGCTAATAGGGCATGTGATGTGTTTGAAGTCCTGTTAATCTCTAGAAAGCCCGGGTCACGGAGAGGATTAAAAGTCTATGGAAAATGAAGTGAAAATAATCTTATTCACAATTCAGATAATTCTGTGGCTTTCGTTTTATGTAAAAAGGTGCAGTAATGTATGCACCAATCGTTTCCTTTCATTTTCTTTGTGAAATAACCAATCAGACATTGCTATGGCATCATGAAGGAGATTGGAATAGGCGTTAGTAAATATAGATCTTTATGGTGAGCCCTGGACTAGGAACCATGGTTACTTGATGGGTGGAATGTGTATGTTTAGCGGCAAAATCCTTTATTGGTTACTACAATGTTACTAATCAAGGTTGTCCATGGTATTTTTCATTGGGTTGAATACTATAGGGTACTACGCATGGTTTTCAAGGCTATTTTTCATTGGGGTTTGAAATACTATAGGGTACTAATCAAGGTTGTACCAAGGGGATTTTTTCATTGGGTTGATACTATATGGTACTAATCATGGTTGTTACAAGGTATTTTCATTGGGTTGAAATATATGGGTACTAATCAGGTTGTTACAAGGCTATTTTTTTCATTGGTTTGAATACTATAGGGTACTAATCATATGGTTGGGCCAAGGCATTTTTTTTTTCATTGGGTTGAATACTATAGGGTACTATCATGGCTATACAAAGGCTATTTTTCATTGGGTTGAAGACTATAGGGTACTAATCATGGTTTGTACGGCTATTTTTTCATTGGTTTGAAACTAAAGGGTACTAATCAATGGTTGTACAAGGGAGTTTCATTGGGTTGAATACTATATGGTACTAATCATGGTTTTACAAGCTATTTTTTCATTGGTTGAAACTATAGGGTACTAATTTATGGTTGTACAAGGCTATTTTTCATTGGGTTGATACTAGAGGTACTAATCATTGTTATACAGGATTTTTTCAAGGGGTTTTAATAGTATAGGGTACTAATCATGGTTGTACCAGGGTTCATTTTTTCATTGGTTTTAATACTATTAGGGTTCTAATCATGGTTTACAAGGGCTATTTTTTATTGGGGGTTGAATACTAATAGGGTAACTAATCATGTTGTACGAGGTCTTTTTCATTGGGTTGATACTAATAGGGTACTAATCATGGTTGTACAAAGGCGATTTTTCATTGGTTGAATACTATAGGGTACTAATCATGGTTTGTACCAGGGTATTTTTCATTGGGTTGAAATACGATAGGGTACTAATCATGGTTGTACAAGGCTATTTTTTTCACTTGGGTTTGAATACTATAGGGGTACTAAGTATGGGTGTACAGGCTATTTTTTCATTGGGTTGAATACTTATGGTACTAAATCAAATGTTATACAGGGATATTTTCCATGGGTTTGAATATTATAGGGTACTATCCTGGTTTACAAGGGCTATTTTTCTTTGGGTTGAATACATAGGGTACTAATCATGGTTGTACACGGGTATTTTTCATGGGGTTGATACATAGGGGTACTAGCATGGTTGTACCAGGCTATTTTTTCATTGTGTTGAATACTATAGGGTTAACTATTATGGTTGTACAAGGCGGTTTTGCGTTTGGGTGAATAGATAGGGACTAATCATGGTTATACCAGGATAAATTTTTCATTGGGTTGAATAGTATAGGGCTAATCATGGTTTTCAAGGCTATTTTTCTTTTGGGTTGAATACTATAGGGTCTAATCATGGTTGTACAAGGCTATTTTTCAGTGGTTGAATACTATATGGGTACTAATCATGGTTGTACAAGGCTATTTTTTCATGGGGTTAACTACTTCAGGGTACTAATCAAGAAAGCAAAAAACAAACAAGGTTTTAATTTAACAAAGAAAGGAGGCTATTTTTCATTGGGTTGAAACTATAGGTACTAATCAGGGTTGTACACGGCTATTTTCATTTGGTGACTACGATAGGGTACTAATCATGGTTGTACAAGGCTATTTTTCATTGATTTAACTAACTACAGGGTAACTAATCTGGTTATACAAGGCTATTTTTTTTCATTGGTTGAATCGATAAGGGTACTAATCATGGTTGTACACGGCTAGTTTTTTCTTTGGGTTGAATACTATAGGGTACGAATCAATGGTTGTACAAGGCATATTTTTCATTGGGTTGAATACTATAAATGGGTACTAATCACATGGTTGTACAAGGCTATTTTTTCATGGGTTAACTACTATCAGGTACTATTCAAGGGTGTACAAGGAATTTTTCATTGGTTGAATACTATAGGGTACTAATCCTTTTTGTACAAACAAGGCTATTTTTTCATGGGTTGAATACTTATAGGGTACTAATCATGGTGTACAGCTATTTTTTCATTGATTTAACACTACAGGGTACTAATCATGGTTATACAAGGCTCTTTTTTTTTTTCATTGGGTGACTACTACAGTGTCTAATCGGGTTTGTACCAAAGCAATTTTGTCCTGGTTTACTAGATCAGGGTCCTGCTCTGTAAGTTCAGGCTATTTTAAAACCATTTAGTAATGACTACTATGGGTGTTACTCTTCTTGTACAAGGCTCTCTTCACTGGTTTAACTACAACAGGTTGCTAATCTTAGGTTTATATTAAAGCGTACTAATCTTGGTTGAACTTTCTAATATAATACATAGAACAAAACCTAGAGAAAAAACGTTTATCTACAGTTGCATTATATAATTTACATTTCCCAGCGCATGCAAATTTCACTACTAGTCCCTGTTCTCTGGCAACAAACTTTTTTATCCATTGGGTTTTTCTGCAGATTACATTGGACCTTGTTTTTCCTCTTCTTTTCCTCCCCGTTTTTTCCGTTTATGGCCTATTTTGTATCTAACTGGCATTGGTATTTGATTAGATGGCACATTATTTTCAGACAAGAGGCACCATGTAGGAGGAATAAAGGAAGCAATTGACCAAGCTTGCTTGGTAAAATTTTTAGAATGTTTGTCCCCCATGTACTATAGGGTTAAATCCTAATCAGTTTTGACCAGCCAAGCGGTTCTCAGAGCCACTGTAATATGTAGGGGAAATTATTCAATACTATGCTGCTAAAGGAAACTGAACCTAATAAGTGAATGTATGTACTGTGCCTTCAATGCAGTCTAGTGCAGTGGTCACTAAGCAATGTGCATCTTTGTGCACCTGTTTCTTTTTCTTTACTTTATGACCGGCCGGTTTTGCCTGTCAACCAATATAGCTTCAACGCTCAAGAAAAGTACATTGATGATCCACAATTGACCAGGCTTCTTAATACAAATGGAACTGGAATTAACTGGGAGTCGACTAAAAGAATGTAAATATCACGGACTGACTAATCGAATGCAAAAACTACCATGTAATACCTGCAGGGAGCTCGTTTCTTCTCTTTGTTGCATGGACAGTTTAATGTCGAATTAACCCAATCTCAGATAAATACACCCAGGGTGGGGACCTAAACTACAGCTCCTCACCCCTGGGTCTTAACCTAATTAATTAGTATTACTTAGGCTGGTCATCGCCCTTTCAAACGAGCCATACCCGGCCAATTTTTAACATTTCTCAATGAATTGATCATTGATTTTTCGTACCACGACTTTATCTCTAGGGCAACAGATTTTTGATCAGATTTCAAAAACCGATCAATAACCTAGAGAGTGGATCCGGGTTCGACACGGACCCTTTTTCAAAATTCAAACTTCCGTCTGAAACAGGCAGATTGTTCGGATTTGAAGGTATTTTCGAGGTTACGGAATTTAACCAGGTTAATTTACGGTAACCCTCGAAAATACCTTAACTTGTGATACCCCGAAAATAAGGATCGGAAACTGGAAAGAAATACATATAAGAAATGAGTCGGCAGCAAGCATCTAAATTAGTTGTAATTAGCCAAGAATGTGCAATTAGCAAGAAATTGTTCGGATTTTGGAAGGTATTTTCGAGGGTTACTAATGTAGCAAGGTTATTTACGGTACCTCGAAATAACCTTGAACGTTTGATACCCTCGAAAATAGGACGAAACTGGAAAGACAATACATATAAGAAATGATCTGCGCAAGCATCTAAAGTAATTTGAATTAGCCAAGAAATGTGCAGTTTTAAATGCAGTTGGTGTTAAAGGTGTTTGAGACCGGAATTAAAAACCTGGAGAGTTTTTAAGGAAAAGTTTAACGTTTCAAAAACAAGTTTTAAAAGGGGAGTTCATTGCAATACAAATACTTTAGATAAAAGATCATTATTTTCCCATCCTAATGCCTTAATCTGGCCATTTTGCTGCATTGTGTCTGGTATAAATAACTGCATATACGACCTTCCTGTTGCCAGGACTGCTAATCAGACTCTTAGGTTGCCCTCCCCGTCCCTGGGTGATTCAGTTGCTCAGTAGAGATCTGATGCATGTTTGACCATCCAAACAGACAGCCAGTAGAAATTACTGTTGGAACCTTCCAAGTAGGATGCATGCTGGGAAGTAGGACAGTGACATACCCTAAATGAGGCAGCTCACTATTCAACAGCAGGGAATAGCAAGTTGTATAAACTCCACTGATTTTTCAGAAGGAAGAGAATATGTAGAAGAACTAGGTAATGCAATAATAGAAACCTAATAATTTTAAAAAATAATGATGTTTTCCATTGAACTTCCCTTTAAATATTTGCACTTAGCACCCATGTCCCTGAGATCAATTATCACACCTCCTTATTCCATAAGAAGGCCGTCAAAATGAATATCCAGCCTTGACTGAATCTCTGTTAGTGGAGACCTGTTTTAATTCCGTTCTCGTACAGATTCATTCCATGTGCGCCTGAATATCCTATACATGGGTTTGTGTGGACTGAGAGACTGAGATGATTTGTTTAGAGTGAGATCCTTGACCCAGAGTCTTTTTGTGAATGGGAATCTAGAAGAACTTTTGTGCCAGCCGCTCATGCATGAAAGTCCAATTGAAAATCAAAATCAATGCTGGTTTCACTTACGAAGGGAAAGGGTACAATTGTCTTCCGGGCCGTTAACATTTTTTCTGGATTGTTGGACATTTAAATAATCCTGAAGTCAAAGATTTAAATATTTGGTAAAAATACAAAATAAACATAAATGAAAACCTCTGAGATTCTTTTCTAACATAGGAAGTTAAGTATGTGTGTGTGTGTGTTATTTACATTTGTATCTATATTCCACATGACTAGGTACTCTACATATTGTCTTCATTTTTTGAAAATCATTTGTTTCATACATTGTTATGCCAGAATAGGGTCATAAGAAGTCTTACCATTTTGTAAAGTTCCCTGTAGTCATGTCATAGTAGCTGGTAGGTCATGTCATAGTCCCCTTATACCTATCTAGAACCCAGTAGGTCAATGTCATAGTACCCCTTATATCAATATCATCGAACCTCAAGTGTCATGTCCATAGTAACCCGGTAGGTCAATGTCATAGTACCCCTTATATCATATCATAGAACCCAGTAGGTCAATGTCATGTACCCTTATATCAATACATAGAACCCAGTTAGGTTCCAATGTCATAGTCCCCCCGGTAGTCAATGTCATAGACCCCTTATATCAATATCATAGAACCCAGAGGTCCATGTCCTAGTCACCCGTTAGGTCAATGTCATAGTACCCCTTATATCATATCATAGAACCCAGTAGGTTCAAGTCATAGTCACCACCCGGTTAGGTCAATGCATAGTACCCCTTATATCATATCATAAACCCAGTAGGTCAATGTTCATAGTCACCCTGTAGGTCACTGTCCTAGTACCCCTTATATCTATATCCATGAACCCAGTAGGTCAATGTCATAGTCACCCTTAGGTCAATGTCTAGTACCCCCCTTATTCAATATCATTAGAACCCAAGGAGGTCAATGTCAGAGTACCCCCACCACCTTATATCATATCAAAACCCGTAGGTCATGTCATAGTACCCAGGTAGGTCCAATGTCCACAGTAAACCCCCTATCAATATCATAGACCCATAGGTCAATGTCATAGGTAACCCGGTGGTCAATGTCATAGTACCCCCTTATATCAATATCATAGAACCCAGTAGGTCAATGTCATAGTACCCCGGTAGGTCAATGTCATATACCCCCTTATATCAATTCATAGAACCCCAGTAGGTCCCAATGTCATAGTACCCCCCGGTATGTCACTGTCCATAGTACCTTATATCAATTATCATAGAAACCCAGTAGGTCATGTCATAGTACCCGTAGGTCAATGTCATAGTACCCACCTTATAATCACCTATCAATCGAACCAGCAGTAGGTCAATGTCATAGTACCCGGTAGGTCAACTGTCATAGTACCCCCCTTATAGCAATATCATAGAACCCAGTAGGTCAATGTCATAGTACCCAAACCTCTGTAGGCCAGTTCATAGTACCCCTTATATCAATATCAAAGAACCCCGTAGGTCAATGTCATATACCCCCCCCCGTAGGATCAAGTCATAGTACCCCCTTATACAATTCATAGAACCCCCGTAGGTCATGTCATAGTACCCCCTTATATCAATATCCTAGACCCCGTAGGTCAATGTCATAGTACCCCTTATATCAATATCAGAGAACCCAGTAGGTCAATCTCATGAACGCCTTATATCAATTCAATAGAACCGCTCCCGTAGGTCAATGGCATGTACCCGGTAGGTCATGTCATAGTACCCCTTATATCAATATCATAGAACCCAGTAGGCAATGTCATTAGTAACCCGGTGTCAATGTCATAGTACCCTTAATATCAATATCATAGTACCAACCCGGTAGGGCAATGTCATAGTACCCCTTATATCAATATCATAGAACCCAGTAGGTCATGTCATAGTACCCGTATGGTCAAATGTCATGTACCCTTATATCAATATCAATAGTAACCCGGTAGGTCATGTCATAGTACCCTTTTGTCATAATCATAGAACCCAGTAGGTCACTTTTATAGGTACAGAGGTCAATGTCAAGTACCCCTTATTCAATTCATAGAACCAGTAGGGGTCAATGTCATAGTACCCGTTAGGTCAATGTCATAGTAAATGCAATTTAGCTCACCACATCTCCATAGACTTTGGATTGCCCCGATTCCTTTTCCTGGACATAATTCAAAATAAAAATGTGTAGTAAAGAGCAACCAAAAACGCAGACCACACCCCACAGGTATTATTTGCTATACCAAACGTGCCATTATTGTTGCACACCACCCACACATGTTTTTGGACAGTCCTAGGCCCTTTCTCAAGTTCATCCTACTTGAGAAAGGACCTAGAACTGTCTGAAACCGGTTGTGGTGTGCACAATAAATTTTTTTTGGGAATGTGTTTTGTGGCCAATAAATCAAGTATTTTATGTTTTGAATACAAGTGGGGCGAGTGCTTGTGGTAAGGAGCCTTAAGGTAAGGTCAATTTCATAGTGACCCGGTAGGTCAATGTCATAGAAGGCCCTACGGTAAGGTCAATGTCATAGTACCCGGTAAGGTCAATGTCAGAGTACCCGGAAAAGGTTCATGTCATAGTACCGGTAAAGGTCCACAATGTCATAGTACCCGCGGTAGGTCAGTGTCCTAGGTAAAACCCGGTGGGTCAATTGTCGCATAGTACCCGGTGGGTCCAATTTCATATTACCCGGTAGGTCATGTCATAGTACCCCGGTAAGGGTCCAATTGTCTAGTACCCGGTAGGTCATGTTCATGTACCCGGTAGGTCATGTCATAGTACCCGTAGGTCAATGTCATATTAACCCGGTAGTCTGTCATAGTACCCGGTGGGTCAATGTCATAGTACCCGTAGGTCAATGTCATAGTACCTGGTAGGTCATACCATAGGTACCGGGAGGTCAATGTCATAGTTTCCCAGTAGGAACAATGTCATAGTGACCGCGGTAATCATGTCATAGTAACCCGGTAGGTCAGTGTCATAGTTTCCCGGTAGGTCAGTGTCATAGTTCCCGTAGTCAGTGGCAATAGTCCCGGTAGGTTCAGTGTCATCGTTCCCGGTAGATCAATGTCATAGGTCCCGTATATCAATGTCATAGTTCCCGTCAGATCAATGTCATAGTACCTGGTAGATCAATGTCACCGTACCCCGGTTTTGGTCAATGTCAGGGTACCTGGTAGGTTGTCCTAGAACCTGTTATATCAAAGTCACAGTACTCAGTAGGTCAATGTCATAGTACTTGTAGAGCAATGTTATAGTACCCTTATATCAATGTCATAAGAACCTGTAGATCCATGTCACAGTACCCCAGTTGTCATGTTCATTTACCTTGGTTAGTAAGTCATAGAAAACCTGTAGATCAATGTCACAGACCCATTAGGTCAAATGTCACAGTACCTGGTAGATCAATGTTATAGTAACCCCGGTATGTCATTGTCATAGTACCCGTTGGGTCAATATCATAATACCCGTGGGGTCAATGTCCATAGTACCCTGTGGTCAATGTCTCAGTAACCCGGTAGGGTAAATGTCATTTAAACCGCGGTAGGTCAATGTCATAGTACCCGGTAGGTCAATGTCATAGTACCCGGTAGTCAATATCATGTACCCGGTAGGTCAATGTCATAGTACCCCGTCGGGTCATATCACATAGTACCCCCCCGTAGTCTGTCCATCGTACCGGTAGTCAAGTCATAGTAACCCAGTGGCAATGTTCATAGTACCCGGTGGTTCAGTTGTCCATAGTACCCGGTGGGTCAATTGTCATAGTACCCGGTTAGGTCAATGTCATGTAACCTGGTAGGTCATACCATATTAGCCGGTAGGTTCAATTGTCAATATTTCCCAGTAGGACAATGTCATAGTAACCCGTAGGAGGGTCAATGTCATGTACCCGGGAGATCAATTCAATAGTACCGTTAAGGTCAGTGGTCCATAGTCCCGGTAGGTCATGTCATAGTCCCGTAGATATGTCATAGTTCCCGGTAAGATCAATGTATGTAAACCTGGTACTAAATCATGTCACAGTACCACAGTTGGTCAAGGTCATGGTAAATCCTGGTAGGTACTGTCATAGAACCGGTAGATCAATGTCACAGTACCCAGTAGTCAATGTCATAGTACCTGGTAGACAC
The DNA here is from genome assembly GCA_019447015.1 of Hymenochirus boettgeri. Lineage (NCBI taxonomy): Eukaryota > Metazoa > Chordata > Amphibia > Anura > Pipidae > Hymenochirus > Hymenochirus boettgeri. The sequence continues at coordinate 268,661,561 of CM033473.1, read as the reverse complement.
TGTATAGTACCCGTTAGATCATGTCATAGAACCTGGTAGATCAATGTCACCGTACGCCATTGGTCCATGTCCATGGTACCTGGTAGTATGTCATAGACCCGTAGATCAATGTCACAGTCCCATTAGGTCCCAATGTCATAGTACTGGTAGATCAATGTTATAGACCCGGTATATAATGGTCATAGAACCTGGTAGATCAATGTCACAGACCCAGTTGGTCCAACATCATGGTACTGGTAGTACTGTCCTAGAACCTGGTAGATCACTGTCCACGTCCCAGTTGGTCATGTTCATGGTACCTGGTTAGGTAATGTCATAGAACCTGGAAGATCAAGGTCACAGTAACCAGTAAGGTCCAATGTCATAGTACCTGGTATAATCAATGGCATAGAAACCTAGGTAGAATCAATGTCATAGAACCTAGGTAATCAAATGTCAGGAACTAGTAATCAATGTCAGCAGTACCCATTTTTGGGTCATGTCATGTACCCAGTAGGTAATGTCATAGACCCCTAGTTAGATCAATGTCATAAAACCTAGGTGAGATCTGTCACAGTACCACAGTTGGGCAATGTCATGGTACCCAGTAATGGTAAATGGTCCATAGAACTGGTTAGATTCAATGTCACGTACCCAATAGGTCATGTCCATAGTACCTGTAATCAATGTTATAGTAACACGTATTCAATGTCATAGACCTGGTAGATCAAGGTCCAAGTACCCAGTTGGGCAACATCGATGGTACCTGGTAGTAGGTCATAGAACCTGGTAGATCAATGTCACAGTAACCAGTTGGTCATGTCCATGTCCCTGGGTAGGTAATGTCCAGCGAACCTGGAAGATCAAGGTCACGAGTACCCCAGTAAGGTCAATGTCATGTACCATGGTATATCATGTCAGAGACACCTAGGTAAGATCAATGTCTAGAACCTAGTAGATCAATGTCACAAGTACCCATAGGTCAATGTCATAGTACCCTGTAATCAATGTTATAGTACCCGTTAGCATCAATGTCCATAGAACCTGGTAGATCAATGTCCATAAGTACCCATAGGTCAATGTCACTGATCCCTGTAGATCAATGTTAGAGTAAACCCGTATATCAATGTCAATAGAACCGTAGTAGATCAATGTCATAGAACCTATGTAGATTCAATGTCATAGAACCTAGGTTAGATCAATGTCACAGTCCCGCAGTGGTCAATGTGCATGGACCCAGTAGGTGAAGGTCATAGAACCTGGTGATCAATGTCCACAGTACCAGTAGGTCAATGTCATAGTACCTGGGTACGATTAATGTTATAGTACCCCCGCCGGTAATCTCTGTCATAGAAACCTGGTAGATCAATTGTCACAAGTAACCCAGTTGTCAACATCAATGTACCTGTTAGGTAATGTCATAGAACCTGGTAGATCAATGTCAACAGTACCCACGTTGGTCAATGTCATGTCCCTGGTAGGTATGTCATATAACTTGGAAGATCAAGGTCACATACCCAGTAGGTCAATGTCATAGTACCCTGGTAGATCAATTTATAGTACCCCGGTAATATCAATGTCTAGAACCTAGGTGATCAATGTCACAGTACCCAGTAGGTCAAGTGTCATAGTACCTGGTAGATCAATGTTTATAGTACCCGGATATTAGCAATGTCATAAACCTAGGTAGATCAATGTCACGTACCCCAGTTGTCAATGTCATGGTCCCAGTAAGTAATGTCCATAGAACCTGTTGATTCATGTCATGTACTCTCGTGAGGTCAATGTTACCATCTATTTTTTTTCTCCGACCATTTATTCTCATGCTGGCTTATTTTTTGAATCTTTTCTTTTCAAATCTCCACACTTTGTTGATTTTTGGACATTTACACACATTAAAAAAAACTGGTTCTAAAAAATTGTGGTTTTTAGCAAACCATTGTTGTTGATGTGAGATTGCGCATTCGCTTTGGTTATAATGGAAATCACGCGGAACGCAACATCCCCGCATTTCCTTATGATGCCCAGCATTGGCGCATACGTTTGCTGTTTTAGTAACGCATGCATTCACCATTTTTCCCATACGGAAAACAGCAAAATCGGCAGTGTCTACAAGACGTCGGACGAACGCACAAGAATCGTCACACACAATTGCATGTGATAACGCATATGATTGTTGATCTATGATTGCAGTGTGGTCTCAGCCTCAAATTTGATTTCTCATAGTGGAGCAATTAGGTTTCAGTTTCCTGTATTTTATGGGGAAAACCTTGCCCCTTTAAACTGCTATAGACTCCCAGCAGGAGTCGGAATTCAAGAGTTTTTATTTATTAATAATATTCCGCTGGTGCAAAAGAGAATTATTATCTGTATCTCACCAGAAACAGTACAGTAAAATATTACAGGAAAGACCATTATTTCCGTCCTCCAGAACTACATCTCCCATCCTCCTGACGGGAGCTTTATTTCTTGTTCACTGAAGTGCCATAAAGTATTGATTATCACTTTTATGTTTTCATTTTACTTGTTTGGCTTTTAATTTCTGAATAACGATCTGACCATATGGTTTTATTTGAAAGTCCCTTTTACTGTAAAAATTAATTAATTAAAAATGAAAAGTCCTGGTAACCGGGAAGGGTGTGGGAATTAATTATTCCTACCTCCAATATTGTTTACTTAAGAGCAACAACACATGTTGTTTCATCTGCCAGTTTAGTGTCACTGGGCTTTCTTGTATTAAAGATAGCGCTGAAGCCCTCAGAAGCCTGGCAAGAGTAAGTTTTCTTCAATGCAGGTCTCCCTAACAGAAACAACATTTTTTGGGAGGTAGAAATTATCAATCCTACCTCCCTGCCCTGCCCCAGTTACTTTTCCGTTTAATTGTTTAGAAAACTTTCACCGTTCTTTCACAGCTGTAATATAAATAACAACTTAATATCAGGGAGCAATGTTAAGGAACAGAAAACTGCAGAGTCAAGTATTTTAGGTGAACATTTATTTTACAGCAGGGTTGTCCAACCTGCAAGCACTCTGGGGGGCGATTCCCCCACTATTTTTTTTTTCCCGACGCGCGTTACCTGCCCGATTCTTCGTGCCAGGTAAGTGCGCCGGCCTAACGCCTCCTATTCAGTGGAGTAAAGTGTCCACGCTACCTAGTAGCGCAAAACTTACTAAGGGCGGTTTTTGCATCACCTGCGCCACTCTATTTTCTGAGCATTCTTGGAAATGGCGCAGGCAGATGCCAAATCAGTGTACAACCTATGCTAACCTTATAATACATCGGATTGCGTGGGGTTTTACACTGACTTGGGCATTTTGCGCCCAATATGGCATCGCCCCTAGATGTTTGCAAACTACAACTCCAGCATGTTTACTGGCATACATTGAATGCTGGTATTGTAGTTTATAAGGCATATGGAGGGCCCAAGGCTGGAACATAATTTAGGATCCACCAACCACCTTGTGATTCATTAACAATCAGTGGTTTCTGTATTTAAAAAGAATAGTATAAATTACTTTAACTGCCTTGGACTATTAATTCCAGTAGAATGCGGAATATGACCTAAAAGTTATAATGAGTAATCATGGGAATTTTGGATGAGCTGGAAGAACAGTTTTTAAAAATGTCCCTATCGGATTTAATTATAACTTTACCTGATTAATGTGAAAGTAAGGTAATTATTCTATTTGGCTTTTTGTAAGGGGAAGTGTCGGCAATGTAGGAAACGGGACTGATTGGATTGAGAGAAAATAAATAAAGGAATTTTCTACACTGTCAGCCGCCTCCTTTTACAACCAATACTGGTGGCAACTTTCACTTATGTTCACATACCCCCTAATGCTTGTGAAGGTTCTCATGGGTGAATATTACAGATATACCATGACCTGGATGAATGAATATTACATATATACCATGACCTAGATGAATGAATATTACAGATATACCATGACCTGGATGAATAAATATTACAGATATATCATGACCTGGATGAATAAATATTACATATATCATCCATGAACCTGGATGTAATGAATTTACAGATAATAATATCCGATGACCCTGGAATGAATGAATTACAGATATATCCAGTGACCTGATGGTTGAATATATTCAGATATACCATGACCTGGATGAATGAATATTACATATATACCATGACCTAGATGAATGATATTACATATACGTACCATGACCTGGATGAATGAATATTAACGATATACCATGACCTGGATAAAATTGCAATTATACATACCATGATATATGAATGAATATACATATATAACCATGATCCACTTGATGTGATATGTTACAGATATACCATGACCTGATGATGAATATTACAGATATACATGACCTGGATGAATAAATATTACCAGTATACCCTGACCTGGATGAATGAATATTACAGATATACCATGACCTGGATGAATGAATATTACAATATACCATGACTTGGATGAATGAATATACAGATATACCATGACCTGGAGGGATGAAATTACAGATTACCATGACCTGGAATGAATGAATATTACAGATATACCATGACCTGGATGAATGAATATTACAGATATACCATGACCTGGATGAATACAGATATACCATGACCTGGAATGATGATATTACAGATATACCATGACCTGGATGATGAATATATAGATATACCATGACCTGGATGATGAATATACAGATATACCATCCATGACCTTATGAATACTTACAGATATACCATGACCTGGATGAATGAATATTCCGATATACCAACCTGACTGATATAATATTACAGATATACCATGACCTGGATGAATGATATACAGATATACCCAGTACCCCTGGATGAATGAATATTACAGATATACCATGACCTGGATGAATGAATATTACAGATTACAACCTGACTGGATAAGAATATTACAGTATACCATGACTGGATGAATTATACAGATATACCTGACCTGTGATGAATAATATAAGATATACCATGACCTGGATGAATGAATATTACAGATATACCATGACCTGGATGGATGAATATTACAGATATACACATGACCTGGATGAATGAATATTACAGATATACCATGACCTGGATGAATGAAAATATTACGATATACCCCATGACGGATGAATGAATATTACAGATATACCATGACCTGGATGATGAATATTACAGATTATACCATGACCTGGATGGAGAATATTACAAGATAGAACCATGAGACCTGGATAATGATAATTACAGATATACCATGACCTGGATGATGAATATAAATATAAATGACCAGGATGTAGATATTACAGATATACCATGGACCTTGGATGAATAAATTACAGATATACCATGACCTGGATAAATGAATATTACATAATACCATGACCTGGATGAATGAATATTACATAATATACCTGACCTGGATGGAGCAATATTACATATATACCATGACCTGGATGAGTGAATATTTACAGATATACCATGACCTGGATGGATGCCCTCGCAATGGATCCTTTACAAATATAGCCATGACTTGGATGGATGAGAACCTTTCATAGACAAATAACAGATGGTGTGAAAAGTGGGGGGGAATAACCCAGTACCATGTCTTGAATTTGATGTAAATTTTTTGTGCATCGAGTATTTTGGCCGTATTTTAACCGAGATTTTATTTTTCATAGTGCAGGCCACAGCAAGTAGGAGGTTTTATAAGTATTCGTTAAATAATAGATTCACACTGAAGCAGGTCCATAAATACAAGATTGGTCAATGTAGTTAAAATATTGTCCTGTCTGTAAACAGTTTTTTAATTAATTTGGCTTGAAAAAGCCAAATTACTGTTCTTTCTATTTCTTCTTCTAACCCTTTTCTTTTATTTGTCTTTTTCTTTCTTCTTTATTCTACCTTTTTCTTTTTCTCTTTCTTGGTCCGTTCTTGTATTTCCTTTCCCGCTTTTTGGACTGTAATCTGCCAACACCCAGTTTTTTGCGCTTGAGACATGAAATTACAGGTACAGATGGCGGCGGGCAATAGGAGAAGTGTAGTGCTTCTATCTTCTAGTAAGGAAATCCGACGGAAAGCGTTACGGCGTTATTGGCGAATTTCCGGACATTTTTACCATAGACTATAATGGTAACATCCTCAAAATGTGGATATTTCAAAAACAGTTTGTGTTCATGGTCATAAAGACAAATGGTGATAACCCGCTACAACCCCCTACACAAATCCCAGGTACGCACCAATCACTGACCTACCTTTCCCATTCCCATGGAAGCAAACAATTTAAAGGGTAACTAAAGTCAAAAAACTAATTTAGATTTATCCCTCAATTAAAAGAGAGTTTTATGGTTAACAACACAAAAAAGCAATACTCTCAACCCAGACCCCAGGTACACACGCCCTAATGATCTACTTATCCATTACTTGTGGGCAGCCATACTTAAAGGGTAAACTAAAGTTAAAAAAAAACTAATTTAGATTTATTCTCAATAAAAGATATTTGTTATGGTTGTAAACCAAAAATACATCCCACAATACCCACCCCTCAACCAGAACCCAGTGTCACACACCTACTGATTCTATCCTTAGGTGGGCAGCCATAATCCCTTAAACGGGTAACATAAAATCAAAAAAACCGAATTTATTTTATCCTCATAACAAAATAGTTTTATGGTTGTAAACACAAAAAGACCATACCCCCCGCTCAAACCAACCCAGGTACACACACACTACTGATTGTACCTTATATCCATTTACTGTGGCAAGCCATACTTAAAGTGTAAATAAAGGAAAAAAAAACTAATTTAGATATTATTCTGCATAAGATCTAGTTTTAATGGTTGTAAACACAAAAAGACATACCCCCTAACAGACCCATTACAAACCACCGACTGATCTACTTTCCATTTGGGTGGCAGCATTTAAAGGGTTAACTAAAGTCAAAAAAGCACAATTTTAGAAATTTATCCTCAATAAAATAGTAGTTTTTATGGTTTGTAAACACAAAAAAGACATACCCCCCTCAACCATACCCAGGTACCAACACATCTAACTGATATTACTTATCCATTACTATGGCAGCCAATACTTAAAGGGTTAACTACAGTCAAAAACCCTTTTTGTTTACCTATAAAACCCGGTTTGTTCTGTTAATTTCCCCCCTCAAACCCTTGTGTGCCCTTATATACCCCACTGCCCTCACCCTTCCATTCCACCCGTTGCAGCCTACCTAAAGCGACTAAAGGTTAAAAAAAGCTCCCAAAGTAAAAATAAAAAATGCCCATAATTTTTTTTCCCCCCTTGGCCACCTCTCAACCCGACCACGGTCACGCCCCTCTACCTGTCTCCTTATCCATCTACGTGGCGCCCATACTACGGGGCACACAGTAAACTAATTAGATTTTACTCTAATCGTTTGGTCGTAAACAAGATCCTCCCAACCATTCTTGACCCCCAAGAACTCCCCACCCCCTCAACCGACCCCGTACACCCCCTACTGCTACCCTTACCCTTCGCGGTGGCAGCCATATTAAATGGTAACTAAAGTCAAAAAACAATTTAGATTTATTCTCATAAAGATAGATTGGATGTTTGTAAACACAAAAAAGACATACCCCCTCAACCAGATCCAGGTACATGCACCTACTAATCTACTAATTCATTATGGTGGTAGCCATACTTAAAGGTAACTAAAGTCAAAAAATAATTTAGATTTATCCTCAATAAAATATAGTTTTATATGGTTGTAAACACAAAAAGACATACCCCTCAACCAGACCCAGGTACACACACCTACTGATTACTTATCCACTACTGTGGCAGCCATACTTAAAAGGTACTAAAGTCAAAAAAACTTAATTTTGATTAATAATAAAAAAGGTTTGTTTTTTTAACCCCCATGTGGCACAGTTTCATACACCTATTGACCTACCCCTCCATTACTGTTGCAGCCATAACTAAAGGGTAACTAAAGTAAAAAAAAACAAATTTTGACCAATCATCAAAAAAGTTTGTTTTTTTAACCCACAACCCGACACAGGTACACACACCTACTGATCTACTTATCCATTACTGTGGCAGCCATACGTAAAGGGTAACTAAAGTAAAAAAAAATTTTTGACCAATCTTCAAAAAAGTTTGTTTTTTTAACCCCCAACCTGACACAGGTACACACACCTACTGATCTACTTATCCATTACTGTTGCAGCCATAACTAAAGGGTAACTAAAGTAAAAAAAAACAAATTTTGACCAATCATCAAAAAAGTTTGTTTTTTTAACCCCCAACCCAACACAGGTACACACACCTACTGATCTACTTATCCATTACTGTGGCAGCCATACTTAAAGGGTAACTAAAGTAAAAAAAACTAATTTTGACCAATCATCAAAAAGATACAGAGAGATTCAATAAAAGTTCTTATCATTGAAAATGGTGCTAATTTTGCCCTAACCAATCAGATGTTAGCTTTCTGATTGATTGGATCAAAATTAGCACCACTTTGGGCTGGGTACACACAAAAGGTTTTTTTGTCCCAAACAAGCATTTACTACAAACTCATCATTCCCAGTATTGAGTTTTAAAAATCTGCAGCAAACACACATATTCCCTTCCAAAATGCAGCCCTTCAGCCAAATTCAAAGTTTATACCTAAACTTTCCCTTTCTAGTTGTTTTACTTAAAGTGCTATGTTGTTGGTGCAATAAAAGGTTTGTCTTTGTTTACAAAGATATTGGTTGGTGAAATGTGAATGGAAATGACGTTTTGTAATTACTGGAAATTTCTACATCCATTATTTTTTAACTGTATTTGCATTTATAGACTTATATAATTTGCATGAGAAAACACTTTCCACATCACATTATGATTCAGAGATTCATTATGCAAAAGGTGTTTAACTTGCTACCCATAGAAAGTAGAAAGAAATAAAAGGCAAAGTCTTCCTCTTATAATCCCCAACCAACCAGTGATCTTTAATTTATCATCGATTGTTAAAGGACAACTAGACTGTAAAAATATACATTATAAAAATGAAAAGTACCTGGGGAAGGTTAGTGTTCTGGGCTTTCCTGTGTTAAAGACTGGCAGAAGCAATTTTCTTCGTGTTGGTGCTCTTCCCAGAAACAATATTGAAAGGTAAGGATTGCCAGTCCTATATTCCTAATGAGCACTGTAGTTCTCCTTTAAATTAGGACTTTAGTCTGTACTGGTCAGATTTGTTTTTGCTTCCATTTTAATAGGCAGCAAGATGTTTTGATTCTGTCACCACAACTGATAGAAACCGGAGATGGAATTTGATTCCGATTTGGGCCCGGATCAAACGCAGAACTCCCAGTTCGGAACTTCCGTTCTTTCAAAAACAGAACTACTTTCAAAGAATATCGAAACTACTTTTGAAAGTACAACTGGAAACAAAGTTTCTGATTGTGCTTTTGAAGGTTACAGAACATACAAGGCTACTTTCATTAATCCTCGAAACTAACCATGTGTGTTCGGTAACCTTTGAAATTAACTTTGTATGTTCGGTAACCCTCGAAACTAACCTTGTATGTTTGGTAACCCTTGAAACTTAACTAACCTTGTATGTTCGATAACCCTTGAAACTAACCTTGTATGTTCGATAACCCTTGAAACTAACCTTGTATGTTTGGTAACCCATGAAACTTAACTAACCTTGTATGTTCGATAACCCTCGAAACTAACCTTGTATGTTTGATAACCCTCGAAACTAACCTTGTATGTTCGATAACCCTCGAAACTAACCTTGTATGTTCGATAACCCTCAAAACTAACCTTGTATGTTCGATAACCCTCGAAACTAACCTTGTATGTTCGGTAACCCTAGAAACTAACCTTGTATGTTCGGTAACCCTCGAAACTAGCCTTGTGTGTTCGGTAACCCTCCAAACTAACCTTGTGTGTTCGGTAACCCTCCAAACTAACCTTGTATGTTCAGTAACCCTCCAAACTAACCTTGTATGTTCGATAACCCTTGAAACTAACCTTGTATGTTCGATAACCCTCGAAACTAACCTTGTATGTTTGGTAACCCTTGAAACTTAACTAACCTTGTATGTTCGATAACCCTTGAAACTAACCTTGTATGTTTGGTAACCCTTGAAACTTAACTAACCTTGTATGTTCGATAACCCTTGAAACTAACCTTGTATGTTTGGTAACCCTTGAAAACTTAACCTAACCTTGTATGTTCGATAACCCTTGAAACTAACCTTGTATGTTTGGTAACCCATGAAACTTAACTAACCTTGTATGTTCGATAACCCTCGAAACTAACCTTGTATGTTCGATAACCCTCGAAACTAACCTTGTATGTTCGATAACCCTCAAAACTAACCTTGTATGTTCGATAACCCTCGAAACTAACCTTGTATGGTCGGTAACCCTAGAAACTAACCTTGTATGTTCGGTAACCCTCCAAACTAACCTTGTATGTTCAGTAACCCTCCAAACTAACCTTGTATGTTCGGTAACCCTTGAAATTAACCTTGTATGTTCGGTAACCCTCCAAACTAACCTTGTATGTTCGGTAACCCTTGAAATTAACCTTGTATGTTCGGTAACCCTTGAAATGAACCTTGTTTGTTCGGTAACCCTCTAAAGTATCTTTGCATGTTTGGTAACCCTCGAAAAGAAAACTCAAAAATAGCTTGTGTGTACCAGAAGTTCTTTTTTTTTCACGTGTGGGTGATTAGTACGTGTTCCCCATACAATTCCTCAGGAGCCTGAGCAATCTACAGTAAGTAAAACGTAACAAAAGTCATTGGTTTTCAAACATCTCTAGTAGAAACATGTAAAAAACATACAATGAAAAGCAGGACTGGGAGCTTGCAGGTGCCGTAGCATTAATGCCCAGTGTAGATTAATTGGTACATACAAGATCTTGTTAACAGGACTGTATATAAATTACTTGCTACAATTCACGCTGCTTTTCCAGCCTGTGGGGCATTTAACTTGAAACTACAATATTGAATTCTTTAACATTTTATTCCTGTCTGCAATTGTTACTGCTATGCCATTAGCGTGCTCAGTCATGACACATTTTAATACCAGCCCGTTTTAATCAACCAGCCAGTACAATGTCCTCTGTGAAACAGTTCTGCATGCACCATTTTTTCTGCACCTGAAGGTAATACCTAACTTCTTCTCTTCTTAAAGGACGTCCCTGTGTTACCAGAAATGATCCACTGGTGAGCAGATCACTAGTAATCATATCTCACCCAATCAACTCTTCTCTTCCATGAAAAACCCTTAATGAATTCCTCTATTGCCTTTCTTAGTTGTCCTTCTCCAAGATATTTACAATTTATATAATTATCTGCAGTGCGGGAAATGCAGCACAGTTCATTTGAACGTGGCCCCATTGCATGCGCAACGATTTATTTTCTGAGCATATGGGATCACCAATTTTTTTGCGGATCACAGTACAGATGGTAAAACGCTTTACCCTCTTTCAAAGTGCGGGGCTGGGGGAGAACTATTTAATTAGCGGTAGCCAATATGGCACCGTGATACACTGTGTAAGAAAGCTCAGGAGTACAGGGAAATAAAGACGTACATTATAATAAATATAATTATACTCTAGTTATCTCTTCATCCTAACCTTGTTTTGAGCAGATCTCATTGCCAAACTCTTTTCATGTTCCCCCCTTTGCTCTCTAGTTATTCCAGCATGCAGTTACCAAAAGGAATTTCTTAGAACTGCAGGCTTTGCTACATCACGGTATCTGGTATCTTTAAATTAAAACGTGAAATTATTTTCTGTCATCCGGTAAGACAGAGAGGCTTTGATGAAAGAGATATGAAGAATGAGGAGTGTCTGTGAAATGCAGCAGGTCCAAAAATGAAGGCGTGGGAAATAAAGGAAAAAAGAGAAAGAAAAAAAACTAAACTTGCACCAACATGTTTCAAGGCGCTGTCCGTCAAACACTGACATTCTTAACTCTACAGAACAGAACAACCAAGATCAGCTAACCAGCATTCTCTGTGTTTCATTTAAATAAGTTATATTGCATATTGAATGTTATAGCAGCAGAAAGGTTAAGAACCAAAGTTCCCTTCGCACAAGCTAATTCCCCTTTTGGGAGAGTAGAATATAGAGTTTATCTGTGATTGGATCACACACACATAGATAGCCAAACACCACAAGTGGAATGCACAGGTATTCCATGAACAAAATCCCCTTACAGGGATAGTGTGGGAGGCGCCTATTTCTCCCAATCCCTTGGTGACCTTACTGGACCTACCTGTAGGAAGTCCTACCACCTTCCATTTCCTTACCTTAACCTCAAATAATATTTGTGGAAAGTGCTGTCCCACCATTAAATTTAATTCACATAAAGTAATGCAGAGCTTTTTTTTTTTAACAACTTTTACAGAATTTTAAGAAATACTCAATGAATCAATGGAGAGTGTGGAGGGCTGAAAAGGGGTGTGTTAAAATGTACTAGTTTCTTCAAGGTTTGCCCCAATAAAATTAACACCCCTAGTGGGCATCCTGGTAGTATTACATTTGATGAGCATGTCAATTTATTATTGATAAATCCGAGGATACATACGGGTACTATGTTTTGGAGAAATAGCTCATCAGGATGTTTGGATATTTTGTGGAGTTTCTTACATTAACTCTGTCCTTCCCGTAAAACCCTTAGTCATAGCAATGTTTTCACAGTGACCTGGGATGTCAGGAACACTGGAGGCTTTTGTTTTCTCCAAAACGGGCAGCTGTAAGGTAAATGTGTTAGTTTGGTTGTGTAAATAGGTTGAGTACATAAGTGTAAACATAAGTAAACATTTCTATAACTTAACAGAGCATGTGTGGTAATGCTTACACTAATTCTCTACAAAAACTGAGGGTATTGCTAGATGGGTTGGACTGGATGGACGTATGTCTTTATTCAACCTCAAATACTATACTATATTTGTGTAACACCACTGCAAAGTGTGAAATTTTAAGTACATTTAATAGCCCAATTGAAAAGGCTTTGTATTAGCACAACTTTTAGCACAACTAATAAAGACCAGTAAAACTTTCACCAATGCACATCCTTGAGTCATCGTGTTTCTTGCCTTAAAGGGCATGTCCTCCCTTAAAGGACAACTAAAGCCGCAGAACAACACTGAACCAGAAGGTAGAACACCTTGATATAAAACCAGTAATCTGTGTCTTACCTCTTACTTTACCTAAATAACATATGGTTTGTGCTTCACTTCACAGCATTCTAGTATCACACAGTTTGGTCAACGACCATTATGTTCTGCACATGCTCAGTCCTTAGCTATGGCAGAACCCTGTTACAGTTGGTCACACCCATTAATAATCTCTAGCCAATCCTTTAACAGGACAGATAAAGCAAGGAAACATGTGACTGAGGTCAGGAGGTGTGGTCTAACACTGCACATACACACAGATACTTCATCCAGTTCTTACCAGGCTTACATTTACTTTAATACAATTTACTGAAGTGGGATTTTATAGCTTATTGGTGTTTTTAGGGGGGTTGTTTTCAGATTCTGAAGTACAAAAAATTGGGTTTAGTTCTCCTTTAAAACAAAAAAAAGGTCACTGCCCAATTCCATATTCCAACCGATATATTCAAAACACTACTAAATGTATTTCTAACTAGATGTTTAAAGAGTATTTCCACCCTGAAGTGTAGTGCTGTAGTGTATCAAATACTAGCCATACACTGGGTTCTTACCTTCTGGTGTTACCACGACACTCAGAAAACAGCCAGTACATCGACTGCAAATCATGACCTAGCCGGGAAACATGGGAAGGCAAAAGCTGACAGAGAACCCAACATAGTGCCAGTTTGACAGTCATGTTGGGTTAAACTTTAAATTGGCATTATGTTGGGTCAGTGTATGGTCAAAATTAGACAGAAAAATTACATTTTAACCTTAGATTAAGGGGCATAACAACAAGGAGAACAGGAGCCAGGGGAGCCCATCTTCTTATTTTCCTATTACAAAATTAACCTCCTCCCAGAAAACCAATGTAGATAAAGCAACGAGAGGGGCCCCATTTGCTGGGGGCCCAGTGATTCCTAGTTACACTACTGTTAAGATTTGTTGAATAATGCTTAACACGTATATTTCCTATTACAAGTAAAAAATATTACTTATTAAAGGACTACTATACTCACTGGAGCCACATTCATCTTCTTCAGCCCTTTGAAATATCTAGGGTGAGGACCTAAACTACTAGGTCCTAACCCCTGGGTTAAGCCTTAATCTCCTGCACCAAGCCGTTGAAATTGCAATTGCCGGCACATTGTTCTTTATCTCCTTCCTCATTGCCGCAAGCTGACCAATAGGAAGAAGTTGAAGAAGTGTGTCTACCAATTGGTATTGCCCTGGAGAAAGTGGGGGAGGCGGGGAACAGAGCCCCCTGATCACCACTTTACCAGGTTAGTGCTGGAGTTAGAAGCTTAACCCATGGGTGAGGACCTAGTTTCAAATGGGGAAGGATTGGACACTACAGTTGTCCTTTAAGTAAGCAGTTATTACTTTGCTAACTGAGGCCAGACTTCATGAGGCTTAAAAGAAAGGACACTTGTTAACACTATAACTTTACTAAGATACAAATGGCAGATACTATGTTGTGTTACACAATTATATGCAAAATAACACTACGGAGAAAGACAAGATTTAAAAGCTTAATACTTCCCCTTTGCATAACATTATAGCAACCACACAATATATGTATAAAGAGAAGCGGCTGGGTTGTTTGTTGAGAAATACAAGTGTGTTGTCATGTCTGGTAAATACTGTATTCTAGGTTGTTACCCAATAAACAAATTCTTAATGACATAATTTTTATGATATTTATTCCTTGGCCTCCATAGGTTCTGTTCCATACAAGTCCAAGCAGGACTTTCTATTTTAAGGGAAAAGTAAAACACTGATTTATGGCCTAATTACTGCTGATTAAACGGATTTACCGCTTCTCATTTAGCCTCCGCTAACAAAGCAAAATCCCAGCTAACCATTGCACTACCAGTCATAATGTACATAAGAGTCTACACAGCCTCCTACCGGCCAAATTTAGGAACTTGATTATGTGTGTGGCTTGTTATAAAATGATACGAATTGGGCAATGAATGTTTTGGTTATATCATAATGAGGGGCATGGTTCGAATGCACCTTTGCCTTCATCTGCCTAGAGTGAATGTGATAGGGTACTTAGATCGTAAGCTCCATAGAAGGGGGGCTAATGTGAATGAGGGCTGGGCCCCAATAAGAGCGCACGATCGCAATGCGGTACGATCGTGCACACTTCAAAAATTAAAACCTATCAGAGAGCATGCGATACGGACTAAAAATAGTGATTGCATCCGATAGCGCACAGAAGTGCAGCGCACATTGTGGGGTCGCTCCAATAGGCTGATACATGCCTGTGCTCCAATCGGATCACAAAGCGTTTTTTAAAAGGCGCTAGTGGGGCCTAGCCCTGGATAAAGGTTTGTTCATACTAAGGGGCGTTGTCAAGTGTTGACATTGCACCAAAAGGATGTGCTCGTGGGAGTGAACTATACCATCCACACCTATGAGCTGCGATGTGTGACGGACTGGTCCACAGCCCGTACACTAAAGAAAACTGCTAAAGTTGAATACAGAGCCAAACGGAAAATGAAATGTTAGGTGGGCCACTGGTCTCAGATTTCCTGGTGGGCCCCAACAGTTCACTGTGATGTGGTGCATTGTTTACAACACACTGCATGTATCAGTTCGCTGAGTTATCTCTAGTGGTAGCATTGAAATAAATGGACACCACTATGCGATACTGCGGGGGAACATCGCACAACATCGTAAGTACGATATTCCCTGCAGAGTTATCAGGCTAAAGTGTGAATGTAGCTTTAGTCCTGGTGTCCAGACGGTACTGGAAGTTCTGGTAGAATCTGAGTTTGAATTTTCACTTCAGTGTATTTTTTCCACGGAAGCGCTGAGGGAACGAAAGCCACCATTTTATTCCTTTCTACGCATATATCCAGACGTATATGTAACATACAACACTATACAATAGAACGTAGTATAGTTAGATAAATATAATTATGTAGGGTCAGTATAACGTGGATGTATGTGCTATATGTGTACTATTACTCTGCAGCAACCAGATGCCATCTAAGGGCTGGTACAGATAATTAATCCCCATCAGTTGGCTGGGACAAATTACTGGTCCATAGGAGACAATAGAATTGTAATTTACTGCCATGTCCGATCGTCCTTAACACAAATATATCGGACCAACCAAAATACTGAAATATTGCCCCAAAATATTTGCTCATGTGTACCCAGCCTAACTATAGAACACGAAAAGAAATTTGGTAGCCTAACTTGCTACTATGCTTAACACAATACTGTAGATCTGCTCTATTTATTACTCTCTTTACGTCAGTTCAGATAACATACCCAACAGTATATGTCATACTTTAAAGGGTAGTGCCCTCGTCCGCGCTCTCTATGACTTTCAGGCACATATCTATATCCCCCCTCGGGATATAGATACGCTAAGACCGATGGTTGTGGCACAAAAAGTTTGTTGTAATGCAGTAATATTGGCAGTTTGTATATGTGACCTTACAAAAGTGGACGAGATAGACCACTAAGACATGCAGTGAATGGGTTATAGATATATATGCCTAATCCGAAAGGATTGACGCAGAAACATAACATAATATCTAACGGTCGCATATGTAACAAAACATTGGAAACCAGCCTGCAATACTATAGAATCCTCCCTTTTGTCTGTTTTAGTGTAAATCCTACCTAGATTAAGGACAAGGAAATGTACAACTTGCCCTATTGGTACAGGTACAGTTGAGCATAAGTATATGATGTACAAAATATTGGAAATGAGTGAGATATGTATGCATCACATGAACATCCTCCATCACTAATGAATGGTTGTTTGGTGTATTTTAGGTGATTTTTAGGTGATTTTAAGGTTTTTGTTATTATACTCAAGTAGAGACACCTCACAAGAAATAATTTCTTATTAATTGTGTGAATACTTTTGTGGACATATTGGTTATATGGTTACGCCCGGAGAATATTGAAGGGGTTGTAGGTTGATGATAAAATCGTCAGAATGATGATACTGTGCCTGAAAGTCATAGGGAGTGCGGACGAGGGCACTACCCTTTAAAGTATGACATATACTGTTGGGTATGTTATCTGAACTGAAGTACCCAGCCTAACTGCAGCAACCGATCGGTTGCTGCAAAGGAATAGCAATCAGCCCTAAGATGCCTTCCCGTGATGCGTGGGATGTGTTTACTATAGACAAGGTAAACCGCTGTCCTTAGCCTCTTACAGGAACAAAATAAAAAGAATGAAATGGAATTTCTAATAGCAGCTTGGTTCATGAATGTCTGGCAGTGCCTGTGGACATGTTTGCCAATGTTCCAACGTGCTCTTTCTCCTCGTTTCACCTACATTAAAGGAACGGACAGGTTTAAAGGGAATATAAACATTTTGGTTTTGCCAAAAAGTCCATTAAAACTAGAGGCAGAGAGCGCCTTAGGCAGAGCAATATGGCTCCTAAAACTTCAAAGGAAAAATAATAAACAAAGAACATGATGTCCAAGTAATAACAACCACTAAGTAAACAGCATAACACACAAAATAGAAAACAAAGTTGAAAGTATATAATGGAAGAGGAGGGGCCAACTCTGGCCAATCCCGTCAGCAGAGCCTGTCTCTCCCTTCTGACGCACATCAAACCCCCAATTTGTTTTAGAACTCAATGTTCAATGCATGTCATGTTTTGTTTCCTTGTGTGTACCTGATTATGGGTCATGGGGACATTGGAGTCCTTGTTTTCAATGTTTTTCATTTAGAATATACAGTAATAGTCTTAGTAGTGTAAAGTATAATGTGAAAAATGTTAGTGCTGCATATTGCCAACAAAAGATAATTCTGCTTTTTTTTTTACAAATCCAGGGGATTCTTGGGGAGAAAGTCACTTTACGTTTCACACAGACGCAGATAGTGAGATCTAATTGTAATCCCTATTATGATTTATGATCTTGTATTTAGGATGGTACAAAATTAATGAATGGGAGGAAACCTTATATTTTATTTATTTATTTATTTTCTGGTTGTTATTTTGTTGTGACCAGTCCTGCAACAGGTAAACAAGTAATTCTCATTTTTGGATTATGGAATCATTTACACCCTGCCCTAACGTGAGTGGATTGTCAGCTCCCTTGATGGAGGGGGTTGGAGTGTTTGCCTAACTCTGGGTCAATAGAGACAGGATTTCTTTTCACCAAACTTCCTATGTTACTGTGTAACTTCCATCCGGATCCAAACAGCAAGGACAAACATGTAGTCTGTCACTATCTTGGCTCAGTTTAATGTTTTAATATAATGTATTTCCTTGTAATGATGGCATTTTTTTTAATACACGCTTATTAAAAAACAATATTCCACCTAGTGCAATTTGCGGTATAACCACAATCATTTCACACTTTTTCATTTTAATGATTAGCCGGGAAAGGATTTTTTTTCTGTGGATTGCTGCTCCGGGGTAGAAGGAATTTGCTTACTGGCGTTTAAAGCAATGCACACTCAGTACAGGATGACAGAAAAGCCTCTTGGCCTGTACTTTTTACTAACGCGTGATACATGTGAGTCTCATTCCCCAGCTGGGTTTCTGTTCTGTAGGAATGAAATGAATCTCTTCTGCATACAGCCCTGTCTGTTCCCTTGTTATACGAATAGAGAACAGCAAAGAAAATCATAAAGGTTAAGTGTCGAGATTTGCACCAGGGAACTATAACAGTTTGGCTGTAAAATGAAGTGCACTGACTTTGCACGCCTGTAGTGTGACTCTCTTGTCTCTTATTGGTCAGCAGCTCAGAGCTATTCCCTGTGACCAGACACGCTAATTATTTTCACATGTAATACTGTCCACATGGTGGTTGGGAATTGGGCTGGAGGCCCACAATTGTTAAACATGAAAAATCGATGAAAGATAATGATAGGAATCTGGGACATCAGCCAGGTCGTCAAAAGGCTATTAAAGTAAGAAAAATAAAATAAAAAAGAGATTCTGTTGCAAGGTTGGTTATCATTTAGGGAAGCCTATAATGAATTTTGTATTATTTATGAATAGAACTTATATATATTCTATCCATGTAAAGGTAAGCATTTACCCTAATGATCCACCTAATTTTATAATGGCTGTGTGTACGAATAGGTATCTGTGCCCATTGCAGTACCCATATTGCAGTTCATTATTGTGCACGCACCACTTTAACATGTGTGTGTGTGGGCCTGTATGTGCACCAAGGCCCTGTAATCCATTGCAACCAATGAGCATCTTGGTTTTAAAGGGACATTGCTCATGCGATAACTGTTTTCTGGCTCATCCCATAGTTTTCCCTCCCCTTCATTAAAGTATGTTTGCCTTTACCAGAGAAAGGAGGAGTGTCAGGGACACTGAATGTGGGAGGAGCCAGAGAACACTTGTTATAGTGCTAATAGTTTAGTTCAGCTACAGTTAGGAAAACAAACATCTGATTGGTCACTACGTGTTACTGGGTTGTGCATGCACATTAAAATAATAGTCATTTTCCAACTATTGCCTATACAGGTTTCATTATTCTGACACATCCATTCAGTCGCAGACCCAGATCAATCCACTTCCATTAACAGGTAGATGAAGTTAATCACCGGTAGGTAATAAGCATTTGAATGTTCCCACTAGCACTGCTACATGGAGCTTTTCAAAATTGCTTTGCTGGAATTGGTCATTTGGTTATCACAGATCTAAATTGTTAAGTCTTTAGCCCGCTTACCTCTGTCTATGGTATGAAATAATAAATAGAAGTAAACTGTTAATACTTCTTTTAAATACTGCATTGGTGGCTAAATGGTTAGGTTTATTTTGAAATGTAGTGGCTGCAGGGACACTTCTAGGGTTTTTGCTGCCTGAGCCAAACTTTTGAATGCCAACCTTGATTATTTCCAGGCGGCGCGCAAAGCGCGCGGTTTTGTCGGTGGGCGTGGTTTTGTCTATGGGCGTGGCTAAAATTTTTATCATTTTAAACTTCCCATCACAAAGGTATTTAAACAGCTCCTCAAACAGTCAATTAACAGTCAAATTGGCTCTAACCTCCCTTAGATACACAAGGGGCTATGTACTGAGAGCCGCTATCCAAGTTTGGGAGGAGAGTTAACAAATCAGAGACTGAAGGTGAGTCATAGGTAACAATGTTCCTACAGTGAGCAAATAAGTGTCCCCAACACAGGACTTGTAAGTGAGAAGCCACAAATCACAAGGGATACACCTCCCTAGCGCATGAATGGTCGCCTTTCTGGGTCCACGCAATGCTCCGACTTCTACCCGAAATAAGAGAGCGCTGACAGGAGACCTACACGTGTTTCGCCTCACGTCACTTCCACTATGGCTTTGTCATATTTTTTGACATATAACGGCTACATGGAGTGTGGTAATATATGTGCCTAACAGAGACTGGTAAATAAAAGTGCCCACATAGATATAGGTGATTATAAGTTGCCCACATTGACTAAACATATAGGTTGCCACAGTGACTGGTACATACAAGTTTGACCACAGTGACTGGTACATACAAATTGCCCTCAGTGACTGGTACATACAAGTTTGCCCACAGTGTCTAGTACATACATGTTTGAGCACAGTCACTGGTACATATATGTTTGAGCACAGTGACTGGTACATAAGATTTTACCTACACTGACTGGTAAATATGTTTGCCCACAGTAACTAATATATATAAGTTTAAGTATATAGATAAGTACATAAGGCAGAGGCAGGATCATGATGAGAGACAGCAAAGTTCCAGATGTACTATGGCACACTGTTGTTGGCTAATTAGCTCAAGTTGGTAGGTGCAAATCCTCTCAGCCCCCTACTTCCAGGGCTACAGAAAATAATAAATTTATCACCTAAGTAGTGTGCTCCTCTACTCTATAACTTTCATGATGAGAGACACACACAGCTAATGCAGACAGCCTGTGCCCCTCCTCCCCAGATTTTTTTTAAACCTGATAATGCCGCCTTTCATGTGGACCACAGGGGATGCATGACCGTCTTCTGCTGTGCAGGTCGAGCTAGTAATCGGTGAGTTTTGTGTATTGCCACTGACTGTCCCAGGGTAACATAAAAGGGAGGGAGGGCACTACACTTTCTTAAACGACATGTTTACCCTCCCTACTATAATCTATACCTACCTTTAGGAGCCCCCCAGACCTAAAGGTCATGACTTTTGTGGAAAGTTTAAAGCAGCAAATCAGTAAGGGAATTATATCCAGTAGCTTGTTCCCAGGGCCTGGCCTATGGGAAGAATGCACCCTGGACTAAGGGAGGTGGTGGTGCTGGAGCCAGGGATCACCTAAGTGTTTAGGTTAATATTACAGGAAGAGGCGGGGACTCTTCACCCTGGGTCTTCACCCTGGGTTCATTCAATGTGAAGGGATGGCCTGAGATATATTCTATGAATGCCATTTGCCTACTCAGGTTAGAAAGATTTAGGACATTTGCCTTTATTTTGTTATTGTTTATTATATTTCAGTTGCTTGTTAAGCAAGATGATTTAGTAACGCTTTGTTAGAGTCAGGCTTTCCATGCTTTGCCAAGTGCCTTGCAGCAAATTTAATTGCCTAGCACTAAAAAATGGTGTTTGCAAACTCTTGTTCACAGGTCTAATTTTTAATGCAGAATGCGCCACCTTCTGTTCAATAGCAGCATGGCATCTGCTAATGTATTAAATTTGTTTAGATAATCCCTAGAGTGGCCTTGACTACTAAGGTCTAGTAGTCAATTTAAATATTTTTGGCTAGGCAGCACACATGATGACATTTATATTAATTATAGATCATATTAAATGTAGATCACCATATCCCCCTCATGTACACACAACTCAATGAATGTCTATTTTTAAAAAAATCCAGAAATACAAGAAATAACTAGAAAGATAGTTTAAGAATAAACTTTAATTTGGGTTGAAAGTCTGTATTTTGAAAGGGAATGTGTGTGTCTGTGCAGCAGG
Source organism: Hymenochirus boettgeri (assembly GCA_019447015.1). Lineage (NCBI taxonomy): Eukaryota > Metazoa > Chordata > Amphibia > Anura > Pipidae > Hymenochirus > Hymenochirus boettgeri. Next base: position 268,639,525 of record CM033473.1, on the reverse strand, counting down.
TTTTAAAACTCAATAACCTGGTTATGGTAATGAAAAATCAAATTCAAATTTCATAATCACTTCTGATTACCAATACATATGTTTTTATTATAGTGTATATGGTTACCCTGGAAACAGAAAGGTAGAGTGGGTGTTTGAGTGTATCAGTAGGTGTGTGTACCTATGTCTGTGCGGTGTGAGGAGGTATGTTTTTGTGTTATGATGGAACTTCATAAAACAAACTTTTTTGATGGAAACAGAAAGGAAGGTTGGATTGGAAGGGTGAATCATTAGGTGTATGTATCTGTGTGATGTTAGGGGGCATGTTTTTGCATTTTATACCATAAAACTATCTCTTTTGATAATGTGTTATTCTTTCCCTGGAAAGGGTAGGTTGGATTGTAAGGGTGTATTAAGCTGGGTATACACGATGAGATATTTCGGTCCGATTGACCGATAGTTCAGTGTATCGGTCGATCGGACCGAAATTATCGCATCCGAATGCAGCCATGTCCGACCGATCGTTCGTCCGAATCGGACATGGTGGAAAACCTCGTCCGATCGTGCGGTCCTCTATGGACCACACGATCGGTCGCGGTAACTTCGGACGCGGCTGCTTTTGCCGCGACCGACGGTCCTTCCTCCTGGCCGACCGGTCGGTCAGGAGGAAAAATCGCTAGGTGTGTACCTAGCTTAAGTAGGTGTGTACCAGTGTCTGTATGGTGTATGGTTTTTGCAATTCAGACCATAAAACTAACTTTTTTTGTTGATTAATCAAAATTTGTTTTTTGACTATAGTTACCCTTTAAGTATAGATGCCATGGGAATGGAAGTGTAGATCAGTAGGTGTGTCTACCTGTGTCAGGTTTGGGGCTAGGTATTTTTGGGTTTATGACCATAACATTTTTAAAAAAAAAATATTGATCAAAATATTTTTTTTTACTATAGTTACCCTTGGGGCATAAACAGCCGCAAGCAGTATCACAAGTGTGTGGGTGCAGGCCTGGAATGAATAATACTCAAACTAATAAAGAACAGGGACAAAGAAATAAAAACAAAAGCCCACGAGGCTCTCCAACTGCATATACTAGGGAACAATGATTGGCAAGTGAAGGCAAACTAACATTCCATGGATTGGGGGTGGACACCCGGCAACAATGAATAAAAATACAATGTTTATTAAGACAATACATAAAAAAAAACATGAATAAATCCCCTCAAACACCCCACTGCCCAGTGCCCAATGCTAGGAGGGATGCAGCAGAGAGATGGGATCTGGAGGGAGGGGTGTGGGGGCTCCCCTGCATATGTCACAGTCCTTTTTGAGGCTATGGAAGCAGCAGGGACCAGATGACTAACTGACAGCTCTACTCTTCACTTTCCTGGACTTTGAAAAGACACTGCAGGAGAACCATAAGGAGCAGAGATGTAGGATTTTTGAACACTACACAGGCCAATATGGGGCAAAATTTTAGTTTTGGGGGTGGACATGCACTTTAAGATACTTAGCAGGTGCAGGATTGACACTCTGTCACGCTTATGCCTAGTACTGGGTCTTGGCAGGGAAAGGGCATGTTTTGGACTAAGTCCTCTGCCTATGGTGTGCTAATGTGGAACACCCACCTTACTCTTCTGGCGCAGTAATGGAATGGCCAACTCCAATGGAAGGCCCTTTGTCACACCTCTCTCCCCAGCGCCCTTTTAAAAACACAATCAGCTGTTATAGCAGTGACTGCATCCAAGCCTTACTACGCTGATAACCATTTGTGCAAGTCACATTTTTTGCATTCCTAAGCAGCGTCATAACTATAAATCTGCCTGCTAGATACCGCAATCAGCTGATCACATGTATCTTTGTAAAGGTGAGTGCGATCAGCTGTGTAAAAACAGCTGATCACGGTATCTAGCAGGCAGATCTATAGTTACGCCACCGCTGGGAACTGCACAAATGGATAGCAGTGTAGTAAGTTTTGTATGCTTTACAGACACTGGGGGCTGCAAAAAATGTCCAGATAGGCTGGATTCGGCCCGTGGGTATTGTGTTTGACATGTGTGTTCTAAGGGTAAATAAAAATGTCCTGAAATTTGCCAATAATGATTCCATAAATTCCTTAGCTAGTTAAAATCACACTTCTCCTATGTGTCTCTCACGTCTGTACCAATTTTGTGTCTCCCGCTTGAAAATGCTGAGAGGAGATACAGTCCAAAAAAGCATAATGATAATAATATGAAATATAAAGAACTAAGAATTAATTATTCCCCTTAAAGGAACACTAAACCCCCAAATTATCACCCCCCATGCTTAATTTGCTGCTATTCTCCAACATAGATACCTTGGGTATTTTCTGTATTTATTCTAAGGATCTTTAGGTTTTTACCTTTATAATAATGTGGTGTAAATCATCTCTGTGGTTACTACCAATTGTTTTCTTTTTCAATTAACTTCATATAGTAGATAATGTACCCCCTACTGTAAATTATAAGGATATTAGATGTTACTGAGGGGTTCCGTGACCATATAGAAGCACAACAGGCCGATTGCTTTTATAAAGGGCATGGAACCCAGAGATGACATGTGATATTCATATAATTTAAAGTAGGGGGTACATTATCTTTTATAATGTACCCTTGTACCAAATATATCTGTGTCCCAAATTGTCACAGTCACTTGTCACTTCCACCATGCCTTCACCCTCACACACACATATCCTCACACACACATACTACCTGGTTGGCTCTTTTTCTGTTTGCCTATTCTCAGCTCAGCCTAACATTTGTATCCCAAATTGGACTCACAGTCACTAGTCACTTCCACCATGCCTTCACCCTCACCCACCCACACACACGCACTTGGGTTTCTTACCCATTGTTAGCACATGATGTTCAAAGGACTTTTCGGAATAAATGGTCTGCGATTTTGAAAAGTCCTAAAGTTCGTAGAGCCCGAAAAAGTCTGAGTTTGTTCGAACTCATAAAATCTGATTCGAACTCGGGTTCAAGTTATAGTTACTATTTTAACTATTCTGAGTATGTATTAAGATATAAATATAGAAATTAAAATAGAAATCATTATATATTTCAGCATAGTTAGTTTTAGATTAAAAAATTTAAATTATAATTACACTATATGTCAGGTATGTGGGGGAGACCAAACAGCAACTGCATCAACGTAGGGCCCAGCACAGAAGAGCCAATTCGTCGGGTCAGGACTCAGCCGTGTACCTGCATCTCAAGGATAAAGGACATACCTTTGAAGATTGTAATGTTAAGGGATCGTTCACACTAGAAACTGACAGAAACTGACAGTAGCGCACAGCATGTGTTTCTGTCAGTTTGTATCCATTTTTTTCATACATTTGTATCCATTTTTTAACAATGTGTATTCCATAGATTTCTATGGAAAATGCAAGAAAAAATGGACAGAAATGCTGCATGCAGTGTGTTTTTTAAACGGACTGGAACGGATTATAACGCAGCAGGTGTGAACGATATTATGAAATCCGGTGGCGTTTTACTGTCTGTCCATTTTTTTTAACGCACATGCTTTTGAAAAACGGATACAAACTGATGTAGTGTTCAAAAAACAATGAAGTTTAAATGGAAGCTGTATGCCTAACTTACCTTGTCCCCCCTTTTTTTTTCCCAGGTGCCTTCAGAGCCTTATTGTGCCTCAGTAACGTGATGACGTCACAAGCACGACGACGTTGCACGCGTCATGTCACTCGCGCATACGGCGGGTGGCACGCACGAGCATGGATGGAAATGCTACATGATTTATGGACCCAAGCCTGGAACGAGGTCCACCAATTCTCGAGGGGAGGAGCTTGCATGACTGTAGACATAACCCAAGATGGCCAGCACTTTACTGAGGCACAGTAAAGCTAGGTACACACAGTACAGATTTCTGAAAGATGACAGACAGGATCTGCAAGACCTGTCTGCCATCTTTCAAAGATCTGCATACACACAGTCGGCCACAGTCGGCCGCGCGCTCGTTCGGGAAACGAACGTACACACAGTAACGATAAAGCCCCGATACCGTCGGATCCGACGGTTATCGGGGCTTTATCGTTTACGTGTGTACCCAGCTTAAGGCACCTAGAAAAAAAAAAAGAAGAAACCAAGCCTAAATAGAGGTGGGGGGGTTCGACACCAACTGTCTGCATGTATAATGCTGTTTTGAACACCTTACTCTAGGTGTTCCTATAACACCTCTTAGCCACTATCCAATCACACCCTTAACACTTGGCTGTGATAGCTAATTGGGATTTTCCAGGGACATAATTGCCACAGATTCTTGTACCAAGTCATTCTGAATTGAGAAAGCCAGTCGGATGACTAGCGAAACGTCTTCAAGAACTAAACTAAGTCCAGTTGATCTAATTGAATACAACAGAAAGAAATACAGCCTATTCTTGCTTTTTACAGTTACGATAGAACAACCGTAGTTCTGCGCAATTTGCCATTTGCCTATTGGCAGGGCCTTTCAGACAAACTTAAAGATAACATGGTCTCCAGGGACCTACCTACCACCCTGGGCGAGCTAATCACCCTCAGTATTAAGACTGATACCCGCCTTAGTGAACACGTAGTGAAGAAAGAACAAAATAAAAGGACATTTCCACCCTTGGCTCCGTAATTAACAGGCCTGCTCTTCAATCTCCTGCATCTTGTTCCCTACTAACTGGAGTAGAAGAACCCATGCAGATTGGTAGAACACATCTTTCTATGCTTCTATTGCGGAGGGAGAGGGCACTTCGCCAAGTATTGTTCCCAAAAACAGGGAAACTCCAATGCCAATATATAAGTGGGGTGATCCATCTGGGCAAAACATCCAGCGTCACTCTGCAAGCCTCTTCTCATTTCCTTCTTGCTGTTCAACTTCAATTCTAAAACTTTTGGCATTTCTTGATTCTGATGCAGCGAGCAACTTTCTGGATTCTTCTTTTGCTAATCATTTACAGATTCCCCTCCTGCCTCTCTCTCTACCCCTCTCCGTGTATTTGCTATTGATGACATCTACCAATGTTATTTCCCAGATCACCATCAAGATGCTCCTGTGGGTTGGTCCTCTTCATCAAGAAAATATTACTTTCTTTATTATTATTGACTGTCTGTCTACATCTGTTGTCCTGTGTCCATATTTCTCAGTGGAATTCTTTCTGCCAAAACAATTGTCTTCACTCTCCCTCCTCTGTTCCAATTTGTTCAGTACATATGACACACAATATATAGAAAATTGGGCTGTTGTACATCCATATTAAAGTGCAACCAGAGACCAAAAATATAATCCATACAAAAAACAGAATTCTAGTGCACACACAATTCTAATTGCATATTGGCTACCTCCATAAGGCTGCGACTACAAACAGTCTGCTAAATCCTGGATAAATAAAAGTAATTAGTTCAATAAGTTGGCCAAATTATTTTAAGCCCAGTCACCACGTCAAGGTTGCTTTCTTTAAAGGGCATGTCCACCCCCAAAACTATAATCCCCCCAACTACTGGCCCCACCATGTAGTGTAGTTTAATCCTTACCTCACATCCCAACTCCATCTGGTTCTCTGTAGTCCCCCCCCAAAGTTCCAAAAACTGCCCACAGGAGGCTAGCAGGTCCATATAGGACACTGCTGCTACCTGGCCTCCGGAGATTCCTGCCATGCGTGCTGCAGCCCTTCTCCCCCCTCCCTCCCCTCCCTCTCCCTCCCTCTCCCTCCCGTTCTACTATCCCTCCCCTAGCATTAAACCCCCTTAATATTCTGCTCCCCCATGTCCCCCAGCCCCAACCGCATGTTTTTTTTTTAAAAAAGCTCCCCAAACTCTTACTTACCTCTCCGCTTTCCTCCGCTGCACTGAATGACCAGCAGCCACGTCCGTGATTGGCTGCCGCTCAGCCATACACAGACGCAACTGCCGGTCCGCCCCTCTGCTTGCATTCTCGCAAGCAGAGGGCCGGCAGTGCTGGAGGATCGAGGGGAGGTAAGTAAGAGTTTGGGGAGCTTTTGAAAAAACAAAACATGCGGTTGGGCTGGGGGACATGGGGGAGCATAATATTAAAATTCTATTTTAGGGGTGGACATAGCCTTTAACTGGGTCCTAACCTACAGGTACTTGCCTTTTTGGCTATATGAGCTGACAGCTTCTACTGTGTGGCCTGAATGCTTGAAGCTGACTCTCTAGTTTAAAGTACTTTGCTCAAAGAAGAACATGACCTAACTCTGGGTGGAGTAAAATTACCCAGAGGCTGTACATATGATCCGTTGCCCTCCCAATACAAAGAATATGTGGTTATAGTTTGAAGAAGTCAGCAGAGAGAATCCCTCCTCATCGGAGGTACGACTGCCTAATAGAGTTGCTTCCTGGAACCATGCCCCAAGGGGACGTACCTACCCTCATTCCCTACAAAGACTCATCCATGAAGATTATAATCAAGATAACCTCCAACGGGGTTTTATTCGGCCTCCTCTCTCTGTGGGAGCAGGATTTTCTTCATTGAGAAAAGGATGGAGTCTTTGTCCTTGTATAGATTATCAAGGCCTAAATAAGATCAGGGTCAAGAATCTTTATCCCTTACCTGATCTCTGAATAGTTTGAGCAACTATGTAGTGCCAGAGTTTTCAGCAAACTGGATTTACGTGGTGCCAACAATCTGATCCGCATCCGTCCAGGGGACAAATGGAAGACAGCATTTCACTCAGGATGGGCACTACGAATACCTTGCCATGCCCTTTGGCCTCTGCAATGCCCCAGCCATCTTTCAAGAATTTGTCAATGTTTCTCCTAGGTCGCTCAGTGGTAGTATACCTGGACGATATACTAATATTTTTAAAATGTCTACAATCCCACAGAATTCAGGTAAAGAAAGTACTCTCCCACCTCAGCCTCTTTTTATGCCAAGTTAGAGAAATGCCTCCTTTTCTGGGCTATGTTATCTCGCAAGAGTGGTTTGAGATGGATCCAGCCAAGATCGCTCCATTAAGTAATGGCCATTACCCAACAGCACCAAGGCAATACAGAGATTCATTGTATCGCCACTTACTACAGGCAGTTCAGGAATTCTCCTCCAAATTGCGCCTATCCTTGCCTTAATTAAAACCTAATTCCTGGACTCCACTGGCCTTGTATGTATTTAAATCCCTGAACGATTCCTTCTCTTCTGCCCCTATTATCGGCCATGCTAAACCCCCTTGCTTTCTACATTGAAGTTGATGTTTCTAATGTTGGGGCCGGCGCTATCCTGTCTGGGCTTCTCCAACCAAGCTCCATCCATGTGCCTACTTCTCCAGGAAATTCTCAGAATCTGAGCAGAACTACAATGATCAGAACTACGACTGGAAGGTCCCCCTTCTTTACATTCGTAAGCTTTTCCCCAGGACTTCCTTCTTACTGATGTCATTGCGTCAATGACCATGCAGCACACATGTCTGCTATCTGGAGTGCTACTAAAAGTCATCTTGAAAAAAGTCGGATCCCTCTGCGCATTTACGTTTAGGGTTATGGGGTGTGCCCTAAACTACAGAAAAAATATTTTGTGGGGAGACACTGTAAGCTAAAATATAGCTCATATACAACGAAATATGGAGAATGGATAGTGTCTCTCCAACCACACACTGTGTAACACTTGTATCTATTTCAAAAATCTCTTTAGCTAATACATTGTAATATATGTTTTATGCCGTGTGTAACGTGTAACCAGGTGCATATGCCCGGACCTCTCGTATAAACTGGTTTCCCATGTGCAGTATACAATGTAGCAATAAAAATCACTCAACGCACGAGTTGTGTGGTCTTGTTGCAGCCGCCCCAGACCTGTCGCTATAGTCCAAACAAAATAATCACATAACAAAGACGTGCAGTCGCATCCCTCAATGGAGAATCAACATCGGACACCTCCGGATTTAATAAACTTTAACTTTTATTCCGTTAAGGCAGATAAAAAAGCCTGACGCGTTTCGTACTGAGACACAGTACTTAATCATAGGCTTACTATGCCTATCATTAAGTACTATGGGTCATATTTATCAAATATCGCTATCGTTTTTTTACGATCGCCATAAAATAACGATCAGTGTTCTACAATATCGCTATCGATATGTATGTGCATATACAAATAAACCTAAAAACAGGTTACTGGGCGTCCCCAGAACCAAATAGCTAACTCCGGCTCCATACAATAGCAAACATCCAGTGACTAAAGGTCAATATACTGTGTAATGGAAAAGTACCAATGATCAAAATGTTCCCTTCCTAATCAAATTGGCAAGTCATACAAGGTGTATACAATGGAGCCGGAGTTAGCCATTTGGTTCTGGGGACACCCAGTAACCTGTTTTTAGGTTTATTTGTATATGCACATACTTAGGTATAGGGGTTATTTATGAGATAGTATTATATATTACATGTACTAAATGTTGGGGGGAATTTGCTGTAACAATTGGATGCCAATAAAGTTTTTGTAGATTTGACTCATAGTGCAAGTGGCTTCTTGGAGTGGGGCCTTTTTGAGGGTTGTCTTTTGGCCTCTGTTTTGCAATTGTGATATATGCCCCCTGTGCACCGCTAAATGTATAGCGTATGCACTGAGTCCTGTGAATGATCTCTTGTGCCACACCAGAACAACCGCGACTAATGTCAGTGGCAGACCCTAATTAGCATTTAACTAACATTAAATTGTTGGCTGAAACGATTGTTCTGCGGCCTTTTCAAATGGTTATTATCTAGCGTGTGTACTGTCTTTTTATCTCTGTTTAGAAATTTAAAGGCACACTCAAAGATGACAATACCCACCTGTTCACACCCCTGTGATGGTTTTATGAGCTTGTACAGCCACAGAGGAAGCAGGTCAGGCAGCAGCAGCAAGTCATGCCCTGATGGTGACTGACAGCTGCTACCAGGAAGGACAAGAATGAAGAAGCTCAAAAACCTGAAGAATTGTGCAAAGTGTAATTATACCTAATGCATTATAATTTCCTGTGCATAGAAGAGAATAAATTTAAAAAAAACTGGGTCCACCAATCGAAAAGTTAGCTTGTCTCCCACTTTACTGTGTGCAAGGACCAGGTATGGTACAGCAGGTTGGATGCTTCTCTGATAAATTGTGCATGCACTGATTCTCCTACTGAAGGGCTGAAGGACACTGTCAATATTTCCTGGCCCCAGTGGCTATTAAGTGTTCTCTGAAACATTTGGTTTACAGTATTATCTCCCATTGAAATGGCGATGAACCAAGTCATCAAAATATTTATTACAGCTCTGAAGAGAAAGACAATATCTATCAGATATTTTCACTATCCTGCATATAGGCAGCCAACACAAATAGCCTCTGTTCAACAGGAATTTGCTCTTTAGACTGATGGAATGTTCTGTTACTTACACAGGCTGCAACTGTTAAAATGTGAGATCGCTGCAAACTGAATAAAAACATTAATCTCATCGGAAATCAAAGCAACAGGTTGCGTAGAAATCTGTACAAGATGAATGGAAGGTTTGATTTTATAATTCATCAGTTATAACATTGTCAACTATCTGCCCCAACTACAACTGATATATATTGCACTTTATACCTGCATTACTAACCAGATATTAAGGATAGTTATTGTCCCCATTGTGGACAAGCTGGCCCCTCCCTCCATGCAGTCAATCAAGGCTGTGACTGCTGACATCACAATCAATGATTGACTGCTGTTTTACCTGCTGCCTCCTCTGCACATGCTCAAGATTATAAAAATCTCATTGAGCAGAGGGAAAGGCAGATACCTTTGCCGGAATAGAACTTATCATTAAATATGTGGTTACATATGCATGCAATAAATTGGTAAAAATAGTTGGGGTTGCGGGCAGATTTCTGACAAGTCACTATTTTTTTTTTGTTTTAATGGTTAAAATGCCCTTTAAATAACACCTGTGAAATACTCCTTATTGCTATTTAATTATAGGTATTCTTATTATTACAATCCACAAATCTGAGGGCTATCAGTGCACACCGAAGACAGACTCCACTGGATTCATAAAATCACTTCATCACAAATATGCAGAAACACGGACATGGCCTTACGCGTTTCGAGCCTGCTATAGCTCTTACTTATCTTATTATTTTTTAATTTCGGCCTGACCGCTATACTGAAATGAAGGGATGAATTATTGGATGGTGTGTACCCAGTGATCACAGCCTTGATTGATAGTGAGGTGGAAGGCTAAGACTTCAGAAGGACTAACCATGGTGCAGTGGAGTGAGGATCTGCCTTCTGGTATACTTTTTCTCACTGGGGGTTGAGCAGATGGGGTGTCATGGCTGACAGGTCGGTGGATTTTTGTTTTTGCAGTTGACCGACATGTCCTTTAATCTTTACAATGAGAGATGTGCCCAAGTGAGCTTTTTCTGTTCTGTACGAGGGTTATAGGGACTATAGCTAGAAAATCTCAGTTCCTGCATGAAACATAAGCAAATAAAATCAATAAATGTAAATGATATAAACAAAAAGTCAAGCTGTGTGGCCTGAATGCTTGAAGCTGACTCTCTAGTTTAAAGTACTTTGCTCAAAGAAGAACATGACCTAACTCTGGGTGGAGTAAAATTACCCAGAAGGCTGTACATATGATCCAGTTGCCCTCCCAATACAAAGAATATGTGGTTATAGTTTGTAAGAAGTCAGCAGAGAGAATCCCTCCTCATCGGAGGTACGACTGCCTAATAGAGTTGCTTCCTGGAACCATGCCCCCAAGGGGACGTACCTACCCTCAGTCCCCTACAAAGACTCAGTCCATGAAAGATTATAATCAAGATAACCTCCGACGGGGTTTTATTCGGCCTTCCTCTTCTCCTGTGGGAGCAGGATTTTTCTTCATTGAGAAGAAGGATGGAAGTCTTTGTCCTTGTATAGATTATCAAGGCCTAAATAAGATCAGGGTCAAGAATCTTTATCCCTTACCCTTGATCTCTGAATAGTTTGAGCAACTATGTAGTGCCAGAGTTTTCAGAAAACTGGATTTACGTGGTGCCAACAATCTGATCCGCATCCGTCCAGGGGACAAATGGAAGACAGCATTTAACCACTCAGGATGGGCACTACGAATACCTTGCCATGCCCTTTGGCCTCTGCAATGCCCCAGCCATCTTTCCAGAATTTGTCAATGTTTCTCCTAGGTCGCTCAGTGGTAGTATACCTGGACGATATACTAATATTTTTAAAAGGTCTACAATCCCACAGAATTCAGGTAAAGAAAGTACTCTCCCACCTCAGCCTCTTTTTATGCCAAGTTAGAGAAATGCCTCCTTTTCTGGGCTATGTTATCTCGCAAGAGTGGTTTGAGATGGATCCAGCCAAGATCGCTGCCATTAAGGAATGGCCATTACCCAACAGCACCAAGGCAATACAGAGATTCATTGTATCGCCACTTACTACAGGCGGTTCAAGGAATTCTCCTCCCAAATTGCGCCTATCCTTGCCTTAATTAAAACCTAATTCCTGGACTCCACTGGCCTTGTATGTATTTAAATCCCTGAACGATTCCTTCTCTTCTGCCCCTATTATCGGCCATGCTAAACCCCCTCTTGCTTTCTACATTGAAGTTGATGTTTCTAATGTTGGGGCCGGCGCTATCCTGTCTGGGCTTCTCCAACCAAGCTCCATCCATGTGCCTACTTCTCCAGGAAATTCTCAGAATCTGAGCAGAACTACAATGATCAGAACTACGACTGGAAGGTCCCCCTTCTTTACATTCGTAAGCTTTTCCCCAGGACTTCCTTCTTACTGATGTCATTGCGTCAATGACCATGCAGCACACATGTCTGCTATCTGGAGTGCTACTAAAAGTCATCTTGAAAAAAGTCGGATCCCTCTGCGCATTTACGTTTAGGGTTATGGGGTGTGCCCTAAACTACAGAAAAAATATTTTGTGGGTGGAGACACTGTAAGCTAAAATATAGCTCATATACAACGAAATATGGAGAATGGATAGTGTCTCTCCAACCACACACTGTGTAACACTTGTATCTATTTCAAAAATCTCTTTAGCTAATACATTGTAATATATGTTTTATGCCGTGTGTAACGTGTAACCAGGTGCATATGCCCCGGACCTCTCGTATAAACTGGTTTCCCATGTGCAGTATACAATGTAGCAATAAAAATCACTCAACGCACGAGTTGTGTGGTCTTGTTGCAGCCGCCCCAGACCTGTCGCTATAGTCCAAACAAAATAATCACATAAACAAAGACGTGCAGTCGCATCCCTCAATGGAGAATCAACATCGGACACCTCCGGATTTGATAAAACTTTAACTTTTATTCCGTTAAGGCAGATAAAAAAGCCTGACGTGTTTCGTACTGAGACACAGTACTTAATCATAGGCTTACTATGCCTATCATTAAGTACTATGGGCCATATTTATCAAATATCGCTATCGTTTTTTTACGATCGCCATAAAATAACGATCAGTGTTCTACAATATCGCTATCGATATGTATGTGCATATACAAATAAACCTAAAAACAGGTTACTGGGCGTCCCCAGAACAAATAGCTAACTCCGGTCCATACAATAGCAAACATCCAGTGACTAAAGGTCAATATACTGTGTAATGGAAAGTACCAATGATCAAAATGTTCCCTTCCTAATCAAATTGGCAAGTCATACAAGGTGTATACAAAGGAGCCGGAGTTAGCCATTTGGTTTGGGACGCCAGTAACCTGTTTTTAGGTTTATTTGTATATGCACATACTTAGGTATAGGGGTTATTTATGAGATAGTATTATATATTACATGTACTAAATGTTGGGGGGAATTTGCTGTAACAATTGGATGCCAATAAAGTTTTTTGTAGATTTTGACTCATAGTGCAAGTGGCTTCTTGGAGTGGGGCCTTTTTTGAGGGGTTGCTTTTGGCCTCTGTTTTTGCAATTGTGATATATGCCCCCTGTGGCACCGCTAAATGTATAGCGTATGCACTGAGTCCTGTGAATGATCTCTTGTGCCACACCAGAACAACCGCGACTAATGTCAGTGGCAGACCCTAATTAGCATTTAACTAACATTAAATTGTTGGCTGAAACGATTGTTCTGCAGCCTTTTCAAATGGTTATTATCTAGCGTGTGTACTGTCTTTTTATCTCTGTTTAGAAATTTAAAGGGCACACTCAAAGATGACAATACCCACCTGTTCACACCCCCTGTGATGGTTTTATGAGCTTGTACAGCCACAGAGGAAGCAGGTCAGGCAGCAGCAGCAAGTCATTGCCCCTGATGGTGACTGACAGCTGCTACCAGGAAGGACAAGAATGAAGAAGCTCAAAAACCTGAAGAATTGTGCAAAGTGTAATTATACCTAATGCATTATTATTTCCTGTGCATAGAAGAGAATAAATTTAAAAAAAAACTGGGTCCACCAATCGAAAAGTTAGCTTGTCTCCCACTTTACTGTGTGCAAGGACCAGGTATGGTACAGCAGGTTGGATGCTTCTCTGATAAATTGTGCATGCACTGATTCTCCTACTGAAGGGCTGAAGGGGACACTGTCAATATTTCCTGGCCCCAGTGGCTATTAAGTGTTTCCTGAAACATTTGGTTTACAGTATTATCTCCCATTGAAATGGCGATGAACCAAGTCATCAAAATATTTATTACAGCTCTGAAGAGGAAAGACAATATCTATCAGATATTTTCACTATCCTGCATATAGGCAGCCAACACAAATAGCCTCTGTTCAACAGGAATTTGCTCTTTAGACTGATGGAATGTTCTGTTACTTACACAGGCTGCAACTGTTAAAATGTGAGATTCGCTGCAAACTGAATAAAAACATTAATCTCATCTGGAAATCAAAGCAACAGGTTGCGTAGAAATCTGTACAAGATGAATGGAAGGTTTGATTTTATAATTCATCAGTTATAACATTGTCAACTATCTGCCCCCAACTACAACTGATATATATTGCACTTTATTACCTGCATTACTAACCAGATATTTAAGGATAGTTATTGTCCCCATTGTGGACAAGCTGGCCCCTCCCTCCATGCAGTCAATCAAGGCTGTGACTGCTGACATCACAATCAATGATTGACTGCTGTTTTACCTGCTGCCTCCTCTGCACATGCTCAAGATTATAAAAATCTCATTGAGCAGAGGGAAAGGCAGATACCTTTGCCGGAATAGAACTTATCATTAAATATGTGGTTACATATGCATGCAATAAATTGGTAAAAATAGTTGGGGTTGCGGGCAGATTTCTGACAAGTCACTATTTTTTTTTTTGTTTTAATGGTTAAAATGCCCTTTAAATAAAACCTGTGAAATACTCCTTATTGCTATTTAATTATAGGTATTCTTATTATTACAATCCACAAATCTGAGGGCTATCAGTGCACACCGAAGACAGACTCCACTGGATTCATAAAATCACTTCATCACAAATATGCAGAAACACGGACATGGCCTTACGCGTTTCGAGCCTGCTATAGCTCTTACTTATTCTTATTATTTTTTAAATTTCGGCCTGACCGCTATACTGAAATGAAGGGATGAATTATTGGATGGTGTGCACCCAGTGATCACAGCCTTGATTGATAGTGAGGTGGAAGGCTGAGACTTCAGAAGGACTAACCATGGTGCAGTGGAGTGAGGATCTGCCTTCTGGTATACTTTTTCTCACTGGGGGTTGAGCAGATGGGGTGTCATGGCTGACAGGTAGGTGGATTTTTGTTTTTGCAGTAGACCGACATGTCCTTTAATCTTTACAATGAGAGATGTGCCCAAGTGACCTTTTTCTGTTCTGTACGAGGGTTATAGGGACTATAGCTAGAAAATCTCAGTTCCTGCATGAAACATAAGCAAATAAAATCAATAAATGTAAATGATATAAACAAAAAAAGTCACTATTTCCCTAAAAATAAAAGTATGCATCTGGTCCTGAGGTTACCACCCTAGAAAAATAACATTGGTTTTAAATACCTTATCCAAACAGAAAAGATATATTGGAACCCTTATCATAATAAACATTTCTGTTGGCCGTTTACAGTATCTGTGGAAACAGACATGTGTCCTGGTATAACACGCTGTTGTTGAAATTTTCCATGTTTCAATACAAAAAGGGAGCCTGTATCCTGAACTGGGTTAGAAAAAGAAGGTCATAATAATAGTAGTGCCAAATTAAGACTGCTAGGGTCAATGGGGTACTGAAATCTAGACAGGGTACCATTACATTCTGTAAACCATCTTTATGGAACTAGTTAGTTATATCAATATGGGCCCAACTGGCTACATCATTTGCAGGGATTCCAAGGAAAGAGCTATATTTTACTGGCTTAATGCACTTAAATGAAGACATATCAATTTCCTTTACTTCCAACCTAACAGCTGATCCAGAGGAAGGCAAAAAAAAAACTGGATGAATATCTTATTTGCAGATGCCATTTGGTGCAGATGGTTGGCGGGAAATGCGTCAGATGATTGGGAATGACCAACGGGAATATCTACCAAATACAATTGAGGATACTTGCAGCATGTTAGATGGGTAAGTAGTTGGCACCTGGAGAAAGGTCCCACAAGTCATCAATTTCCTTCATCAGCCCCCCTGTACCAGCCATCCTGCTCCTGTAACTTCACCAACTTTCCTGCCCCAGTCTTTCAGCTTTTCTTCCTGCACCGGCTCCTCTGCACAGCTCTTCCGCTCATGTACCATCCATTTCAGCTCTTGTTTCTGCCCAAGTCTTTTGGATCCTGTACATGCACCAGCCATCCTACCCCTCTACCTGCACCAGCCATCCTACCCCTCTACCTGCACCAGCCATTCTACTTCTTTTCCTGCACCAGCAATCCTATACTTGCAAAGGCTATCCTACCTCTGTACCTGCACCAGCCGTTTTACTGCCGGACCTTCACCAGCCATCTTATTCCTGTACCTACAGAGGCCATTCTACCCGCCCCTGCATCAGCCACCCTACCCCTGAACTTGCGCCAGCCATTTGTAATTTACAGGAAACGCTCGTTCATACTAGGGGCATAAGTATTAGTTCTGGGAACCTTGCCTCCTCTGAACTTCAAGGGCTTATTAAGCTTTCATGCTGTCTCAGCAGAGGCAGGGCTGGCCTTTGATATGGGCGACCTGTGCAACCGCACAGGTTGCATTACCAGAGGGGCGCTAGCCGGGAGTCTTTAGTTCAAGGACTTGTAGGTCAAAGTTGTGCATCAGTGCCACAGCCCCCCAGTTATGGTCCTGCAAATCAAATATATGTATCAGCACCACGAACGCTTGGTCAGGACAAATAATTTCCCTGTGTGTACCCAGCCTAAGGCAAGTAGCATTTAGCAGTGTATTGTGTGTGCCCAGGGGGTGTTTTTGAAGGGGTGCTAGGCGCCAGACACAAATCTTGCACATGGTGCTATTTATCCTAAGGCCGGCCCTGAAAGGAGGGATCCCTGGGTAGAACCTCTAGTCATTGGCCATGATGTCATCCATCACAGCCATAACTGACTGGTCTACCCAGACAAGCTGGGAGATCCAGTACAAGGGCAGCAAACATCAGGCTGAAAAACTTCTTCTAGAAGCACTTGAGTCCTCCCTCAACAGCTAATAAAAATCAATTAAGTGTCTGCAATGAAGTCTAAAGGCTCGTACACACGCGCGCTCGTGGGTCTCGGCCCGCAACGTACGATGTGTACAAACGAACATTTCGGCCGAAACGGTTGTTCGTTCGGGGATCATTGAACAACCGACTTGGTGGATCTCCGAACTAACAACTGTTTTGCCTGATAAAGCGCCTACACACGGGCCGATTATCAAACGAAATGTTCAGGATCCATTTTTGGAGCCCATGTGACCATTTTTTGTGCAAATCCCATTCACTTTGGAAATGGAAAATTGCCAAATATTGTAGCGCAAAAGGATGGTAAAAGGCGTGAAAGGCGCTGCATTGCGATCATGCTTTTTACACGCATTACCCTCCTTTGTAGTGTGGCCACAGCAAAAGAACTATTGGGGGGCCATTGAAATTTTATAGCTCCAGATTGCTAGTTATGCCACTGACACATCTTCTGTCACCTTTTCAATGGTGAATTACATAGAAGGACATCTCACCTTTAGATCCATCAATGTCCATATTAAGGCTTTAGAATTATATTTCCTATTTGTGCAGTGTTCGTTTTCATAATATTCCCTTCACAGAAACAGTTTATCCAAACTGTCCTTGGGTAGAAGGTCATGGCTTTACTTGTGAAATGTGGTTATTTCTCCATGGCCCAGTGGCGTAGGGATCACCATAGGAACCTTAGCAGTTGCTATGGAGCCCAGAGCCAATATGCCCATAGAGACCACATGGGCCCCACTTCAGGGTTATTCAATAAAAGTTCTTATCATTTAAAATGGTGCTAATTTTGCCCCAACCAATCAGATCTTATTTAACATTTGAAAACTAACATCTGATTGGTTGGGGAAAAATTAGCACCATTTTAAATGATAAGAACTTTTATTGAATCTCCCTGAAGAACTTTTATTGAATCTCCCTGCATGTATATTACTTTCTTTCTCCTTTAAAGATCGGACCAGCTGTTACCTGCAGGTGCTGGGTACATTATTATTTTGACAGGCAGGTGAGGGCAGACTGCAGCAGCACAGATTTACTTTAAATGAATGGCCAGTAGTTTGCCCAGTGTAGGTGCTACTTTAAAGGGACGTGTCAGCTGCAATGTGGTGAAGGAGTATGAATCATCAGATCTATAGTTACGCCACCGCTGGGAAACTGCACAAAATGGATAGCAGTTGTAGTAGTTTGTATGCTTTACAGACACTGGGGGCTGCCAAAAAATGTCCAGATAGGCTGGATTCGGCCCGTGGGTATTGTGTTTGACATGTGTGTTCTAAGGGTAAATAAAAAGTCCTGAAATTTGCCAATAATGATTCCATAAATTCCTTAGCTAGTTAAAATCACAACTTCTCCTATGGTGTCTCTCACGTCTGTACCAATTTTGTGTCTCCCGCTTGAAAATGCTGAGAGGAGATACAGTCCAAAAAAGCATAATGATAATAATATGAAATATAAAGAACTAAGAATTAATTATTCCCCTTAAAGGAACACTAAAACAAATTATCACCCCCCATGCTTAATTTGCTGCTATTCTCCAACATAGATACCTTGGGTATTTTCTGTATTTATTCTAAGGATCTTTAGGTTTTACCTTTATAATAATGTGGTGTAAATCATCTCTGTGGTTACTACCAATTGTTTTCTTTCAATTAAACTCATATAGTAGATAATGTACCCCCTACTGTAAATTATAAGGATATTAGATGTTACTGAGGGGTTCCGTGACCATATAGAAGCACAACAAGTCCGATTGCTTTTATAAAGGGCATGGAACCCAGAGATGACATGTGATATTCATATAATTTAAAGTAGGGGGTACATTATCTTTTATAATGTACCCTTTTACCAAATATATCTGTGTCCCAATTGTCACAGTCACTTGTCACTTCCACCATGCCTTCACCCTCACACACACATATCCTCACACACACATACTACCTGGTTGGCTCTTTTTCTGTTTGCCTATTTCAGCTCAGCCTAACATTGTACCCAAATTGGACTCACAGTCACTAGTCACTTCCACCATGCCTTCACCCTCACCCACCCACACACACGCACTTGGGTTTCTTACACCATTGTGTAGCAAAATGATGTTCAAAGGACTTTTCGGAATAAATGGTCTGCGATTTTGAAAAGTCCTAAAGTTCGTAGAGCCCGAAAAAGTCTGAGTTTGTTCGAACTCTAAAATCTGATTCGAACTCGGGTTCAAGTTTTAGTTACTATTTAACTATTCTGAGTATGTATTAAGATATAAATATAGAAATTAAATAGAAATCATTTTAATTTCAGCATAGTTAGTTTTAGATTAAAAAATTTAAATTATAATACACTATATGTCAGGTATGTGGGGGAGACCAAAACAGCAACTGCATCAACGTAGGGCCCAGCACAGAAGAGCCAATTCTCGGGTCAGAATCAGCCGTGTACCTGCATCTCAAGGATAAAGGACATACCTTTGAAGATTGTAATGTTAAGGGATCGTTCACACTAGAAACTGACAGAACTGACAGTAGCGCACAGCATGTGTTTCTGTCAGTTTGTATCCATTTTTTCATACATTGTATCCATTTTTTAACAATGTGTATTCCATAGATTTCTATGGAAAATGCAAGAAAAAATGGACAGAAATGCTGCATGCAGTGTGTTTTTTAAACGGACTGGAACGGATTATAACGCAGCAGGTGTGAACGATATTATGAAATCCGGGGCTTTTACTGTCTGTCCATTTTTTTTAACGCACATGCTTTTGAAAAACGGATACAAACTGATGTAGTGTTCAAAAAAACAATGAAGTTTAAATGGAAGCTGTATGCCTAACTTACCTTGTCCCCCCTTTTTTTTTCCAGGTGCCTTCAGAGCCTATTGTGCCTCAGTAACGTGATGACGTCACAAGCACGACGACGTTTGCACGCGTCATGTCACTCGCGCATACGGCGGGTGGCACGCACGAGCATGGATGGAAATGCTACATGATTTATGGACCCAAGCCTGGAACGAGGTCCACCAATTCTCGGGAGGGGAGGAGCTTGCATGACTGTAGACATAACCCAAGATGGCCAGCACTTTACTGAGGCACAGTAAAGCTAGGTACACACAGTACAGATTTCTGAAAGATGACAGACAGGATCTGCAAGATCCTGTCTGCCATCTTTCAAAGATCTGCATACACACAGTCGGCCACAGTCGGCCGCGCGTCGTTCGGGAAACGAACGTAACACAGTAACGATAAAGCCCCGATACCGTCGGATCGACGGTATCGGGGCTTTATCGTTACGTGTGTACCCAGCTTAAGGCACCTAGAAAAAAAAAAGAAGAAACCAAGCCTCAAATAGAGGTGGGGGGGTTCGACACCAACTGTCTGCCATGTATAATGCTGTTTTGACACCTTACCTCTAGGTGTTCCTATAACACCTCTTAGCCACTATCCAATCACACCCTTAACATTGGCTGTGGATATGCTAATTGGGATTTTCCAGGGTACATAATTGCCACAGATTCTTGTACAAGTCATTCTGAATTGAGAAGCCAGTCGGATGACTAGCGAAACGTCTCAAGACTAAACTAAGTCCAGTTGATCTAATTGAATACAACAGAAAGAAATACAGCCTATTCTTGCTTTTTACAGTTACGATAGAACAACCGTAGTCTGCGCAATTTGCCATTTGCCTATTGGCAGGGCCTTTCAGACAAACTTAAAGATAACATGGTCTCCAGGGACCTACCTACCACCCTGGGCGAGCTAATCACCCTCAGTATTAAGACTGATCCCGCCTTAGTGAACACGTAGTGAAGAAAGAACAAAATAAAAGGACATTTCCACCTTGGCTCCGTAATTAACAGGCCTGCTCTTCATCTCCTGATCTTGTTCCCTTACTAATGGAGTAGAAGAACCCATGCAGATTGGTAGAACACATCTTTCTATGCTTCTATTGCGGAGGGAGAGGGCACTTCGCCAACTATTGTTCCCAAAAACAGGGAAACTCCAATGCCAATATATAAGTGGGGTGATCCATCTGGGCAAAACATCCAGCGTCACTCTGCAAGCCTCTTCCATTTCCTTCTTGCTGTTCAACTTCAATTCTAAAACTTTGGCATTCTGATTCTGATGCAGCGAGCAACTTTCTGGATTCTTCTTTTGCTAATCATTTACAGATTCCCCTCCTGCCTCTCTCTCTACCCCTCTCCGTGTATTTGCTATTGATGACATCTACCAATGTTATTTCCCAGATCACCATCAAGATGCTCCTGTGGGTTGGTCCTCTTCATCAAGAAAATATACTTTCTTTATTATGACGTCTGCCTACATCTGTGTCCTGGGTCCATATTTCTCAGTGGAATTCTTCTGCCAAAACAATTGTCTTCACTCTCCCTCCTGTTCCAATTTGTTCAGTACATATGACACACAATATATAGAAAATTGGGCTGTTGTACATCCATATTAAAGTGCAACCAGAGACCAAAAAATAATCCATACAAAAAACAGAATTCTAGTGCACACACAATTCTAATTGCATATTGGCTACCTCCATAAGGCTGCGACTACAAAACAGTCTGCTAAATCCTGGATAAATAAAAGTAATTAGTTCAATAAGTTGGCCATTATTTTAAGCCCAGTCACCACGTCAAGGTTGCTTTCTTAAAGGGCATGTCCACCCCCCAAAACTATAATCCCCCCAACTACTGGCCCCACCATGTAGTGTAGTTTAATCCTTACCTCACATCCCAACTCCATCTGGTTCTCCTGTAGTTCCCCCCCAAAGTTCCAAAAACTGCCCACCAGGAGGCTAGCAGGTCCATATAGGACACTGCCTGCTACCTGGCCTCCGGAGATTCCTGCCATGCGTGCTGCAGCCCTTTCCCCCCTCCCCTCCCCCCTCCTCCCTCCCTCTCCTCCCGTTCTACTATCCCTCCCCCTAGCATTAAACCCCTTATATTCTGCTCCCCCATGTCCCCCAGCCCCAAACCGCATGTGTTTTTTTTTAAAAAAGCTCCCCAAACTCTTACTTACCTCTCCGCTTTCCTCCGCTGCACTGAATGACCAGCAGCCACGTCCGTGATTGGCTGCCGCTGAAGCCAATCACAGACGCAACTGCCGGTCCCGCCCCTCTGCTTGCATTCTCGCAAGCAGAGGGCCGGCAGTGCGGTGGAGGATCGAGGGGAGGTAAGTAAGAGTTTGGGAGCTTTGAAAAAACAAAACATGCGGGTGGGGGCGGGGGACATGGGGGAGCATAATATTAAAATCTATTTAGGGGTGGACATAGCCTTTAAATGGGTCCTAACCTACAGGTACTTGCCTTTGGCTATATGAGCTGACAGCTTTACGTGTGGCCTGAATGCTTGAAGCTGACTCTCTAGTTTAAAGTACTTTGCTCAAAGAGAACGACCTAACTCTGGGTGGAGTAAAATTACCAGAAGGCTGTACATATGATCCAGTGCCCTCCAATACAAAGAATATGTGGTTATAGTTTTAAGAAGTCAGCAGAGAGAATCCCTCCTCATCGGAGGTACGACTGCTAATAGAGTTGCTTCCTGGAACCATGCCCCCAAGGGGACGTACCTACCCTCAGTCCCCTACAAAGACTCAGTCCATGAAAGATTATAATCAAGATAACCTCCAACGGGGTGGTTTTATTCGGCCTTCTCTTCTCCGTGGGGCAGGATTTTTCTTCATTGAGAAGAAGGATGGAAAGTCTTTGTCCTTGTATAAGATTATCAAGGCTAAATAAGATCAGGGTCAAGAATCTTTATCCCTTACCTGATCTCTGAATAGTTTGAGCAACTATGTTGCCAGAGTTTTCAGCAAAACTGGATTTACGTGGTGCCAACAATCTGATCCGCATCCGTCCAGGGGGCAAATGGAAGACAGCATTTAACACTCAGGATGGGCACTACGAATACCTTGCCATGCCCTTTGGCCTCTGCAATGCCCCCAGCCATCTTTCAAGAATTTGTCAATGTTTCTCCTAGGTCGCTCAGTGGTAGTATACCTGGACGATATACATAATATTTTTAAAATGTCTACAATCCCACAGAATTCAGGTAAAGAAAGTACTCTCCCACCTCAGCCTCTTTTTATGCCAAGTTAGAGAAATGCCTCCTTTTCTGGGCTATGTTATCTCGCAAGAGTGGTTTGAGATGGATCCAGCCAAGATCGCTGCCATTAAGTAATGGCCATTAACCAACAGCACCAAGGCAATACAGAGATTCATTGTATCGCCACTTACTACAGGCAGTTCAAGGAATTCTCCTCCCAAATTGCGCCTATCCTTGCTTAATTAAAACCTAATTCCTGGACTCCACTGGCCTTGTATGTATTTAAATCCCTGAACGATTCCTTCTCTTCTGCCCCTATTATCGGCCATGCTAAACCCCCTCTTGCTTTCTACATTGAAGTTGATGTTTCTAATGTTGGGGCCGGCGCTATCCTGTCTGGGCTTCTCCAACCAAGCTCCATCCATGTGCCTACTTCTCCAGGAAATTCTCAGAATCTGAGCAGAACTACAATGATCAAAACTACGACTGGAAGGTCCCCCTTCTTTACATTCGTAAGCTTTTCCCCAGGACCTTCTTACTGATGTCATTGCGTCAATGACCATGCAGCACACATGTCTGCTATCTGGAGTGCTACTAAAAGTCATCTTGAAAAAAGTCGGATCCCTCTGCGCATTTACGTTTAGGGTTATGGGTGTGCCCTAAAATACAGAAAAAATATTTGTGGGTGGAGACACTGTAAGCTAAAAATAGCTCATATACAACGAAATATGGAGAATGGATAGTGTCTCTCCAACCACACACTGTGTAACACTTGTATCTATTTCAAAAACTCTTTAGCTAATACATTGTAATATATGTTTTATGCCGTGTGTAACGTGTAACCAGGTGCATATGCCCGGACCTCTCGTATAAACTGGTTTCCATGTGCAGTATACAATGTAGCAATAAAAATCACTCAACGCACGAGTTGTGTGTCTTGTTGCAGCCGCCCCAGACCTGTCGCTATAGTCCAAACAAAATAATCACATAAACAAAGACGTGCAGTCGCATCCCTCAATGGAGAATCAACATCGGACACCTCCGGATTTAATAAAACTTTAACTTTTATTCCGTTAAGGCAGATAAAAAAGCCTGACGGTTTCGTACTGAGACACAGTACTTAATCATAGGTTACTATGCCTATCATTAAGTACTATGGGTCATATTATCAAATATCGCTATCGTTTTTTTACGATCGCCATAAAATAACGATCAGTGTTCTACAATATCGCTATCGATATGTATGTGCATATACAAATAAACCTAAAAACAGGTTACTGGGCGTCCCCAGAACAAATAGCTAACTCCGGCTCCATACAATAGCAAAACATCCAGTGACTAAAGGTCAATATACTGTGTAATGGAAAAGTACCAATGATCAAAATGTTCCCTTCCTAATCAAATTGGCAAGTCATACAAGGTGTATACAATGGAGCCGGAGTTAGCCATTTGGTTCTGGGGACGCCAGTAACCTGTTTTTAGGTTTATTTGTATATGCACATACTTAGGTATAGGGGTTATTTATGAGATAGTATTATATATACATGTACTAAATGTTGGGGGAATTTGCTGTAACAATTGGATGCCAATAAAGTTTTTTGTAGATTTTGACTCATAGTGCAAGGGGCTTCTTGGAGTGGGGCCTTTTTGAGGGGTTGCTTTTGGCCCTGTTTTGCAATTGTGATATATGCCCCTGTGGCACCGCTAAATGTATAGCGTATGCACTGAGTCCTGTGAATGATCTCTGTGCCACACCAGAACAAACCGCGACTAATGTCAGTGGCAGACCCTAATTAGCATTTAACTAACATTAAATTGTTGGCTGAAACGATTGTTCTGCAGCCTTTTCAAATGGTTATTATCTAGCGTGTGTACTGTCTTTATCTCTGTTTAGAAATTTAAAGGGCACACTCAAAGATGACAATACCCACCTGTTCACACCCCCTGTGATGGTTTTATGAGCTTGTACAGCCACAGAGGAAGCAGGTCAGGCAGCAGCAGCAAGTCATTGCCCTGATGGTGACTGACAGCTGCTACCAGGAAGGACAAGAAATGAAGAAGCTCAAAAACCTGAAGAATTGTGCAAAGTGTAATTATACCTAATGCATTATATATTCCTGTGCATAGAAGAGAATAAATTTAAAAAAAACTGGGTCCACCAATCGAAAAGTTAGCTTGTCTCCCACTTTACTGTGTGCAAGGACCAGGTATGGTACAGCAGGTTGGATGCTTCTCTGATAAATTGTGCATGCACTGATTCTCCTACTGAAGGGCTGAAGGGGACACTGTCAATATTTCTGGCCCAGTGGCTATTAAGTGTTCTCTGAAACATTTGGTTTACAGTATTATCTCCCATTGAAATGGCGATGAACCAAGTCATCAAAATATTTATTACAGCTCTGAAGAGGAAAGACAATATCTATCAGATATTTTCACTATCCTGCATATAGGCAGCCAACACAAATAGCCTCTGTTCAACAGGAATTTGCTCTTTAGACTGATGGAATGTTCTGTTACTTACACAGGCTGCAACTGTTAAAATGTGAGATTCGCTGCAAAAATGAATAAAAACATTAATCTCATCTGGAAATCAAAGCAACAGGTTGCGTAGAAATCTGTACAAGATGAAGGAAGGTTTGATTTTATAATTCATCAGTTATAACATTGTCAACATATCTGCCCCCAACTACAACTGATATATATTGCACTTTATTACCTGCATTACTAACCAGATATTTAAGGATAGTTATTGTCCCCATTGTGGACAAGCTGGCCCCTCCCTCCATGCAGTCAATCAAGGCTGTGACTGCTGACATCACAATCAAGATTGACTGCTGTTTACCTGCTGCCTCCTCTGCACATGCTCAAGATTATAAAAATCTCATTGAGCAGAGGGAAAGGCAGATACCTTTGCCGGAATAGAACTTATCATTAAATATGTGGTTACATATGCATGCAATAAATTGGTAAAAATAGTTGGGGTTGCGGGCAGATTTCTGACAAGTCACTATTTTTTTTTTTGTTTAATGGTTAAAATGCCCTTTTAATAACACCTGTGAAATACTCCTTATTGCTATTTAATTATAGGTATTCTTATTATTACAATCCACAAATCTGAGGGCTATCAGTGCACACCGAAGACAGACTCCACTGGATTCATAAAATCACTTCATCACAAATGCAAGAAACACGGACATGGCCTTACGCGTTTCGAGCCTGCTATAGCTCTTACTTATTCTTATTATTTTTAAATTTCGGCCTGACCGCTATACTGAAATGAAGGGATGAATTATTGGATGGTGTGTACCCAGTGATCACAGCCTTGATTGATAGTGAGGTGGAAGGCTAAGACTTCAGAAGGACTAACCATGGTGCAGTGGAGTGAGGATCTGCCTTCTGGTATACTTTTCTCCATGGGGGTTGAGCAGATGGGGGTTGCATGGCTGACAGGTCGGTGGATTTTGTTTTTGCAGTAGACCGACATGTCCTTTAATCTTTACAATGAGAGATGTGCCCAAGTGAGCTTTTTCTGTTGTACGAGGGTTATAGGGACTATAGCTAGAAAATCTTCAGTTCCTGCATGAAACATAAGCAAATAAAAACAATAAATGTAAATGATATAAACAAAAAAAGTCACTATTTCCTAAAAATAAAAGTATGCATCTGGTCCTGAGGTTACCACCCTAGAAAAATAACATTGGTTTTAAATACCTTATCCAAACAGAAAAGATATATTGGAACCCTTATCATAATAAACATTTCTGTTGGCCGTTTACAGTATCTGTGGAAACAGACATGTGTCCTGGTATAACACGCTGTTGTTGAAATTTTCCATGTTTCAATACAAAAAGGGAGCCTGTATCCTGAACTGGGTTAGAAAAAGAAGGTCATAATAATAGTAGTGCCAAATTAAGAATGCTAGGGTCAATGGGGTACGAAATCTAGACAAGGGTACCATTAATTCTTAAACCATCTTTATGGAACTAGTTAGTTATCAATATGGGCCCAACTGGCTACATCATTTGCAGGGATTCCAAGGAAAGAGCTATATTTACTGGCTTAATGCACTTAAATGAAGACATATCAATTTCCTTTACTTCCAACCTAACAGCTGATCCAGAGGAAGGCAAAAAAAAAACTGGATGAATATCTTATTTGCAGATGGCATTTGGTGCAGATGGTTGGCGGGAAATGCGTCAGATGAGGAATGACCAACGGGAATATCTACCAAATACAATGAGGATACTTGCAGCATGTTAGATGGGTAAGTAGTTGGCACCTGGAGAAAGATCCCACAAGTCATCAATTTCCTTCATCAGCCCCCCTGTACCAGCCATCCTGCTCCTGTAACTTCACCAACTTTCCTGCCCCAGTCTTTCAGCTTTTCTTCCTGCACCGGCTCCTCTGCACAGCTCTTCGCTCATGTACCATCCATTTCAGCTCTTGTTTCTGCCCAAGTCTTTTGGATCCTGTACATGCACCAGCCATCCTACACCCTCTACCTGCACCAGCCATTCTACTTCTTTTCCTGCACCAGCAAATCCTATACTTGCAAAGGCTATCCTACCTCTGTACCTGCACCAGCCGTTTTACTGCCGGACCTTCACCAGCCATCTTATTCCTGTACCTACAGAGGCCATTCTACCCGCCCCTGCATCAGCCACCCTACCCCTGAACTTGCGCCAGCCATTTGTAATTACAGGAAACGCTCGTTCATACTAGGGGCATAGTATTAGTTCTGGGAACCTTGCCTCCTCTTAACTTCAAGGGCTTATTAAGCTTTCATGCTGTCTCAGCAGAGGCAGGGCTGGCCTTTGATATGGGCGACCTGTGCAACCGCACAGGTTGCATTACCAGAGGGGGCTAGCCGGGAGTCTTTAGTTCAAGGACTTGTAGGTCAAAGTTGTGCATCAGTGCCACAGCCCCCCAGTTATGGTCCTCTGCAGATCAAATATATGTATCAGCACCACGAACGCTTGGTCAGGACAAATAATTTCCCTGTGTGTACCCAGCCTAAGGCAAGTAGCATTTAGCAGTGTAGTGTGTGTGCCCAGGGGGTGTTTTGAAGGGGTGCTAGGCGCCAGACACAAATCTTGCACATGGTGCTATTTATCCTAAGGCCGGCCCTGAAAGGAGGGATCCCTGGGTAGAACCTCTAGTCATTGGCCATGATGTCATCCATCACAGCCATAACTGACTGGTCTACCCAGACAAGCTGGGAGATCCAGTACAAGGGCAGCAAACATCAGGCTGAAAAACTTTTCTAGAAGCACTTGAGTCCTCCCTCAACAGCTAATAAAAATCAATTAAGTGTCTGCAATGAAGTCTAAGGCTCGTACACACGCACGCTCTGGGTCTCGGCCCGCAACGTACGATGTGTACAAACGAAAATTTCGGCCGAAACGGTTGTTCGTTCGGGGATCATTGAACAACCGACTTGGTGGATCTCCGAACTAACAACTGTTTCCTGATAAAGGCCTACCACACGGGCCGATTATCAACGAAATGTTCAGGATCCATTTTTGGAGCCCATGTGACCATTTTTTGTGCGAATCCCATTCGCTTTGGAAATGGAAAATTGCCAAATATTGTAGCGCAAAAGATGGTAAAGGCGTGAAAGGCGCTGCATTGCGATCATGCTTTTACACGCATTACCCTCCTTTGTAGTGTGGCCACAGCAAAAGAACTATTGGGGGGCCATTGAAATTTTATAGCTCCAGATTGCTAGTTATGCCACTGACACATCTTCTGTCACCTTTTCAATGGTGAATTACATAGAAGGACATCTCACCTTTAGATCCATCAATGTCCTATTAAGGCTTTAGAATTATATTTCCTATTTGTGCAGTGTTCGTTTTCATAATATTCCTTCACAGAAACAGTTTATCCAAACTGTCCTTGGGTAGAAGGTCATGGCTTTACTTGTGAAATGTGGTTATTTCTCCATGGCCCCGTGGCGTAGGGATCACCATAGGAACCTTAGCAGTTGCTATGGAGCCCAGAGCCAATATGCCCATAGAGAACACATGGGCCCCATTCAGGGTTTTCAATAAAAGTTCTTATCATTTAAAATGGTGCTAATTTTGCCCCAACCAATCAGATCTTATTTAACATTTGAAAACTAACATCTGATTGGTTGGGCAAATTAGCACCATTTTAAATGATAAGAACTTTTATTGAATCTCCCTGAAGAACTTTTATTGAATCTCCCTGCATGTATATTACTTTCTTTCTCCTTTAAAGATCGGACCAGCTGTTACCTGCAGGTGGCTGGGTACATTATATTTTGACAGGCAGGTGAGGGCAGACTGCAGCAGCACAGATTTACTTTAATGAATGGCCAGTAGTTTGCCCAGTGTAGGTGCTACTTTAAAGGG
The DNA here is from genome assembly GCA_019447015.1 of Hymenochirus boettgeri. Classification (NCBI taxonomy): domain Eukaryota; kingdom Metazoa; phylum Chordata; class Amphibia; order Anura; family Pipidae; genus Hymenochirus; species Hymenochirus boettgeri. Next base: position 268,610,559 of record CM033473.1, on the reverse strand, counting down.
ACGTGTCAGCTGCAATGTGGTGAAGGAGTATGAATCATGGAGCAGAACAGCACTATGGTGGCACTATGGCAGATCCATACTTATTACTGAGGGAAATGTCTGGTGCCTGGGGCCTGAAGGGATCTTGTGGTCAACGGCATTCGTGTGGTGAATGGAGGATTCTGTGCTGTGCCTGGGTTGTTGTATGGGGAGGCCTGTGTTCAATGTGTTGTTCTGTGCTGTGCCTTAGAGGGGGGTTTGGGTGGGGTTTCTGGGGTATGTGTGTGATGCCTAAGGTGGTGGTGTGTACGGGGTTATTTTTTGGAATGTTGTGTAGGGTGTCTGGGGTATAGTATAGTATTTGGGGTTGAATAAAGACATATGTCCATCCAGTCCAACACCATCTAGCAATATCCTCATTTCCTGCCTAACTATTGATCCAGAGGAAGGCAAAAAAACCCCCACCAAATTTATGGAGGGGGAAAATTCCTTCCTGACTCCAAGTGGCAATGGAAATTTCCCTGGATCAATCTACTTTATGTATCAATACCAGTAACTTGTAACATTCCTTGTTGCAGAAAAACATCCATATTCTTTTGAAACCAACCAATGAACCTGCCATAACAACGTCCACTGGAAGACAGTTCCATAGCTTTACTGTTCTCACAAAGGGGATATTCTGTGGATTACATTTCTACTGGGTTCCTTGAGTTTTGTAGGTGACTGTGGTCACGATGGATTCCATTTCTGTTGGATGCATAGAAAAATTTGTGGGTGAATGGGTGATCTGTGTGTTTTCTGGGAGATAGTGGGACACGTGGGCTGTCTGGGGGATTACAATTATTTGGGTGACTGTGGGTTTATTGGGGTTCTGGTGGGTGTTGGGATTTAGTAGATTGCACAGGGTATTCTGTGGGGTGATTTGCAGCACACACGTTTGTGTATGTAAAGGGTGCGGAGTGTGTATATACAGACAAAATTAACATTTTATAACTATTTTGTAATAAGACAAAAGTAAAAACTGACAAAAATAGTTTTAATACAAAATGTTTGTGAGTGTATCCAAATCCTGCCTTAATCATATTATCCCATATGTGACATTGTTTGAGGCTTGAGAAAGTGATATTAGTGCTTTAGTGTATGTGTGTTTCAATACTGTTTCTGTATGTATTTGTTATGTATGGGATGTGTGCCTGTGCATATATAGATGTTTGTCTGTGTACAGTGTGTCATTAATGCTGTTACCAGACCTCGTTTAACTTCCTATTCCTGGCCATCCCGGCAGCATAATAAATACTTATGGGTTTCCCTGTCATTGGACAGAAGTTTTACTCACTCTTAAAAGGGATCCGCTCCTCTCCTCCCCCAGCCTTTTTTCTCTGTCCTTGGACAAGAGCTGAGTGTTCCTGTTCCGGTTGTGGTCAGGCCACCGAAGCCTACGCCGGGTGTGAGTGCCGTGGCGCCTTAGGCTAGGAAGGCAGCCTCCTCTCCCCCTTCTATGTTCGCGAGCGGCCGGATTCGCGACTCTTCGGGTTCGGCGCTCTGCGGGTGACGTCACGGCCGGGACCGCTGGAAATCAAAACTCGCCGGTAGTTCGCGTTTCCTGCTAGTCTGTGTGTGAGCTCTCAGGAGGATGGAGCAGGGGCTGCATCCAGGAAAAGAGTCAGTAGGGGGAGGGGTGGTGAGTGCTTGGCCTCAGTGGATGCCCTGCATCACTGGATTCTATTGGAAAGCTTCTTACTATTGCCTGTCTTATTTTTGCAGCCCATCTGATCGTTCTGGGGAACACTGAAGGCATCAAAAGAGGAAGAAAATCAGTTCAAGCTCTTAGGAGGAGGAGAAAGCGCAAAGCATGCAGAGGAGGGCTGAGAAGGCAAAAAGCTTGCAGGAGAGTCTGGAGGAGCTGGACGATAGATATGATGATCGTTCTAAGCAGCAATCTAGGAGACATATGGCGGTCTTGGAAGGACAAGCCCAGCCAGATATTCTCCAGTGGATCTCCCAGGCAGTGTCCCAAGGGATTAGGGAGGGCACGAGAGAAGGATCAAGGTCTCCCATCCACTCAGCTGCGGCTAGGGAGCCACAGCTGAAAACTTTAGAAGCGGGGGAAGTTGAATCCTCAGAGGAGTCTGGGGAGGAGGGAGAGCGTGTTTGACTTCAAACAAGTATCAAGTCTGATCAGACTAGTCAAACACACGCTAACCATCGAGGAGACGGAGCAACCAACAGCATCATCCGTGTTGTTTCATAGAAAAAGGAAGACATACTTTCCTGTCCATGAGGAAGTCAGGGGTATAATTAACTCAGAAATGGGAGAGGGGTCTCAAGGAAAGTTCGGGGGAGACTAAGATTGATAAATTATACCCCTTCCAACAGGATTTCTCAGAACTTTTGGATAAGCCCCCCGGCAGTCGTTTCAAAGAAAACAGCACTCCCTTTGGATGATGCTTCATCATTGAAGCAACCTATGGAAAAGAAGTTGGAGACGGAGTTAAAAGAAAGTTTTTTTAACGACTGGGGCTACCTGTAAGGTGGCAGTAGCCATGATTTCAGTAATGAAATCAATGTTAGTATTGGTCGACAGACTAGAGGATGCCATTATAAACGGCATTGAGAGGAAGTTTTGTTAGAGGCCATACCGGACTTCAGACTGGCCTCATCATTCGGATTAGAGGCGGCAGGAAATCTGATAAAGCTGGGAGCCAGAGGCATTGGCCTGTCAGTCTCTGCCAGGAGAGCCTTATGGCTCAAAGCTGGTATGCGGACACGCAGTCTAAGAATTCACTGTGCCAGCTTCCCTATGAGGGGAAGAAGCTGTTTGGGAAGGCTCTAGATGAAATATCCAAAATCATCGGGGGGGGTAAAAGCACGTTCCTTCCTCAGGGGAATAGGAGACAGGGTGAATTTCCTAGGGCCCAAAGGAATAGATTTCCGGCAGGAGAAAGGAGGATAGCAGGAGCTATAGACCGGGAAGAGAATTCTTAGAGCAACCGCCTGGAAGGGAGGACAGTTCAGCCTTTTTCGAGGGAAGCAGTCCAATCCAAAGGGAACAAGGACCCAAGCCTTATGAAGCGAGGCCTGCCCAAGCCCTTCAGGTGGGGGCCAGATTATTGAATTTCAGAAGGGTTTGGGCAGAGAAGACTACGGATGCCTGGGTAAGGGCAGTAGTCGACAGGGGTTACAGGATAGAGTTCCTGAGAACCCCCAAAAAGAATTTTTTTGTTCGGACCCCCAAACCAACAAGTCAGGAAAAGTTGGAGGTTCCCATACATATAAGCAGAAGCTTCTGGACAAGAAGGCCATTGTTCAGGTACCAACAGAAAAGGAGAGAGGACAGGGTTTTATTCAACACTGTTCTTAATAGCGAAGTCTTCTGGGGATTTAAGGCCGATCCTGGACCTCAGAAGATTGAACAGGTTCATAAGAATCGAAGTTCAAGATGGAGACCCTGCAGACCATTCGAGGGGCTATATTGGAAGGAGATTGGATGTGTTCGGTGGACCTGAAGGATGCCTACCTCCATGTGCCGGTGGTCAGGAACACCAACGGTTCCTAAGGTTCACTTTGGAGGACAAACACTTCCAATTTACATGCCTTCCCTTTGGCCTCTCAACATCCCCTCGAACATTTACCAAATATTGGTGGTAGTGGTAGCCCACTTAAGGAAGTCAGGGGTGGAAATTTTTCACTACCTGGACGACCTTTTAATAATAGCCCGTCATCAGGACCAGCTCTCAAGAAATGAGATCTGGTGTTAGAGACACTCTGGAGGCTGTTGGGTGGTTGGTCAATCTGGAAAAAAATCATCTGCAGCCGACTCAAAGACTGATCTTCCTAGGAGCGAGCATAGACACAAGTCTAGGTCTCGTATCTTTGTCGGCCTAAGGATAGAAAAAATATCCTGTCTAGTCCTAGAGGTGTTGGAGCTCGGAAGGATGTCGGCAAGACAATTAATGAGAGTGCTAGGCACCCTAACAGCGACCATTGGTCTCATAAAGTGGGCAAAATGGAGAATCAGGCCTTTACAAGGTTACTTCCTATCCAGGTGGGACAGGATCCAGCAAGACTGGTCGCAAATAATACACTTGAATGCTACTTTCAAGAAAAATTTATCCTGGTGGGCGGAGCAGGCAAACTTCCGCGTGGGGACTCCCCTGGCAGAACCCGAGTGGATTCATATATTCACGGATGCCTCAGGGAGAGGTTGGGGAGCTCACTTAGGCCAGGAGTGTGTACAAGCGCATGGAGAACAGTCTGTCCATCTACCTTTATCTGTGATAGAGCTGAGGGCGATTCACCAAGCCCTCAAGGTTTTTTTGCCTCAGGTTCAGGCAATGCCAGTATGTATAAGGACCGACAATGTGGCAGCGGTTTCTATATAAAGAATCAGGGAGGCACGAGGAGTCAAACTCTGATGAAGGAGGTGGCACCAATAAAAAAATTAGCACAGACCAATCTGTCGGACCTGACAGCCCTACACATACCGGGAGTCCAGAATCAGGTGGCAGATGTGCTATCAAGGAGCCAGCTGGACAACACAGAGTGGAGTTTGAGCAACAGGGTGTTCCAGGATTTAACATTCAGGTGGTGGATGCCAGAGTGGGATCTGATGGCAACAACTCGGAATGCCAAGGCACTGAGATTTTTTTCAAGATATCCGCAGGAGGGCACAAGAGCTATAGACGCTCTAAGCCAAAACTGGAACCATCTGAAAGCATACATTTTTCCACCAATCCCACTAATTTTCAGGGTCTTGAAGAAAATCCGATCATCCAAAGATTCAGGTGATAGCCATCATTCCGAATTGGCCACGCAGGCCGTGGTATCCACTGTTGAAGAGGTTAGCTATGCAGGACCCTGTTTATCTCCCTCCCATAAAGGACTTTCTCCATCAGGGACCATTTCTCCACACCAAACCCGGAAATTCTCAGTTTGACAGTGTGGAGATTGATCAGGAAGGTTAAGCAGTCAGGGCTGTTCTAGTCAGGTGGTGCAAACCCTACTGCAGGCGAGAGGGCGTCCACCTTGTCTAGATATGCCAGCATCTGGGAGGCCTTCAAGGTGTGGCCCAATCTAGTGAAATCCTTTTTACAGCCGTCAATTCCTCAAATTCTGGAATTTTTGCAGTTGGCTTGGATAGAGGCTTGAGTCTCAGTACATTGAAGGTGCAAGCTCAGCCTTGTCAGTGGCATTAGACAGGAGGCTTCTTCAGGAGGATCTAGTCAGAAGGTTCCTGCAAGGGGTGAGGCGTATTAGACCACCCAGGAAACGTTTATTACCCCAATGGGACTTGCCTACTGTACTAAGATCACTAGTCAAACACCGTTTAGCCAAAATAATTAATCTCTATCTGGGATTTAACACTGAAGACCGTGTTACTAGTAGCCTTAACATCAGGTAGAAGGGCGAGTGAAATAACAGCCCTTTCAATTAAGGAGCCTAACATAAAGATTCTTCCAGAAGCAATCATTATGCACCACTCTGAAAAATTTTTGCCTAAGGTCATTTCAAGTTTTCATATTAATGAACCAATTATTCTACCAGCCTTCTCAGCTAAGGATCTGGAGTCTAATCCCGACCTAAGAAATTTGGATGTACGAGAATGCATTCTTACTTACTTAGAAAAAACTCGAGACTTCAGGAAAGCCGACAACCTGGTACCTATAGGTCCGAAAAAAAGGGGCAGCGGCAACTGTCTTACAAAGAAGATGGATCATTAGAGCGATCAACAGGGCATACGAAGCTCAGCAGTTGGCACCTCCCCAGGGGATAACAGCTCATTCCACACGGGGAATAGCAACATCTTGGGCAGCAGAAGAGGGAGCCACAACAGAAGCTGTGTGCCGTGCAGCTACATGGGCAACGCCCAATACCTTTGTTAAGCATTATAGCTGAATCTTAAGTAGCCTCAGGGGCATTGTTTGGATGCAGAGTTCTGCAGTCCATATCCGATTAGTAAACAGTTTTTTCTGCAGTTTGGACAATATTTATTCCCGTCCCATGATTGCTTGGGTATGACCCATAAGTATTTATTATGCTGCTATCATACTTACCGAGAGTTTCCTTTCCTGGCCATCCCCAGGGCAGCATCCCTCCCATATATATATTGGCTTTGAAACCAGACTGGGGGAGGAGAGGAGGCGGATCCCTTTTAAGAGTGTGTAAAACTTCTGTCCAATGACAGGGAAACCCATAAGTATTTATTATGCTGCCCTGGGGATGGCCAGGAAAGGAAACTTCGGTAAGTATGATAGGAGTTTCAGCTTTCTCATTCACTTTGCTGTTATTAAAAAGAGAGAAATTCATCAATACAGTGACCTTTACCATTTAATAGCACAGCACAAGCTTCACTGACACATACACACTTGCCACCTAGTGGTGGTATTGAACTATACATGAAGTTAGAAAATTTGTTTGAAGTGTTTCAAGGGATATGTGTAATTTATGCATGTGCCTTGCAATGAGTATCTCTTCTGCTTTGTTGCACAGTGCAATGTGCAACGCCATATCATTCACTACACATTTTAAATAAGAACTATAATTGTGTTGGTTAAGAAACATTTTGCCTAACTGCAACTTCAGAGATATAAATAGCAAGTCTGGAATTTCCATATATGATGGAAGCAGGTCACCTTTCCAGTGAATTGCTATCCCAGTGGATGAGAGGAGTATTCAGGGGAAGGATCTAGGATGGAAAGGGGGAAGACCAGGGCAGATAAGATGTGCATAGGACAGAAAGGTGGGGGAGTGGGGCGAGGAGAGGCAGTGGTTGTGGTGGAGAATGGCTGTATAGTTCCAGGCTGGTATCCAATCCCTGACTGGAGTAGTCGGGATCTTTGCAGGGCAGACTCAGCTAAATAGGCTCATCTGGCAACCATGCTTGCTTCTCACTCTAGTCTCCCTGGGTCCATTATGCAATACTGTGAGATAAGCTAATAATCAGACATTTCTTGTTTCTAAAGAGACTAGAGAAGACACTAAGCATGTGCAGATTTGTATCCTGTATGCAACCAGCAAGGGGAGCAACACTAACAGACTGTAGTCACATGATGATACCAAGATGTCACTGGGTGGAACTAATTTCACCCACCTAAAAATCTTCAGTCCTGTTTTCCACAGTCGATGATCAGAATTGATGAACCAGTCACCGTTTCTTTGTTTAAAGATTGATGCCCTTTAAAGCACTTCAATAACAATTTAAGTTCTTGAGTAATGTTTGATAGTAGCTAATAGGTACCTAGGTAACACAAAGCAAGTTTGGAGTAATGATTATTTTTTTTAATATATAGGTTCTAATAGGTATAACCATCAGGGCTTAAAAGTTTGAATTCTGTCTTAATTCACAGAACCACAAAAGACATTATTAGAATATGTGAATTTATTATTAATTGTACTTGAAATGTCGGAACATGTGGTGTAAAACAGATATTAAAAACCTCTTGTTATAGAAGGTTAAGACATGATGATCAAATCCCAGGAGTTAGAATCTCTCTAAGTTATAAGAGACTTTAAAAGTGCAAGTGTAAAAAAATTCCCCACTAAACAGGTTTCAGTTGTCCTGGTTGATAAAAGAGGCACTGAACCCATGTCTGGGACGCCAGAAATCAAATCTCCAGGGCTTTATTACCAAAAAACAGGGCAATACATACATACATACAAGTGGGTGAGGTCCCTCATAATTTGACCTTAGAAAGTTGTAGTGAATAAGATATAATCATATACCTGTATCCTTTGCTTACTAGGTGATGTGATGTTAAAGATGGGATATGACTCCCATCCTCTGGAATTCTATTCCCCTCTCTCTTCATCAAGAAACCTCAATTAACAAGTTAAATCTAACCTCTAATCCTATCTCTAAGCACACCACAACATAGGACTATTGACTTGCACCAGTTATTACTACTCTAAGCTCTATGGGGCCTCTTCCTCATGTCAAATGTTTCAAGCACTTGTGTATTTCATGATGGACATACTTTATTAAACCTTTATGTTTAAAAAAGTATTGATGGACGTATGTCTTTATTCAAACTTAATTACTATGTTTTATGTATTGCCCCCCTTGGATGGCTCTTTGGATTCTAATATTGAACAGCGCTGCTTCCCCAAGTATATATATATAGCTATATAAATAAACATACATACATATAACTATGGTCGAAGCTGAAGGGAAAGAATTCAACACTTGGTATTCAAACAAGCATCTACTTAAGGGCTCCCGTGGAAATTTCCCAGAAGGCTTTCTTCCTGCATTTACATAATGAGTAAGGAAGCGCTAGCCAAAACTCATGATGTGACATCTGTTGAATGTTGCAGCCCAGGGCATGTTCACCCCTACAAGAACTTTTAGATATAGCTTGAGTTTTCAGCAATACTTTTCCTCTAGCTCTCCTGGGAGAAATCTGGTGTACAACTGGTATTCTGGATATAAATTTAGCTTGTGTAATGCTATAAAAGCCTCATAGAAGGTACATCATTTACAACGGGCTACCCTGGAAACATGGAGATTACCACAGGTCTCTGCATTCAAACATGGGAAGGCAATCAGACTGCATAATGTAATTTATAGGTTGGGAAATCCAGTGTGAATATGAAATGTGTCTTGGGGCATACACACTTGTCTGACCTATTGTAAAAACAATCCCAGTTAGTTATTTGGATATCATTTTCCTTATTGTAATGATCTTCCAAAAGGCTCCCCACTGCAAAACAAAAGAGCAAGAAAATAGACGCCTTCACTCTTCACCCTCATGGGTTAACTCTATGGGGAAGGATGTGTGTGCTAACATGCCGTTTGTTATTTTTTTTTCCAGGCTTATGATTTGAGCTAGCAGAGGTTGGGCCTGACGAGTTGAAAAATGAAATGCACATTACTCGTTATGTACAGAAATAAATAAGCTTTTAGGAACAGAGTTCTGGCCATAAAGCGTGTCATAAAGTTTCCTAGCACTGCCAATAATAAGGAACAGGTGAGAGGTCTACAGATGACTTCCTTTGTAGCCACCTTTATATGTATTAGCTTTGGTTTCTTTGATTTGAGAACGTAATTTAGAGCCAAAGTTTTCAGGCAATGCAGATCTGGACATTAATCTCCTGGTTTCCTTATTGGGGCATCTGTAATTCAGGCTGATTTCTTTTCCTCTCATCCAGTCTTAGGAATTTACTGCTCCGATGTCACTAAGGAGAACAGAGGCCTGCTGATTATTTATCCCAGTTCCTGACCTCTTGGAATAAAAAAACAAACCTCAAAAACCTTGCTGGAATTCATTGTGGTCTTTCCACTGGTTAAATGAAGCAGAGGGGGCAGGCATCAGGTAGCAAAAGGAAATTAGAGCAGAGAAAAATGAAACTTCAAACAGAAAGCTGTGGTGAAATGGCATGGGCCTCCCTCCTAAGAGGAAAGGGAAAATTAAGGGTCAGGGAAATGCTCAGTCCAAACGGCCCCAATAAATATTTCTGTTTTGAGTTATAACTCTGACCACCCTTGAGAGAAAAGGGAAGTTGGCGAGGGGGTGGTAGACAGAGCACCCAATTTTTTTTAAAACACAATGAAATTAGAATGACCCACCCAACTGCAGAAAGAAGAACGGACTCTAACCCACCTACCTATAGGACTAATGACTTTTTGCAATTTCTAGCCTGGACAATATTACAAAAAAACACACAATAAATTGTATATGGTCAGATTCCCAGTAACAATTTTAGTAATGCAAAGCAAATTTATGAAACTGATGTACTATCTTAAATGGAAACGAGCAATATTAGATACGTAAAATTGAGCTATTCTGCTCTGTAACTAATATAACTTACTTTCATTGAATCATGTAGTATTATTGTTCCTACGTGGCTCCTCATTGTGTCTTTGCCCCCTACCCTGGTTTACAGACTGGCACGCTCAGTGAGCTTCATTCAGGAAGAAAGGAAGTGAGAGAGCAGCTCTTCAGCTGTACTTCGTATCCCTCTGTGCTAACTGGAAATTATAGAGGGTTGGAGGAATGGCGTTTGCCCTGTATAATTTAGTGGAGATTCTTCTGTTTATTTGTATATTTATTATGCTATTTTTTCAGGACATCCCACCCTCGTAAAATCTGTTTCTGGGACTAATACTCCATCCTTGCCCCTACCAACAAATTAGCCAATCAGCAGAAAACCCCAACCTCCACCATATGGTCACATAGAAAGCCAAGTGATAAGTTTATTCATCAGTGATTTATATGGTATATGATACAAAATATACTACTGTATACATGAGCCAGTAATCACTTTACATGTAAGCATAGGGCTGGTTCACACAGTAAGATAATTTGTCCCAGATGACCGTTCTCCACTATCGGCTGAACAAATAAGTGTCCCAGCGAAAGAAGCCACGGCCAACAGTTCATTTTCACTTTTAGGCCTCATTTCCCTATGAGAACAATTGCTCTCTAAATAAATAGCTCTGCAAACTCGGGACAGGAAGTCAGACATACGCAAATATCACGAACAGCAGTGCAGGACTGTAAAAGTATGATAATAAATCATGATGCATTGCTATAAATAGTTTACATTCTTCCACTGAAGAATGTAAATTCTTCGTTTCAATGTCTTTTTTCAGAATTAGGAATGCATTTCGTGGTCCTACTTAAGCTTGGATGAAGTACCTTCCAAAATTGCAAAATCTATATGTATTGAGTCATCAAATGGATAGCAGACACGGAAAAGGAATGCACAAGAATAGTAAAATCACTGAATTTCTCCAGTGAGTTTAAATTTGTAGTGTGAGAATGAAACCTTAGTTACAAAATACAGAATTCTACCCATACTCATACGATGGTGAGACCAAAGTCTCATGTTAGACATTTGTAGCCGCATTACCAAAAGCCCCAATTAAAGGGACAATGTTACCTGCAGTGATGTAATATGCTGAATGTGCCTAAAAATGGACACTAGTCTCTTCTGACCTTCCGGACATTCCCATGACGTTCACCTGGTGTCAGAAAAAAAAAACATCTCAAGTCTGATTATTTTTTGCGAAATTGATGAGGTCAGACGGATAATAATTGTCGAATCTATCAAATGTCTAAGCAATATATGGTCAGCATTACAGTTTGACAAAACTTAAGAAACAGCCATTTGTTTATGTTAATGGGGTTCTGGTTATGACTAGCCTTTGGTCCATTTGCCAACTTCACCAGCTTTGATGATGGTTGGTTCATCAGTAGTGAATCTCTAATGGAAAAGCAAGTTAGGGTTGGTAACTTCATGATAGGGAAAGAGCCAATGAATTTGGGTCCCGTTGGGGAAGGGAGTTTGGTTTTTGGTGGAAAGCCATACTTTATCCCCAAGGGAATAAGGTGGAGAGGGTTTACGTCTTATATCAGCATAGTCTTTTGTATAAAAGAACTCTTTTCCAGATTACATTTGGTTGCAATTCCAGATAGGGACATATGAGCTGTGTGGGTCATTAGCTGCAGGGACATCTGAGGGAGAAAATCTGAGGAAAAGCTAACGGATATTGTCCATACACAGTAAGAAAGGGTGACCTTCCAGTAGAGGGAAGGGGGCAGTATTATTATGGGCGAAACTCGGCCAAGGTAACAAATTGACCAATCATCTTGGCAAAGAGAAACATGGCATACGGAGGAGGATGATTGTTCTAGGGCTTGATTGAAACGTGCTCACTGCTCCATTAGTTTAAGGGTGGTAAGTGTGAGATTCCAAGGATTTTACAAAGGGATCTCCAGAATTTTTCAACAAATTGAGAACCTCTATCTGATACAATTTCAGCTGGGAGACATGGAGGCGAAAATATGAGAGAATTAGCACCATTTTAAATGATAAGAACTTTTATTGAATCTCCCTGAAGAACTTTTATTGAATCTCCCTGCATGTATATTACTTTCTTTCTCCTTTAAAGATCGGACCAGCTGTTACCTGCAGGTGCTGGGTACATTATTATTTTGACAGGCAGGTGAGGGCAGACTGCAGCAGCACAGATTTACTTTAAATGAATGGCCAGTAGTTTGCCCAGTGTAGGTGCTACTTTAAAGGGACGTGTCAGCTGCAATGTGGTGAAGGAGTATGAATCATGGAGCAGAACAGCACTATGGTGGCACTATGGCAGATCCATACTTATTACTGAGGGAAATGTCTGGTGCCTGGGGCCCTGAAGGGATCTTTGTGGTCAACGGCATTCTGTGTGGTGAATGGAGGATTCTGTGCTGTGCCTGGGTTGTTGTATGGGAGGCCTGTGTTCAATGTGTTGTTCTGTGCTGTGCCTTAGAGGGGGGTTTGTGTGGGGTTTCTGGGGTATTGTGTGTGATGCCTAAGGTGGTGGTGTGTACGGGGTTATTTTTTGGAATGTTGTGTAGGGTGTCTGGGGTATAGTATAGTATTTGGGGTTGAATAAAGACATATGTCCATCCAGTCCAACCCATCTAGCAATATCCTCATTTCCTGCCTAACTATTGATCCAGAGGAAGGCAAAAAACCCCCACCAAATTTATGAAGGGGGAAAAAATTCCTTCCTGACTCCAAGTGGCAATTGGAAATTTCCCTGGATCAACTCTACTTTATGTATCAATACCAGTAACTTGTAACATTCCTTGTTTGCAGAAACTCATCCAGATTCTTTTGAAACCAACCAATGAACCTGCCATAACAACGTCCACTGGAAGACAGTTCCATAGCTTTACTGTTCTCACAAAGGGGATATTCTGTGGGATTACATTTCTACTGGGTTCCTTGAGTTTTGTAGGTGACTGTGGTCACGATGGATTCCATTTCTGTTGGATGCATAAGAAATTTGTGGGTGAATGGGTGATCTGTGTGTTTTCTGGGAGATAGTGGGACACGTGGGCTGTCTGGGGGATTACAATTATTTGGGGTGACTGTGGGTTTATTGGGGTTCTGGTGGGTGTTTGGGATATTTAGTAGATTGCACAGGGTATTCTGTGGGGTGATTTGCAGACACACGTTTGTGTATGTAAAGGGTGCGAGTGTGTATATACAGACAAAATTAACATTTTATAACTATTTTTGTAATAAGACAAAAGTAAAAACTGACAAAAATAGTTTTAATACAAAATGTTGTGAGTGTATCCAAATCCTGCCCTTAATCATATTATCCCATATGTGACATTGTTTTGAGGCATTGAGAAAGTGATATTAGTGCTTTAGTGTATGTGTGTTTCAATACTGTTTCTGTATGTATTTGTTTATGTATAGGGATGTGTGCCTGTGCATATAATAAGATGTTTGTCTGTGTACAGTGTGTCATTAATGCTGTTACCAGACCTCGTTTAACTTCCTATTCCTGGCCATCCCCGGCAGCATAATAAATACTTATGGGTTTCCCTGTCATTGGACAGAAGTTTTACTCACTCTTAAAAGGGATCCGCCTCCTCTCCTCCCCCAGCCTTTTTTCTTCTGTCCTTGGACAAGAGCTGAGTGTTCCCTGTTCCGGTTGTGGTCAGGCCAACCGAAGCCTACGCCGGTGTGAGTGCCGTGGCGCCTCTCAGGCTAGGAAGGCAGCCTCCTCTCCCCCTTCTATGTTCGCGAGCGGCCGGATTCGCGACTTCCGGGTTCGGCGCTCTGCGGGTGACGTCATCGGCCCGGGACTCGCTGGAAATTCAAAACTCGCCGGTAGTTCGGCGTTCTTCCCTGCTAGTCTGTGTGTGAGCTCTCAGGAGGATGGAGCAGGCTGCATCCAGGAAAAGCGAGTCTAGGGGGAGGTGGTGAGTGCTTGGCCTCAGTGGATGCCCTGCATCACTGGATTCTATTGGAAAGCTATCTTACTATTGCCTGTCTTATATTTTGCAGCCCATCTGATCGTTCTGGGGAACACTCAAGGCATCAAAAGAGGAAGAAAATCAGTTCAAGCTCTGAGGAGGAGGAGACAAGCTGCTGGACGAGCTGGACGATAGATATGATGATCGTTCTAAGCAGCAATCTAGGAGACATATGGCGGTCTTGGAAGGACAAGCCCAGCCAGATATTCTCCAGTGGATCTCCCAGGCAGTGTCCCAAGGGATTAGGGAGGCACGAGAGAAGGATCAAGGTCTCCCATCCACCTCAGCTGTGGCTAGGGAGCCACAGCTGAAAACTTTAGAAGCGGGGGAAGTTGAATCCTCAGAGGAGTCTGGGGAGGAGGAGAGCGTGTTTGACTTCAAACAAGTATCAAGTCTGATCAGACTAGTCAAACACACGCTAACCATCGAGGAGACGGAGCAACCAACAGCATCATCCGTGTTGTTTCATAGAAAAAGGAAGACATACTTTCCTGTCCATGAGGAAGTCAGGGGTATAATTAACTCAGAATGGGAGAGGGTCTCAAGGAAAGTTCCGGTGGAGACTAAGATTGATAAATTATACCCCTTCCAACAGGATTTCTCAGAACTTTTGGATAAGCCCCCGGCAGTCGTTTCAAAGAAAACAGCACTCCCTTTGGATGATGCTTCATCATTGAAGCACCCTATGGAAAAGAAGTTGGAGACGGAGTTAAAGAAAGTTTTTTTAACGACTGGGGCTACCTGTAAGGTGGCAGTAGCCATGATTTCAGTAATGAAATCAATGTTAGTATTGGTCGACAGACTAGAGGATGCCATTATAAACAGCATTGAGAGGAAGGTCTTGTTAGAGGCCATACCGGACTTCAGACTGGCCTCATCATTCGGATTAGAGGTGGCAGGAAATCTGATAAAGCTGGGAGCCAGAGGCATTGGCCTGTCAGTCTCTGCCAGGAGAGCCTTATGGCTCAAAGCCTGGTATGCGGACACGCAGTCTAAGAATTCACTGTGCCAGCTTCCCTATGAGGGGAAGAAGCTGTTTGGGAAGGCTCTAGATGAAATAATCTCAAAATCATCGGGGGGGGTAAAAGCACGTTCCTTCCCCAGGGGAATAGGAGACAGGGTGAATTTCCTAGGGCCCAAAGAAATAGATTTCCCGGTAGGAGAAAGGAGGATAGCAGGAGCTATAGACCGGGAAGAGAATTCTCTAGAGCAACCGCCTGGAAGGGAGGACAGTTCAGCCTTTTTCGAGGGAAGCAGTCCAATCCAAAGGGTTTCCCTGTCATTGGACAGAAGTTTTACTCACTCTTTAAAGGGATCCGCCTCCTCTCCTCCCCCAGTCTTTTTTCTTATGTCCTTGGACAAGAGCTGAGTGTTCCCTGTTCTGGCTGTGGTCAGGCCAGCCTAAGCCTACGCTGGTGTGAGTGCCATGGCGCCTCTCAGGCTAGGTAGGCAGCCTCCTCTCCCCCTTCTCTGTTCGTGAGCGGCCGGATTCGTGACTTCCGGGTTCGGCGCTCTGCGGGTGATGTCATCAGCCCGCGACTCGCGGGAAATTCAAAATTCGCCGGTAGTTCGGCGTTCTTCCCTGCCAGTCTGTGTGTGAGCTCTCAGGAGGATGGAGCAGGCTGCATCCAGGGAAAGCGAGTCTTGGGGGAGGTGGTGAGTGCTTTGCCTTAGTGGATGCCCTGCATCACTGAATTCTATTGGAAAGCTGTCTTACTATTGCCTGTCTTATATTTTGCAGCCCATCTGATCGTTCTGGAGAACACTCAAGGCATCAAAAGAGGAAGAAAATCAGTTCAAGCTCTGAGGAGGAGGAGACAAGCTGCAAAGCATGCAGTAGGAGGGCTGAGAAAGGCAAAAAGCTCTGCAGGAGATGTATGGAGGAGCTGGACGATAGATATGCTGATCGTTCTAAGCAGAAATCTAAGAGACATATGGCAGTCTTGGAAGGACAAGCCCAGCCAGATATTCTCCAGTGGATCTCGCAGGCAGTGTCCCAAGGGATTAGGGAGGCGCGAGAGAAGGATCAAGGTCTCCCATCCACCTCAGCAGCAGCTAAGGAGCCACAGCTGAAGACTTTAGAAGCGGGGGAAGTTGAGTCCTCAGAGGAGTCTGGGTAGGAGGAGAGCGTGTTTAACTTCAAACAAGTATCAAGTCTGATCAGACTAGTCAAACACATGCTAACCATTGAGGAGGCGGAGCAACCAACAACATCATCTGTGTTGTTTCACAGGAAAAGGAAAACCTATTTTCCTGTCCATGAGGAAGTCAGGGGTATAATTAACTCAGAATGGCAGAGGGTCTCAAGGAAAGTTCCGGTGGAGACTAAGATTGCTAAATTATACCCCTTCCAACAGGATTTCTCAGAACTTTTGGATAAGCCCCCGGCAGTCGATGCTCCAGTAGCTCGGCTTTCAAAGAAAACAGCACTCCCTTTGGATGATGCTTCATCATTGAAGCACCCTATGGAAAAGAAGTTGGAGACGGAGTTAAAGAAAGTTTTTTTAATGACTGGGGCTACCTGTAAGGTGGCAGTAGCCATGATTTCAGTAATGAAATCAATGTTAATATTGGTCGACAGACTAGAGGATGCCATTATAAACGGCATTGAGAGGAAGGTCTTGTTAGAGGCCATACCGGACTTCAGACTGGCCTCATCATTCGGATTGGAGGCGGCAGGAAATCTGATAAAGCTAGGAGCCAGAGGCATTGGCCTGTCAGTCTCTGCCAGGAGAGCCTTATGGCTCAAAGCCTGGTATGCGGACACGCTGTCCAAGAATTCACTGTGCCAGCTTCCCTATGAAGGGAGGAAGCTATTTGGGAAGGCTCTAGATGAAATAATCTCAAAATCATCGGGGGGTAAAAGCACGTTCCTTCCCCAGGGGAATAGGAGACAGGGTGAATTTCCTAGGGCCCAAAGGAATAGATTTCACAGTAGGAGAAAGGAGGATAGTAGGAGCTATAGACCGGGAAGAGAATTCTCTAGAGCAACCGCCTGGAAGGGAAGACAGTTCAGCCTTTTTCGAAGGAAGCAGTCCAATCCAAAGGCGAACAAGGACCCCAAGTCCTTATGAAGCGAGGCCTGCCCAAGCCCTTCAAGTGGGGGCCAGATTATTGAATTTCAGAAAGGTTTGGGCAGAGAAGACTACGGATGCCTGGGTAAGGGCAGTAGTCGACAGGGGTTACAGGATAGAGTTCCTGAGAACCCCCAAAAAGAATTTTTTTGTTCGGACCCCCAAACCAACAAGTCAGGAAAAGTTGGAGGTTCTGCATACATATACGCAGAAGCTTCTGGACAAGAAGGCCATTGTTCAGGTACCAACAGAACAGGAGAGGACAGGGTTTTATTCAACACTGTTCTTAATAGCGAAGTCTTCTGGGGATTTAAGGCCGATCCTGGACCTCAGAAGATTGAACAGGTTCATAAAGAATCGAAGCTTCAAGATGGAGACCCTGCAGACCATTCGAGGGGCTATATTGGAAGGAGATTGGATGTGTTCGGTGGACCTGAAGGATGCCTACCTCCATGTGCCGGTGGCTCAGGAACACCAACGGTTCCTAAGGTTCACTTTGGAGGACAAACACTTCCAATTTACATGCCTTCCCTTTGGCCTCTCAACATCCCCTCGAACATTTACAAAACTATTGGTGGTAGTGGTAGCCCACTTAAGGAAGTCAGGGGTGGAAATTTTTCACTACCTGGACGACCTTTTAATAATAGCCCGTCATCAGGACCAGCTCATCAAGAAATGAGATCTGGTGTTAGAGACACTTGGAGGCTTTGGGTGGTTGGTCAATCTGGAAAAAAATCATCTGCAGCCGACTCAAAGACTGATCTTCCTAGGAGCGAGCATAGACACAAGTCTAGGTCTCGTATCTTTGTCGGCCATAAGGATAGAAAAAATATCCTGTCTAGTCCTAGAGGTGTTGGAGCTCGGAAGGATGTCGGCAAGACAATTAATGAGAGTGCTAGGCACCCTAACAGCGACCATTGGTCTCATAAAGTGGGCAAAATGGAGAATCAGGCCTTTACAAGGTTACTTCCTAACCAGGTGGGACAGGATCCAGCAAGACTGGTCGCAAACAATACACTTGAATGCTACTTTCAAGATAAATTTATCCTGGTGGGCGGAGCAGGCAAACCTCCGCGTGGGGACTCCCCTGGCAGAACCCGAGTGGATTCATATATTCACGGATGCCTCAGGGAGAGGTTGGGGAGCTCACTTAGGCCAGGAGTGTGTACAAGCGCAGCTGAGGGCGATTCACCAAGCCCTCAAGGCTTTTTTGCCTCAGGTTCAGGCAATGCCAGTATGTATAAGGACCGACAATGTGGCAGCGGTCTCATATATAAAGAATCAGGGAGGCACGAGGAGTCAAACTCTGATGAAGGAGGTGGCACCAATAATAAAATTAGCACAGACCAATCTGTCGGACCTGACAGCCCTACACATACCGGGAGTCCAGAATCAGGTGGCAGATGTGCTATCAAGGAGCCAGCTGGACAACACAGAGTGGAGTTTGAGCAACAAGGTGTTCCAGGAATTAACATTCAGGTGGTGGATGCCAGAGTGGGATCTGATGGCAACAACTCGGAATGCCAAGGCACCGAGATTTTTTTCAAGATATCCGCAGGAGGGCACAAGAGCTATAGACGCTCTAAGCCAAAACTGGAACCATCTGAAAGCATACATTTTTCCACCAATCCCACTAATTTTCAGGGTCTTGAAGAAAATCCGATCATCCAAGATTCAGGTGATAGCCATCATTCCGAATTGGCCACGCAGGCCGTGGTATCCACTGTTGAAGAGGTTAGCTATGCAGGACCCTGTTTATCTCCCTCCCATAAAGGACTTGCTCCATCAGGGACCATTTCTCCACCCAAACCCGGAAATTCTCAGTTTGACAGCGTGGAGATTGATCGGGGAAGGTTAAGCAGTCAGGGCTGTTCTAGTCAGGTGGTGCAAACCCTACTGCAGGCGAGAGGGCCGTCCACCTTGTCTAGATATGCCAGCATCTGGGAGGCCTTCAAGGTGTGGGCCCAATCTAGTGAAAATCCTTTTTTACAGCTGTCAATTCCTCAAATTCTGGAGTTTTTGCAGGTTGGCTTTGATAGAGGCTTGAGTCTCAGTACATTAAAGGTGCAAGCATCAGCCTTGTCAGTGGCATTAGACAGGACTCTTCTTCAGGAGGATCTAGTCAGAAGGTTCCTGCAAGGGGTGAGGCGTATTAGACCACCAGGAAACGTGTTATTACCCCAATGGGACTTGCCTACTGTACTAAGATCACTAGTCAAACCACCGTTTGAGCCAAAAAATTAATCTCTATTGGGATTTAACACTGAAGACCGTGTTACTAGTAGCCTTAACATCAGGTAGAAGGGCGAGTGAAATAACAGCCCTTTCAATTAAGGAGCCTAACATAAAGATTCTTCCAGAAGCAATCATTATGCACCACTCTGAAAATTTTTGCCTAAGGCATTTCAAGTTTTCATATTAATGAACCAATTATTCTCCAGCCTTCTAGCTAAGGATCTGGAGTCTAATCCCGACCTAAGAAATTTGGATGTACGAGAATGCATTCTTACTTACTTAGAAAAAACTCGAGACTTCAGGAAAGCCGACAACCTGTTGTTACCTATAGGTCGAAAAAAGGGGCAGCGGCAACTGTCTTACAATAAGAAGATGGATCTTAGAGCGATCAAAGGGCATACGAAGCTCAGCAGTTGGCACCTCCCCAGGGGATAACAGCTCATTCCACACGGGGAATAGCAACTTTGGGCAGCAGAAGAGGAGCCACAAACAGAAGCTGTGTGCCGTGCAGCTACATGGGCAACGCCCAATACCTTTGTTAAGCATTATAAGCTGAATCTTAAGTTAGCCTCAGGGGCATTGTTTGGAGCAGAGTTTGCAGTCCATATCAATGAGTAAACAGTTTTTTTCTGCAGTTTGGACAATATTTATTCCCGTCCCATGATTGCTTGGGTATGACCCATATATTATTATGCTGTTACCGGCAGCTTCCCTCCCATAATATATATTGGCTTTGAAACCAGACTGGGGGAGGAGAGGGCGGATCCTTTTAAGGTGAGTAAAACTTCTGTCCAATGACAGGGAAACCCATAAGTATTTATATGCTGCCCTGGGGATGGCAGGAAAGGAAACTCTCGGTAAGTATGATAGGAGTTTCAGCTTTCTCATTCACTTTGCTGTTAAAAAGAGAGAAATTCATCAATACAGTGACCTTTACCATTTAATAGCACAGCACAAGCTTCACTGACACATACACACTTGCCACCTAGTGGTGGTATTGAACTATACATGCAAGTTAGAAACATTTGTTTGAAGTGTTTCAAGGGATATGTGTAATTTATGCATGTGTCCTTGCAATGAGTATCTCTTCTGCTTTGTTTGCACAGTGCAAGTGTGCAACGTCCATATCATTCACTACACATTTTAAATAAGAAACTATAATTGTGTTTGTTAAGAAACATTTTGCCTAACCTGCAACTTCAGAGATATAAATAGCAAGTCTGGAATTCCAGATTGATGGAAGCAGGTCACCTTTCCAGTGAATTGCTATCCCAGTGGATGAGAGGAGTATTCAGGGGAAGGATCTATGGATGGAAAGGGGAAGACCAGGGCAGATGAGATATGTGCCATAGGACAGAATAGGTGGGGCGAAGTGGAGAGGCAGTGGTTGTGGTGGAGAATGAGCTGTATAGTTGCCAGGCTGGTATCCAATCCCTGACTGGAGAGTTGGGATTTTTTGCAGGGCAGACTCAGCTAAATAGGCTCATCTGGCAACCATGCTTGCTTTCTACTCTAGTCTCCCTGGGTCCATTATGCAATACTGTGAGATAAGCTAATAATCAGACATTTCTTGTTTCTAAAGAGACTAGAGAAGACACTAGCATGTGCAGATTTGTATCCTGTATGCAACCAGCAAGGGGAGCAACAATAACAGACTGTAGTCACATGATGATACCAAGATGTCACTGGGTGGAACTAATCACCCACCTAACAATCTTCAGTCCTTGTTTTCCACAGTCGATGATCAGAATTGATGAACCAGTCACCGTTTCTTTGTTTTAAAGATTGATGCCCTTTAAAGCACTTCAATAACAATTTATAAGTTCTTGAGTAATGTGTTTGATAGTAGCTAATAGGTACCTAGGTAACACAAAGCAAGTTTGGAGTAATGATTATTTTTTTAATATATAGGTTCTAATAGGTATAACCATCAGGGCTTAAAAGTTTGAATTCTGTCTTAATTCACAGAACCACAAAAGACATTATTAGAATAAGTGAATTTATTATTAATTTGTACTTGAAATGTCGGAACATTTTGTGTAAAACAGATATTAAAAACCTCTTGTTATAGAAGGTTAAGACATGATGATCAAATCCCAGGAGTTAGAATCTCTCTAAGTTATAAGAGACTTTAAAAGTGCAAGGTGTAAAAAATTCCCCACTAACAGGTTTCAGTTGTCTGGTTGATAAAAGAGGCACTGAACCCATGTCTGGGACGCCAGAAATCAAATCTCCAGGGGCTTATTACCAAAAACAGGGCAATACATACATACATACAAGTGGGTGAGGTCCCTCATAATTTGACCTTAGAAAGTTGTAGTGAATATAGAATATAACATCATATACCTGTATCCTTTGCTTACTAGGTGATGTGATGTTAAAGATGGGATATATGACTCCCATCCTCTGGAATTCTATTCCCCTCTCTCTTCATCAAGAAACCTCAATTAACAAGTTTAAATCTAACCTCTAATCCTATCTCTAAGCACACCACAACATAGGACTATTGACATTGCACCAGTTATTACTACTCTAGCCCATTGGGGCCTCTTCCTCATGTCAAATGTTTCAAGCACTTGTGTATTTCATGATGGACATACTTTATTTAAACCTTTATGTTTAAAAAAGTATTGATGGACGTATGTCTTTATTCAAACTTAATACTATGGTTTCTATGTATTGCCCCCCTTGTATGGCTCTTGGATTCTAATATTGAACAGCGCTGCTTCCCCAAGTATATATTTATAGCTATATAAATAAACATACATAACATATAACTATGGTCGAAGCTGAAGGGAAAGAATTCAACACTTGGTATTCAAACAAGCATCTACTTAAGGGCTCCCGGAAATTTCCCAGAAGGCTTTTCTTCCTGCATTTACATAATGAGTAAGGAAGCGCTAGCCAAAACTCATGATGTGACATCTGTTGAATGTTGCAGCCCAGGGCATGTTCAACCCTACAAGAACTTTTAGATATAGCTTGAGTTTTCAGCAATACTTCCCCCTAGCTCTCCTGGGGAGAAATCTGGTGTACAAATGGTATCTGGATATAAATTTAGCTTGTGTAATGTATAAAAGCCTCATAGAAGGTACATCATTTACTAACGGGCTACCCTGGAAACATGGAGATTACACAGGTTCTGCATTCAAACATGGGAAGGCAATCAGACTGCATATGTAATTTAATAGGTTGGGGAATCTCAGTGTGAATATGAAATGTGTCTTGGGGCATACACCTTGTCTGACCTATTGTAAAAACAATCCCAGTTATTATTTGGATATCATTTCCTTTATTGTAATGATCTTCCAAAAGGCTCCCACTGCAAAACAAAAGCAAGAAAATGAGGTCTTCACTCTTCACCCTCATGGGTTAACTCTATGGGGAAGGATTGTGTGCTAACATTGCCCGTTTGTTTATTTTTTTCCCAGGCTTATGATTTGAGCTAGCAGAGGTGGGCCTGACGAGTTGAAAATGAAATGCACATTACTCGTTATGTACAGAAAAAATAAGCTTTAGGAACAGAGTTCTGGCCATAAAGCGTGTCATAAAGTTCCTAGCACTGCCAATAATAAGGAACAGGTGAGAGGTCTACGATGACTTCCTTTGTAGCCACCTTTATATGTATTAGCTTTGGTTTCTTTGATTGAGAACGTAATTAGAGCCAAAGTTTTCAGGCAATGCAGATCTGGACATTAATCTCCTGGTTTCTTATTGGGGGCATCTGTAATTCAGGCCTGATTTCTTTTCCTCTCATCCAGTCTTTAGGAATTTACTGCTCGATGTCACTAAGGAGAACAGAGGCCTGCTGATTATTATCCCAGTTCCTGACCTCTTGGAATAAAAAAACAAACCTCAAAAACCTTGCTGGAATCATTGTGGTTCTTTCCACTGGTTTAATGAAGCAGAGGGCGGCATCAGGTAGCAAAAGGAAATTAGAGCAGAGAAAAATGAAACTTCAAACAGAAAGCTGTGGGTTGAAATAGGGCCTATCTGCTTGGCCCTCCTAAGAGGAAAGGGAAAATTAGGGTCAGGGAATGTCAGTCCAAACGGCCCCAATAATATTTCTGTTTGAGTTATAACTCTGACCACCCTTAGAGAAAAGGGAAGTTGGCGAGGGGTGGTAGACAGAGCACCCAATTTTTTTTAAAACACAATGAAATTAGAATGACCCACCCAACTGCAGAAAGAAGAAACGGACTCTAAACCCACCTACCTAGGACTAATGACTTTTTGCAATTTCATAGCCTTGGACAAATTACAAAACATACAAAATATTGTATATTGGTCGATTCCCAGTAACAAATGTTTAGTAATGCAAAGCAAATTTATGAAACCTATGTACTATCTAAAGGAAATCTATAGGCTAAAATATATTTTGCTGAGTAAACATTGCATTGCTTATCTTCTTTTACAGTATAACATTGTAAAGTTTTTATATTCTTTCAGTGGACAAAGTCCCTGGTGTCTGCCCCTACCCTGGTTTACAGACTGGGCACGCTCAGTGAGCTTCATTCAGGAAGAAAGGAAGTGAGAGAGCAGCTCTTCAGCTGTACTTCGTATCCCTCTGTGCTAAATGGAAATTATAGAGGGTTGGAGGAATGGCATTTGCCCTGTTAATTTAGTGGAAGATCTTCTGTTTATTTGTATTATTATGCTAATTTTTCAGACATCCCACCCTCGTAAAATCTGTTTCTGGGACTAATACTCCATCCTTGCCCCTACCAACAAATTAGCCAATCAGCAGAAACCCTCAACCCTCCACCATACTGGTCACATAGAAAGCCAAGTGATAAGTTTATTTCATCAGTGATTTATATGGTATATGATACAAAATATACTACTGATACATGAGCCAGTAATCACTTTACATGTAAGCATAGGGCTGGTTCACACAGTAAGATAATTGTCCCAGATGACCGTTCTCCACTATCGGGCTGAACAAATAAGTGTCCCAGCGAAAGAAGCCACGGCCAACAGTTCATTTTCACTTTTAGGCCTCATTTCCTATGAGAACAATTGCTCTCTAAATAAATAGCTCTGCAAACTCGGGACAGGAAGTCAAACATACGCAATATCACGAACAGCAGTGCAGACTGTAAAAGTACTGATAATAAATCATGATGCATGCTTATTGTGGCCAGATTTCTATAAATAGTTTACATTCTTCCACTGAAAAACATCAGTCATATACAGAATATACGTGTCTCTTCGTTCAATGTCTTTTATTCAGAATTAGGAATGCACTTTCGTGGTCCTATTAAGCTTTGGATGAAGTACACTTCCAAAATTGCAAATTCTATATGTATTGAGTCATCAAATGGATAGCAGACACGGAAAAGGAAAAGCACAAGAATAGTAAAAATCACTGAATTCTCCGAGTGAGTTTAAATTTTGTAGTGAGAATGAAACCTTAGTTTACAAAATACAGAATTCTACCCATACTCATACAGGTGAGACCAAAGTCTCATGTTAGACATTGTAGCCGCATTTACCAAAAGCCCCAATTAAAGGGACAATGTTACCTGCAGTGATTTAATATGCTGAATGTGCCTAAAAATGACACTAGTCTCTTCTGACCTTCCGACATTCCATGACGTTCACCTGGTGTCAGAAAAAAAACATCTCAAGTCTGATTATTTTTTGCGAAATTGATGAGGTCAGACGGATAAAATTGTCGAATCTATCAAATGTCTAAGCAATATATGGTCAGCATTACGTTTGACAAACTTTAAGAACAGCCATTTGGTTTATGTTAATGGGGTTCTGTATGACTAGCCTTTGGTCCATTTGCCAACTTCCCAGCTTTGATGATGGTTGGTTCATCAGTAGTGAATCTCTAATGGAAAAGCAGTAGGGTTGGTAACTTCATGATAGGGAAAGAGCCAATGAATTTGGGTCCCAGTTTGGGGAAGGGAGTTTGGTTTTTTGGTGGAAAGCCATACTTTATCCCCAAGGGAATAAGGGGAGAGGGTCTACGTCTTATATCAGCATAAGTCTTTGTATAAAAGAACTCTTTTCCAGATTACATTTGGTTGCATTCCAGATAGCGGACATATGAGCTGTGTGGTCATTAGCTGCAGGGACATCTGAGAGGAGAAAATCCTGAGGAAAAGCTAACGGATATTGTCCATACACAGTAAGAAAGGGTGACCTTCCAGTAGAGGAATGGGCCGTATTATTATGGGCGAACTCTGCCCAAGGTAACAAATTGACCAATCATCTTGGCAAAGAGAAACATGGCATCGGAGGAATTGTTCTAGGGCTTGATTGAAACGTTCTACTGCTCCATTAGTTTAAGGGTGGTAAGTGTGAGATTCCAAGGATTTTACAAAGGGATCTCCAGAATTTTCAACAAATTGAGAACCTCTATCTGATACAATTTCAGCTGGGAGACCATGGAGGCGAAAAATTATGAGAGATGAAGAGTAGAGAAAGTTCAATAGCAGAAAGGAATTTAGGGAGATTGCTGAAATATGTATCTTGCTGAACTGATCCATTACAGCCCAAATAACCGTGTTACCTATGTTCCCCAATAAAGTCGAAAAGGAGAAGGATAGGTTTGCAGCAGGTCTTGCGGACGAGAGTGGTCAGATTTGGCAGTAGCACAGATAATACTAGCAGACACATAATCCTTAACATCCTTTGCATGGATGGCCAACATACCAAGCGGCTAAGAAGTTGTATTGTCTTAAGAACTCAGGATGGCCGTCTGTTTAGAACTATGGGTTTGGTTAAACAGTGTCTAAAGGCCATTTCGATGGCATATCAGAGGATTGATTGGTCAGAAGTTTGGAGGCAAGAGGAGAGTTTATGGCTACAACAATTTTAGAGGGTGGAATAATTGGTTATGGTAGGGTCTCAGAGGGAGAAAAGCTTCTGGATAAGGCATCAGCCTTCTTGTTTCTAGAGCCAGGGTGGTAGGTTATAAAGAAATTAAAGCAAAAGAAAAAAGTGCCCAGCAAGCTTGCCAGGGGGTAAGTCTCTTGGGAGTTTGGATGAATTCTAGGTTCTTGTGGTCTGTAAATATTGTGATTGATGGGGGGAAACCTTGCAAAAAATGTGCCATTCTTCGAAGCCAATTTGATGGCTAATAATTCTCTATTATCCACATTGTAGTTCTACCAGATGCTCAGAATTTTTTAGAGATGTAGGCACAGGGGTGAAGTTTCCTGTCAATTCGAGGCATTGAGATTAAATAGACTGAAGAGAAGGATTCCCTTATATCACCCAGGTATACTACTTCTGACCGACCTAGGAGGTTTCGAAGAGGTTCTGGACAAATCTTGAAAGACTGCAAGGGAGTTGCAGAGGCCGAAAGTCATGACTAGATATTCATAATGCCCGTCTTGAGTATTGAATGCAGTCTGCCATTCATCACCAGGACGGATGCGGATGAGATTGTAAGCTCCTCGTAGATCAAGTTGGTGGTGAAAACTCTGGCACTTCTTAGTTGTCAAATAATTCAGTAATCAGGGGTAGAGGTTATCGAATTTGATAGTGATTTTTTTAGTCCTCTATAATCGATGCATGGAAGAAGTCCCAGGAGAAGAGGAGGATGAATAAAACCCTGTGGAGGTTATCTTGGATATATTCCTTTATAGATTGAGTCTCTGTAAGGGAAAGAGGATAAGTACGACCCCTGGGGCATGGTTTCAGGGAGCAGCTCGATAGGGCAGTCATATTTATGGTATTTAGGGTTTTGCTGATTTTTTACAGAAGATATCCACAGTTTGGTATTAGGAGGGTAGTTCACATTTACGGGAAATAACAGGAATAGAGGAAGGAGAATGAAGGCAATTGTTTTCACAAAGCAACTCCACTGAGAAATATGATTAGTGTGCCAATCTATGCGATTGTGACAATTGTAGCCGGGAGACCCAGAACAATTGGAGTTGTGGGAAATTCAATAACGAAAAAAGTGATGCTTTCCTGATGTAGAGGGCCAACCCATAAAAGCACTTTGATCGTGGTCTGAGGATAATATTTGAAGAGAGTGGCTTGCCATCAATAACAAAAACACACAAGAGGGGTGGTGGATGAGGCAGAGAGAGGAATTTTTAACTGTTTGGCAAAATGAAGAGTCCAGAAAATTACCAGCTGCCCCAGAATTACAAATGCCAGCAGTTCAAAGATTGAAGAATTGAATTGAAGATGAAATGGAAGAAGAAAAAAAGAGAAGAGTCTTGCAGGGTGGAATTAGAGGACGCTTAGCTGGAGAGAAGAAACTAATAAGAGAAAATTCTATTTCCAAAGAAGTGGTGCATTCTGGGAAGAAGGACCGTTACAGAACCTGAAATGTCAGCTCACAATGTCAACAGCAGGGAATAGCAAGGGGTATAATTCAAATGTTAGTAGAATAACTAGGTATGAACAATATAAACTAAGAGTTTTAAAAATAATATTTTCCCTGAACTTTCCCTTTAAGATATAAGGAATTTCCTAAGTATATATGTATATGTTTATTTACGGTTCATAGCGCCATTGGGAGGCGCTGACGCGCTGTACAGTATAAAATACAGATATAAAAGTTATACAAAGGGGGATAATACATAGATAGTACATAAATATATAAAATATATAAATAGAAGCGCCTAGGCTTTGCCACAGAGGTAATGAGGTCCCTGCCCCATAGAGCTTACAATCTAGGGGGTAACACACAGATACAATGAATGGGTATAAGTGCTGGAGTGAGACATATGCAGTGCAAAATCATCAAATACTGTGCTGGTTACCTATGGTAATGAGCTAATGATCATTAGATAGATACATGATGTGCTGGTTACCAGATAGGTAGATGTAGGTAGAGATCATTATAGATATATAGATATCATAACTGTGCTGGTTACCAGATAGGTAGGATGTAAGGGTAGATTTATCATATATAGATATATATAGATATCAATACTGTGCGGTTACCAGATAGGTAGGATGTAAGGTAGATTTATCTATGAATATAGAATCATATATTGCTGGTACGATATTAGATGTAGGATATTATATATAGATATATAGATATCATAGACTGTGTGGTTACCAGATAGGTAGGATGTAAGGAGATTTATTATATATAGATATATAGATATCATATACTGTGCTGGTTACCAGATAGGTAGGATGTAAGGTAGATTATCATATATAGATATATAGATATCATATACTGTGCTGGTTACCAGATAGGTAGGATGTAGGTTAGATTTATCATATATAGATATATAGATATTATATACGTGTGCTGGTACCAGATAGGTAGGATGTAAGGCTTAGATTATCAAATATAGATATATAGAGATCATATACTGTGCTGGTTACCAGATAGGTAGGATGTAAGGGTAGATTTATCATATATAGATATATAGATATCATATACGTGCTGGTTACCAGATAGGTAGGATGTAAGCTAGATTTATCTATAAATAATATAGATCATATACTGTGCTGGGTACCAATAGGTAGGATGTAAGGGTAGATTTATCATATATAGATATATAGATATCATATATCGTGCTGGTTACCAGATAGGTATGATGATGGTAGATTTCATATATAGATTATAGATATCATATACTGTGCTGGTTAACAGATAGGTAGGATGTAAGGTTAGATTTATCTATAGAGTATAGATATCATATACTGTGCTGGTTACCAGATAGGTAGGATGTAAGCTAGATTTATCATTATATAGATATCATATAACTGTGCTGGTTACCAGATAGGTAGGATGTAAGGGTAGATTTATCATATATAAATAAGATACATATACTGTGCTGGTTACCAGATAGGTAGGATGTAAGGGTAGATTTATCATATATAGATATATAGATATCATATACTGTGTGGTTACCAGATAGGTAGGATGTAAGGGTATAGATTATCATATAGATACCATATACTGTGCTGGTTACCAGATAAGTAGGATGTAAGGGTAGATTTATCATATATAGATATTAGTATAATTAACTGGCTGGTTACCAGATAGGTAGGATGTAAGGGTAGATTTATCATATATAGATATATAGATTTACCTAACTGTGCTGGTACCAGATAGTAGGGTTGAAGGGTAGATTTATCATATATAGATATATAGATATATAACTGTGTGGTTACCGATAGGTAGGATGTAAGGGTGTAGATTTATCTATATAGATATATAGATATCATAGACGTGCTGGTTACGATAGGTAGGATGTAAGGGTAGATTTATCATATATGATTATAATAGATATCATATTACTGTGCTGGGTACCGGAATAGTAGGATGTAAGGGTAGATTATCATATATAGATATATAGATATCATATACTGTGCTGGTTACCAGATAGGTAGGATGTAAGGGTAGATTTATCATATATAGATTATAGATATCTACTGTGCTGGTTACCAGTAGAGTAGGATGTAAGGGTAGATTTATCATATATTGATATATAGATATCATATACTGTGCTGGTTACCAGATAGGTAGGATGTAAGGGTAGATTTATCATATATAGATATATAGATACCATATACTGTGCTGGTTACCAGATAGGTAGGATGTAAGGGTAGATTATCTATATTAAATATAGATATCATATACTGTGCGGTTACCAGATAGGTAGGTGGATGTAAGGGTAGATTTATCATATATAGATATATAGATACCATATACTGTGCGGTTACCAGATAGGTAGGTTGAAGGGTAGGTAGATTTATAATATTATAGATAGATATACAATACGTGCTGGTTACCAGATAGGTAGGATGTAAGGGTAGATTTATCATATATAGATATATAGATACCTATACTGTGCTGGTTACCAGGTAGGTAGGATGTAAGGCTAGATTTATCATATATAGATATATAGATACATATACTGTGGCTGGTTACCAGATAGGTAGGATGTAAGGGTAGATTTATCATATATAGATATATAGATATCATATACTGTGCTGGTTACCAGATAGTAGGAATAGGCTAGATTTATCATATAAGATATATAGATATCATTACTGTGCTGGTTACCAATAGGTAGGATGTAAGGCGTAGATTTATCATATATAGATATATAGATAAATATACTGTGCTGGTTACCAGATAGGTAGGATGTAAGGTAGAATTATATATATGATAATAGATACCATATACTGTGCTGGTTACCAGATAGGTAGGATGTAAGGGTAGATTTATCATATATAGATATATAGATTACCATATACTGTGCTGGTTACCAGATAGGTAGGATGTAAGGGTAGATGTTATCATATATAGATATATAGAAAAAGGTTTAAGGGAGAGGAAGCAGTCCGAGTGGGTTTTCTATACAGGAGTGGTTCTGTGATGAGTGGAGGGTACGGGCAGGAACATATGGGGAGACTAGAGAGGAAATATAAGGAGGAGCAGCAGAGCGAAGGGATTTAAATGTTAGGAGAAGGATTTTGTATTTAATGTGCTGTTTACTGTAATTCAACTTGTATGTCAGTGGGCAGTTATACATATAATCCCAACACAATCCCACCTTCACAGCCCTACCCCAAGCACCTAATCCCTGTCCAAATTACCCAGGCCTTGATTTTTCTGGGACAAGCAGGACAAACCAGTGCCCAATTTTCATTTTCACAAGGGTAATAAAACTGAATGTTTGTTTAAGATTAGAATCCTGTGCATAGTAAATATATAAGAAGACCTTTTCTACATTCCCTTACTATGTATAATTGGCACACAATGGATATTTACTGTACAAAAGATGTAAAACAATTTACATTTTATAGATCACAGGGATTTAAAGACATTTTCCTTGACAGAAGGGTAAACCTTTATTCCACATTACTTATATAGAAGAATTCATTTTCTTTTGGAAAACAGAAAAGTCCTGTGGTTATTTTGTTTGTCCGTACTAGCCAAAGGCCCTCCGGGAATCATAGCTCAGCGTAGTCACACATATCCATTGATTTGCAGTCATGCTCTAGGAAAATTATAGAAAGCATTGCAAAAAAAAAAAAAGCATCTTCTTTTTACTTTTCAAAAAATTCATAATAGCAACACATACAAAAAACAGAATTCTAGTGCACAAACATAATAGGTAGTACAACAGCCCAATTTTCTTATATTGGTTGTTAAATTGAAGGTTTGACCAAGCCTTCTGGGTAATTGTACTCCACCCGAGTTAGGTCATGTGCTCGTTGAGCAAATACTTTAAACTAGAGAGTCAGCTTCAAGCATCACACACAGGAGAAGCTTTTTTTTTTGTATGGATTATATTTTTTGGTCTCTGGTTGCACTTTATATGGATGTACAACAGCCCAATATTCTATACATAATAGCAACACACTCGTGATGTGAAAAAATTTGGTTGAATAATTCAAACTTCCAAGAAAAAGATCTGCATGATAAAATCTAAAGTAGCAATACGTTGCTTCCTACTGGGTAAAATGGAAACTACCACATACAACACCTATTGTCTGAACACTTTTGGGCAGCCGCGTATCGACAGCAATCAGAACACCAGCTGGCAGGTTATGTCCAAGGCTTGCGTGCTATTAATTTGCAGGAACCAAACAGATATTAGCTTTTTACTGTGTACGTTAAACTGGCATACATACAGCTGATATTTAGCAAATCCCCTCAGATCCGATTCGTATAGGTCACCCAAAAAATGACTGCGTCGAGATCAGGAACTATTGGGCCAAATGGAAATCTTCTTTAGATGGTAAAAGGAAGAGGAAGAGGGAAACATCAGACTGCATTTCTAACAGAATCTACGTAAAATCGCTCAGCCGAAACAATCAAAAATCCATACATCGGCTCTTGTATGGTTAGCTTTAAGGTGGGTGCAAACACTAACGATAAAGGGGCGATATTGTCCCTTTATCGTTAGTGTGTGAAGCACATTTCCGAGCCTTAAAATTTCCTGTGTGCGTTCACATGATTTACACTGGGAGATCATTGGGGCTGTGGAGTATCGTGATCTTGCAGATTTTGTCTGTTATCTTTTAAAGATATTCCATGTGTGTAGCCAGCTTAAGATGACATTTGATTGGTTAATAGCACAAACAGACTTTGGCTCTGCATTTTGGGCAATGTTAATTATATGGTATAGTAAGAGGTCTTCTGAGTTATATTAATTATAGTAAATACCAAATAAAAGAGGCACCACGTTTATCAATGTGTTTTTTCATTAAGGTTGGAAGCAGCTTTATAATTTAAAATCAAAAGACAAAGAAAACATCTGTTTATCAGAATAACTCTGTGTTATTTCCTTTTTCCTGTGCAGTAACTGAATGAACAGAAGAGAAGTAGAAGATGCAGTATCTTATCTTGATTCTGTACATAACTGTAACTTGGGCCTTTTAAACATCCCTATTCATTCCAATTGATCAGTTCATCGTACCTAGACAGATATCCCACCCCTCCGGATCTTCGGGAGTACTCCCTCGAATTAGTGTGGTCTCCCGTGCTCCACGAGACCACCCAATCTCCCCTTCACGCCCCCCTTTCACGCACCATGCCCCCCAAAATGCCACATGTCATGCCCACAACCCTGCCTCCTCCACCTAGCCCCGCCCAAGGGTGAAGTCATTTACGTACCGCCACCCCCTCCCGCAAGTACATAGTGGCAGGGTGGGATGTCTGCTATGATCTCATTAGAATCCTGGTGCCCACACTCAGTCTTGATTCACAGACAGGACCAAGATTAGAAATCCAAGATAACAGAGATCTACCTTGAAAATCTGGATTCTGGGTAATGGAGATTTGATTTCCCGTTCTAGAAATAAAAGAAGTATGTCAGGTGTTTATATATATCT
Source organism: Hymenochirus boettgeri (assembly GCA_019447015.1). NCBI lineage: Eukaryota > Metazoa > Chordata > Amphibia > Anura > Pipidae > Hymenochirus > Hymenochirus boettgeri. Next base: position 268,577,723 of record CM033473.1, on the reverse strand, counting down.
GAAACTAAAGTCACCTGTCACACACCTACCTCTGTCTCTCTTAAGGTCAATCTGCACCGCACCCCTCCCCCAAGCGTGCACCCCCTGGACTTCCACCAATCCCTGAATGACGCAGCGCTTGTGCAAATGCATCCATGTCCGTACATATTGACAGCCTTCAGTTAGTATATAAGATCTCCCTGAATGTGTTTAAACCTTAGGCTGTGGCAACACTAGCAATGCATATGAAAAGCATGATCGCAAAAAATGATATTGCATGCCACTGATAAACAGATTGGGAGTACAGGCAAACAGTGTGCATGGCAGGCAAATCTCACGTGAGATCAGAAGTGTGTGAGAATCGCGCCAGTGTAGCCTTGCCCTTAAATGCTCTACCAAACCTGGGAACTTTGCATGTTTCTACTAGATGCTCAATTCACCTTCTCATTGCTGAAAAAACATACCAGCCCTGTCTTCCGAATCTACACATTTAAGGGGCATAAACTGGTGGCTTGCCTTTGGGTGCATTGCCCCCAGTAATCCCCTAATTCTAAAACCAAAGTTTCCCTGAATTAAGCCCAAAGGTTGGAGAGGATGACTGTATGTGCATTATGATTATGTATGGGTCATAAAAAAATCTATTTTAGGCATGTCACATACTTCTGCTAATTTTAAAAAAAAAAAAATAAAACTTAAAGGGCAAGTTACGATATAGTTAAGATATATCCGAAAATATTCTGGTGTGAGGAAAAAGTTGAACACACTAGGACTTCAACATACAAATCTGATTTTTAATTCAATTACATGGCTTACACTCAGGTTAAAAAACAAAGTACCACCTAACGCGTTTCAAGCACCTCCAATTCAGGAGCAACTGGACACAAATAGTTCAAAGTTAGCCTTAATGTATTCCAAATAGGGGGGGTATACATTGTATCAATCAATCTAGTCCAAAACTCACCCCAGCCCACTGCTTTTGGCAGACAGAGGGAGGTGCTGTCCACCAACCATCAACTCCTAGAGTTATAGAAATCCAGGTGGGAGACAAATATGGAGGAGCACACTACAAATGTGATTCGGGTAGTCCCTAAACGTGTTTGTATTTTTATTCTCCAACATTTAAATCCCTTCACTCTGCTGCTCCTCCTTATATTTCTTATCTAGTGTCCCCATATGTTCCTTCCTGTACCCTCTGCTCATTGCAGAACCAGCTTCTGTACAGACCCCCCATTCGTACTGCTTCCTCTCGACTTAAACCTTTCTAAACATCATACCTATCTGGTAACTAGCCAGTATACAATATCCATATAGTGATAAATCTACCCTAAATCCTACCTATCTGGTTACCAGCACAGTATATGATATCTATATATGATAAATCTGCCCTTACATCCTACCTATCTGGTAACCAGCACAGTATATGATATCTTATATATCTATATATGATACATCTAACCTTACACTACCTACTGGTAACCAGCACAGTAATGATTTCTATATATCTATATATGATAAATCTACCCTACATCCTACCTACCTGGTAACCAGCACAGTATATGTTATCTATTATCTTATATGATAAAATCTATCCTTACATTCTACCTATCTGGTAACCAGCACAGTATATGATTGTTTTATTTGCACTGTATACGACTCACTCCAGCACTTATTACCCATTACATTATATCTGTATGTTACCAACCTAACTAGATTGTAAGCTCTATGGGGCAGGACCTCCTTTCCTCTTGTGGCAAAGCCCTGGCACTTCTATTTATATAATTATATATTTATTACTGAAACTATCTATGTATTTAACCCCCCTGTATGACTTTATTGTATTTTATTACTGTACAGCGCTGCATCCCAAGTGGCGCTTTTAAAATAATCTATACATTTAAAATAAATTGCTGAATTCAGTTTGTAGTGTGCTCCTCCATATTTGTCACATATGGTTCCCATTGTATCACTTTGTTGGTTATATTACACCATCACTATATTTGCAGGGTAGGGTTCCAATAGGAGTTGTAATGTTTAAAGGGAAGTTAACCTTAAAATGAATTATGAGGTAAGAAACTGTGTGAGCTCAAAATACAACAGTTCACGTAGAGGAGAATATCAGGAATGTGTGGATGAGCTTGATATGACTTTCATTCCTTATGCAAACAATTATGCAACTAATTAGGACCAAAACAAAAACACGGGCATTTGCCCACCTCAAAGATGTCCGCGGAGCTAGACAGTCATATCATGACGATCTTCCTTGTAATTGGACGCTAAGCTGAAAAGAGGCGGGCACATTCGGTGGAGGATTAAGGAACTGCGGGCGAGTATAGAAGAGAAGAGCAGCTGGTCCGGGGAGATAGAGCGGTGAGACGGAGGCGGTTGGAAAGGGAGACCATGAATCTGAAGGGGACTCGCGGTCGGTTTTACAGCACCACTTGCTGCGGTTGCGTCATGGCGGACCGGGGCCATCATCCTGGGAACAAAATATATGGTAAAGTCAGAACTCGCGGGGTCTGTAGAGGAGGGCAGTAACGTGATATGGAAAGCAGGGAACTCGGGATGGAAAGCTGTCTCTCAGGTGAGGGAAAGGCTCAGTTGCTATGAAAGGAAAATTAAAGTGAGTAGCTAGGGTATTATGGGAAATTCAATCTGTTAACATGGGGTTAACATGGCTTCTGCCAATTCAATTCCCTAAAATGTACTTTTCTTCTTAATCATCAGTCACAAGACGTGCTGAAACTTGTCACTAGTCAAATATAAGGATGTTAAAATTCCTATTAGTGTTGTTGGTTTTTAACTACTTGGAATGTTAATATCCTTATATTTACAACGTGAGGTGCATTATTCACTGTCTAAACAGTAACATGTCATCAGTGTCACATGACTTGCTGGAACCTGTGTATTGTATTGTTTGCAGCTCAACCGTCATCAATAATGAGGCTACAAGGCAGGTTAGATTGTGCCCTTGTTGACAGGTTGCCCTCCGATCTTGTGTTGTCGCTAGGGATTTATGAAGCATCAGGTTTGCCAATATTTTAATCTCATGAAATGTCAGTTAAAATATTTTAAAGTCATCTCAATAGGCTGCATGAGTCATAGATTTTATGGTAGAGGAATTATTTTAAAAGGAGAATGTAGTATATACTTGGATTTCGCTGGAAGCTTTTGGTACGTGACACATAGGCGACTAATGTATAAACCGAGGACTGTTGGCCTAGAAAAAAACAGTTGTACACAGATAGAGAATTGGTTATTGGATCGCAAGCAGAGAGTGGTGGTCAATGAAGCTACATCTATGTGGGATAAAGTTCTAAGTGGATTGCCTCAGGGTTCCGTACTGGGGCCACTATTTATAAATGAATTAGAAGGGGGCATTGAGCAAGGAAATGGAGGGGCTCGACTATGCATGCAGATTAGACAAGTTAAGGCTGTTTACATTGGGAGAAGCGACATTTGTGTGGGGATATGATCACTTTATACAAATATATTAATGGGCTATACAGTAAACTATCTGATGCATTGTTTACTAATTGGTCATATTAAAGGACATATGGACATCCTTTATGATTGGGAGAAAAGACGTTTCATCTTCAGGTTGGAGGAAGGTTTCTACAGTGAGAGGTGATGAAACTGTGGAACAGATGTGGCATGGCAAGTTCATTGAATAGCTTTAAAAGTGGGCTGGATAAGTTTCTAAAAATAAAAAATATTGAGAATTATTGGTTATTAATACAATACGGCAGTTCGGTTGATCCAGGGATACTTTCCGATTGCCATTTGGAGTCAGGAAGGAATTCCACCCCCCACCCCACACCTTTTATCTGGGATTTTGGCCTTCTCTGGATTAACAGGTAGGTTTAAAAAGGAGGGTGAAAAAGGTTGGACTTGATGGAGGTATGTTGTTTTTTTTTAACCTCAATTACTATGAGACCTATACCCCTGATCTCAAACCCCACTTCCTTTAAAAGTACCCACAGTGAGGACCTAAACTGATAGGCCTTACCCTGTCTTTACAAACATTTAGCTGTTTAACTTACTTCATTTTCACAAATTTTTCATTCAGCCCTGCCCACCTGTTGACCTATTTATTATTTTTTGTGTATTTTATTTAGCGACAACATCTTCCATGTTGTACAATTCCATGTATGCATTCACTCGGGCCCTGCCTGAAGAGCTTACATTCTAAGCACATTATTAACACATACAAACCTATTAGTATGTCTTATGATTGTGGGGGAAACCGGAAGTAAAATAACCCCCCCCCCCCCATGTGAAAACAACATAGTTTTAATGAGATGCTCCTGAATTTGCTTTCAAAGTCTTGTGTTATGGTGGAAGACATGACCTAAATGACCTTTTGTGAACACCTTAATGATAATTCAGAAAAACGTTTTATTGTATTTTTGTATTAGCTTTATTTGCATTGATAGTTTGGTCTGATCCAAAGAATGTTTCAGTATCCAGTAGTACAGATGTTATTGCAGAGAATGATTAATATGTTAATAAGGTACATTGTGGTGTCTGGAAAGTTTTCAGAATTAGCCCCCTTTCAGGGGTGACACAACATCTTGCTCATAATTCTTTTAGAATTGCTTCTCACAGCTAGATCCACTCTATCTTGCAAGATTTTGGTCTACATGGCAGGTATCGGCATTCTTCCGCTCTAATAGTGAGATGTACAAAGTTAATATTCAAATGTAAGAATAATTTGTTTCAGAATGGTACCCTTCATACAAATCTATCAATTCCTTTTAGGTACATACCTAGCTCTTTTAAAAAAAAAAAAAAAAAATATTATTAATGCCAACTTCAAGCATATTATATACTTTTTTACTTCAAGGTAAACATGGTCTTTAAACATAAATGGTGAAAAAAAACGTTTTCACCATTAGACCAGTAAAGGAGGCCAAACACACGCCAATCTCGATATAGTACAATGGGCAGATCATGTGGTTGATGTATGATTCCGCAATCATACAATTATATGGGTTGATGTATGGCCTTTTAAGGTTGCAGAATGCTCTGTCAGAAAAATGTTATGTTCACTGGATCTCTAAAACACAATCAAAGGAGTCTTAGATGTCGTATTGGTTATGCAGGGTTACAGCTGGGTGACTGTATCATGTGTGGGTGTGTGTGATTGGTTGTGCCATGTTAAGGTGGGGGTACTTTTTATTTAACCCCAAAAAACAATGTAACGGTTTTCTGTGGCAATTTAGGGTTCTTAATAATTTACAATTATTGATAAATACATTTTCTAGGAAGAATCAGATTAAGTGTCTGGGGAAACAGTCACATGTTACCCAATATTACGTGCAACTCTTTCCTTGCTATGCTAACACTAATAGGGTGAGTGCAGATGCTATGAGCTGAGCAAGTTAACATACTCTAAAATGCGTTTTATTCTTTATTTAGGCTTTGTTTACATTGCATATTTTAAGAACATTGCGTTTGCGATTTAGTGCAATGTTTTAGCGCAAATAATTCTGTTTTAATAGATGTTTAAAGGGAATGTCCACCCCTAGAAAAAAATGTAATATGTGAGGCAGGACCCCCCCCCAAAACTAGAGTCCGTTTTGTTAAAAGTTGTAAAAATAGCCCCCAGAAGAGAAATCATACTTACAAGTTCATGATCCACCGCCGCTTTCCTCCTTCTCCACTGCTGCTGCTTTGTTTTTTCTGTTTCTCGAGCACAGCTGTGGAGGCTCGTCTGGGAATGGCAGACTCACTGCCTACCTGGAAGAGGCCAGAGAGCCTCAGCAGTGAATCGAGGAGCTGCTAAGTAGATTTTCTCTTGCTGGGGAGATTAACTTTTACTAAATGGGAACCTAGGTTCTGGGGGTTGGCTGCTAACCTGTTTAAATTATTTTCTAGGAATGGACATATCCTTTAAGAATATATATAACATGATTTTACTTACTTTTATGTTATAGCACTTTAATGTGTGGCTGGACACATTTTAGAAACACCAGAGTAAAAATGTGAGGGAAAGTACCAAGAGCCTCAGTAGAAGGCTAACATGCTAAACCATTTATGGTGATAGATTTGTACAAAAATGCAAATCTACCATGTTCAATGGAGAGTATTACAGCAAACAAGTGAGAACATAAGCCACTATGTTGGATACTGTTCTGGTAGTGATAATCTAAGGTTGACTGGATATTCAGTGAGACAGTGAGATGCAGTCCTTCCATTTATACCGCATATAAAAGTACAATTGTAAGTCCCCCACCCCCTCCCAATAAAAGTATCCAGGCTGAGGACCTAAAAATGCCATAGCTACGTTTATAGGTTTAATAGTAGGGGTTGGGGGGAAATGTTATTATTTATATGCTTAAAACCCACAAATGAAAAATTCTATATAGGTAAATCACCCCCCACCCACACCCCAAAAATGCAATAGTAGAAAGCTGAGAGACATGAGTAACCTGGCGGTTAACCCCGTTTCTGTTCCAGTTTAACAACTGTCTGTCATGGATATGACAGTTGAATCCACTAGCTGATCCTCTGAGCAAGCTCAAGCTCATAAACGGCTCTCTAAATTGCTGTAAACAATATATCTGTTAACAATCCTACCTCTTAGTTTCCATGAGGCATAGCAGGCATAAGCAATCCCCGAAACGTGTGTGTGTGTGTGTGATTCAGTAAATAAATGCATTGAGCATTGTAAGTGGTGTGATCTCCCAACTTTCTTTTGATCTATGATATGTTCCGTTCTAGGGTTGGGACTGTTAAAAGATTCGCACTTACCTTTTTTTGGCAAGTTGCCGTTTGGTGTGCTTAGGCCTAAATCTGTCTGTGTATAAACTAATGATTCAGAGGACAAGGAGTAGAATATCCCAACATATTTTAAAATTTCCTTCATAAGAAAGAAAAAAAAGGAAATATGGTTAGGATATGTGTCAGTGCAAAATATGAACATTTGGTTCTTGTAAGTATTTAAAAAATTCAATTGTTGTCTGCATCTCCACTGAAAAATAGTCTGGCTATTTAGTGTTATTGAAGAACAGGTTAAAGGAGATGGTTACTCCTGTTCTTTAATAAAATGATCAGGAGAGAAAGGTAAGCTACTTACCCGATCGCTCCACCCCCGCCGCGTAGTCTCACAGGTTCCCGACGGACTCTGTCTTCTTTGCGCATGCACATTAAACAGCTCTTTACCCCCCGTTCTTCAATAAAACTTAATATCCAAACTTTTTTTCAGTGGGAGTACCCTTTAATGTTTTCCAGACTGCAGATTTCTGTGTCTGGTCACCTGCGATCTTAATGGCGACTGTGCAATTACCCATAAAGAATACTTACTCTAAAAGTTTACAGTAAAATATATTGCCTACTTTGTAAGAGATTTGGAAGTCAAACTGAATTGACTTGGTGGAGCTTGAACCTTTGTGAACATAATTCTATTCTAAATAAAAATGAATTGAATCAGCAGTTTTGTGGCCATAAAAATCAGGGAGGAAAAAAGCTTTGAATACTGAACATCTCAAGGATAAGGCTCCCACACAGTCATTGGTCTTTCATCATAGTGATTAAATCTCCCAAATATTACGGTACCTTAAAATGAACTCATAGGCTCCATTCACATGGAGTTTGTGAAGAGACCCAGCCTTACGTGGTCAACATATGGGGAATTATTGTTCAATTACTTCCCAGAGTGGTATACATGTACTCAGGCTAATTTGGTAATTTGTTACCACTAATGATTAAAGTTATTGTACAATAACAAATGTAGATTGTATCAATGGCGTGCATTGTAACCTTTAATCAGAGAAATTTGCAGGTTTTTTCTACATGCACCCCCTTCTTGGGACCGTGGGAACGAACTTAATGGTACTTTGTGTTGAGAGAAAAATAAAGAAAACATAAGTATACAAATATGCAGTACCTGTATAAAGAACAAATAATCCAGGTAGGCCCACCCACGAACATCAGCAAGTAGATAAAAGTTAAAATTTATTAGAGAAAATTCTTAAAGCAACATTGGAACACGCTTTACAAACACACAACGAGCATGGAGAGCAAGCTCCCGTCCTACACTTTTCGTGGCAGTGACCCCAGTTTGTCAGGGGCTTAAGAGAGCCGAAAGTTCTCCAACTGAATACACCTACCATAAGTTAACCCCTTCAGCGGGTATTTATAAAAAAAAAATACAATTAAGCACCTCAGTCCTGTAAATGCAACAAAATGCAGATACATGTACTACTGGAGTGTTCAAATCAACATAACAAAAATGTATATGACAATTTTAGTCAACATTGACAGCAACACATAACAATAATAAACCTCATACATTGCCATCATAAATAAAAATGATATAATAGGCACATATTAAATAACACTTATTATCCTTCATTCATATCAATACATATTTAATTAATGGATTATTTGGTCTTTGAATTAAAGAAAATATAAGTGCTTAACAATCTCAGGTACTAGTGTATATTCAAAAGTTGATGTGAAAGCAGGTCTGAGAGTAGACACAGGCAATCTGCCACACTGTGTGGTGGAAACTAAAACATGTAGGTTAATATTAGTATTCACCAGGCAATAGTGGTGATGGTACCTCATATAGTATAACAGAAGGTACCTACAGCATCAGTAGTATTATAGCATTGCCTAATAATCTAACTGTATAACAAAATCACTCCTTTAATACTTATATATATTATAGACATCTACGAGTCATCCAGTAGGAGGAGAGTCCTGAAGCCTGTGTAATCCCGATCCCTCTCACTATCATAGAGGTACGATGGTATCAAAAGGATTGTTCCAAAAGCAGGAAAAAAAAACGTCTTCTAGATCTCCCTGGCAGTTCGGACAATCTCGCTGGACAGTGGCCGTATGCTCTCGGAGATCCCCCTGAGAACTTTACATAGGTTAACAAAGCCTTCCCCAATATCAAAGCCCAATCTAGTGAAATTCCTTTTTTACAGCTGTCAATTCCTCAAATTCTGGAGTTTTTGCAGGTTGGCTTGGATAGAGGCTTGAGTCTCAGTACATTGAAGGTGCAAGCATCAGCCTTGTCAGTGGCATTAGACAAGAGGCTTCTTCAGGAGGATCTAGTCAGAAGGTTCCTGCAAGGGGTGAGGCGTATTAGACCACCCAGGAAACGTTTATTACCCCAATGGGACTTGCCTACTGTACTAAGATCACTAGTCAAACCACCGTTTGAGCCAAAAGAATTAATCTCTATCTGGGATTTAACACTGAAGACCGTGTTACTAGTAGCCTTAACATCAGGTAGAAGGGCGAGTGAAATAACAGCCCTTTCAATTAAGGAGCCTAACATAAAGATTCTTCCAGAAGCAATCATTATGCACCACTCTGAAAATATTTTGCCTAAGGTCATTTCAAGTTTTCATATTAATGAACCAATTATTCTACCAGCCTTCTCAGCTAAGGATCTGGAGTCTAATCCCGACCTAAGAAATTTGGATGTACGAGAATGCATTCTTACTTACTTAGAAAAAACTCGAGACTTCAGGAAAGCCGACAACCTGTTTGTGTTACCTATAGGTCTGAAAAAAGGGGCAGCGGCAACTGTCTCTACAATAAGAAGATGGATCGTTAGAGCGATCAACAGGGCATACGAAGCTCAGCAGTTGGCACCTCCCCAAGGGATAACAGCTCATTCCACACGGGGAATAGCAACGTCTTGGGCAGCAGAAGAGGGAGCCACAACAGAAGCTGTGTGCCGTGCAGCTACATGGGCAACGCCCAATACCTTTGTTAAGCATTATAAGCTGAATCTTAAGTTAGCCTCAGGGGCATTGTTTGGACGCAGAGTTCTGCAGTCCATATCCAATGAGTAAACAGTTTTTTTCTGCAGTTTGGACAATATTTATTCCCGTCCCATGATTGCTTGGGTATGACCCATAATTATTATGCTGCCGGGCAGCTTCCCTCCCATATATATATTGGCTTTGAAACCAGACTGGGGGAGGAGAGGAGGCGGATCCCTTTTAAGAGTGAGTAAAACTTCTGTCCAATGACAGGAAACCCATAAGTATTTATTATGCTGCCCTGGGGATGGCCAGGAAAGGAAACTCTCGGTAAGTATGATAGGAGTTTCAGCTTTCTCATTCACTTTGCTGTTAAAAAGAGAGAAATTCATCAATACAGTGACCTTTACCATTTAATAGCACAGCACAAGCTTCACTGACACATACACACTTGCCACCTAGTGGTGGTATTGAACTATACATGCAAGTTAGAAACATTTGTTTGAAGTGTTTCAAGGGATATGTGTAATTTATGCATGTGTCCTTGCAATGAGTATCTCTTCTGCTTTGTTTGCACAGTGCAAGTGTGCAACGTCCATATCATTCACTACACATTTTAAATAAGAACTATAATTGTGTTAGTTAAGAAACATTTTGCCTAACCTGCAACTTCAGAGATATAAATAGCAAGTCTGGAATTTCCAGTATTGATGGAAGCAGGTCACCTTTCCAGTGAATTGCTATCCCAGTGGATGAGAGGAGTATTCAGGGGAAGGATCTATGGATGGAAAGGGGAAGACCAGGGCAGATGAGATATGTGCCATAGGACAGAATAGGTGGGGCGAAGTGGAGAGGCAGTGGTTGTGGTGGAGAATGAGTGTATAGTTGCCAGGCTGGTATCCAATCCCTGACTGGAGAAGTTGGGATTTCTTTGCAGGGCAGACTCAGCTAAATAGGCTCATCTGGCAACCATGCTTGCTTCTTACTCTAGTCTCCCTGGGTCCATTATGCAATACTGTGAGATAAGCTAATAATCAGACATTTCTTGTTTCTAAAGAGACTAGAGAAGACACTAAGCATGTGCAGATTTGTATCCTGTATGCAACCAGCAAGGGGAGCAACACTAACAGACTGTAGTCACATGATGATACCAAGATGTCACTGGGTGGAACTAATGTCACCCACCTAACAATCTTCAGTCCTTGTTTTCCACAGTCGATGATCAGAATTGATGAACCAGTCACCGTTTCTTTGTTTTAAAGATTGATGCCCTTTAAAGCACTTCAATAACAATTTATAAGTTCTTGAGTAATGTGTTTGATAGTAGCTAATAGGTACCTAGGTAACACAAAGCAAGTTTGGAGTAATGATTATTTTTTTTAATATATAGGTTCTAATAGGTATAACCATCAGGGCTTAAAAGTTTGAATTCTGTCTTAATTCACAGAACCACAAAAGACATTATTAGAATATGTGAATTTATTATTAATTTTGTACTTGAAATGTCGGAACATTTTGGTGTAAAACAGATATTAAAAACCTCTTGTTATAGAAGGTTAAGACATGATGATCAAATCCCAGGAGCTTAGAATCTCTCTAAGTTATAAGAGACTTTAAAAGTGCAAGTGTAAAAAAATTCCCCACTAACAGGTTTCAGTTGTCCTGGTTGATAAAAGAGGCACTGAACCCATGTCTGGGACGCCAGAAATCAAATCTCCAGGGGCTTTATTACCAAAAACAGGGCAATACATACATACATACAAGTGGGTGAGGTCCCTCATAATTTGACCTTAGAAAGTTGTAGTGAATATAGAATATAACATCATATACCTGTATCCTTTGCTTACTAGGTGATGTGATGTTAAAGATGGATATATGACTCCCATCCTCTGGAATTCTATTCCCCTCTCTCTTCATCAAGAAACCTCAATTAACAAGTTTAAATCTAACCTCTAATCCTATCTCTAAGCACACCACAACATAGGACTATTGACATTGCACCAGTTATTACTACTCTAAGCTCTATGGGGCCTCTTTCCTCATGTCAAATGTTTCAAGCACTTGTGTATTTCATGATGGACATACTTTATTAAACCTTTATGTTTAAAAAAGTATTGATGGACGTATGTCTTTATTCAAACTTAATTACTATGTTTCTATGTATTGCCCCCCTTGTATGGCTCTTTGGATTCTAATATTGAACAGCGCTGCTTCCCCAAGTATATATATATAGCTATATAAATAAACATACATACATATAACTATGGTCGAAGCTGAAGGGAAAGAATTCAACACTTGGTATTCAAACAAGCATCTACTTAAGGGCTCCCGTGGAAATTTCCCAGAAGGCTTTTCTTCCTGCATTTACATAATGAGTAAGGAAGCGCTAGCCAAAACTCATGATGTGACATCTGTTGAATGTTGCAGCCCAGGGCATGTTCACCCCTACAAGAACTTTTAGATATAGCTTGAGTTTTCAGCAATACTTTCCCCCTAGCTCTCCTGGGGAGAAATCTGGTGTACAACTGGTATTCTGGATATAAATTTAGCTTGTGTAATGCTATAAAAGCCTCATAGAAGGTACATCATTTACTAACGGGCTACCCTGGAAACATGGAGATTACACAGGTCTCTGCATTCAAACATGGGAAGGCAATCAGACTGCATAATGTAATTTAATAGGTTGGGAAATCTCAGTGTGAATATGAAATGTGTCTTGGGGCATACACCTTGTCTGACCTATTGTAAAAACAATCCCAGTTATTATTTGGATATCATTTTCCTTTATTGTAATGATCTTCCAAAAGGCTCCCACTGCAAAACAAAAGCAAGAAAATTGATGTCTTCACTCTTCACCCTCATGGGTTAACTCTATGGGGAAGGATGTGTGTGCTAACATTGCCCGTTTGTTATTTTTTTTCCCAGGCTTATGATTTGAGCTAGCAGAGGTGGGCCTGACGAGTTGAAAATGAAATGCACATTACTCGTTATGTACAGAAATAAATAAGCTTTTAGGAACAGAGTTCTGGCCATAAAGCGTGTCATAAAGTTCCTAGCACTGCCAATAATAAGGAACAGGTGAGAGGTCTACGATGACTTCCTTTGTAGCCACCTTTATATGTATTAGCTTTGGTTTCTTTGATTTGAGAACGTAATTAGAGCCAAAGTTTTCAGGCAATGCAGATCTGGACATTAATCTCCTGGTTTCCTTATTGGGGCATCTGTAATTCAGGCCTGATTTCTTTTCCTCTCATCCAGTCTTTAGGAATTTACTGCTCCGATGTCACTAAGGAGAACAGAGGCCTGCTGATTTATTATCCCAGTTCCTGACCTCTTGGAATAAAAAACAAACCTCAAAAACCTTGCTGGAATTCATTGTGGTTTCTTTCCACTGGTTAAATGAAGCAGAGGGCGGCATCAGGTAGCAAAAGGAAATTAGAGCAGAGAAAAATGAAACTTCAAACAGAAAGCTGTGGGTTGAAATATGGCCTATCTGCTTGGCCCTCCTAAGAGGAAAGGGAAAATTAAGGGTCAGGGAATGCTCAGTCCAAACGGCCCAATAATATTTCTGCTTTGAGTTATAACTCTGACCACCCTTAGAGAAAAGGGAAGTTGGCGAGGGGTGGTAGACAGAGCACCCAATTTTTTTTTAAACACAATGAAATTAGAATGACCCACCCAACTGCAGAAAGAAGAACGGACTCTAAACCCACCTACCTATAGGACTAATGACTTTTTGCAATTTCATAGCCTTGGACAATATTACAAAACATACAAAATATTGTATATTGGTCATATTCCCAGTAACAAATGTTTAGTAATGCAAAGCAAATTTATGAAACCTATGTACTATCTTAAAGGAAATCTATAGGCTAAAATATATTTTGCTGATGTAAACATTGCATTGCTTATCTTCTTTACAGTATAACATTGTAAAGTTTATATTTCTTTCCAGTGGACAAAGTCCCTGGTGTCTGCCCCCTACCCTGGTTTACAGACTGGGCACGCTCAGTGAGCTTCATTCAGGAAGAAAGGAAGTGAGAGAGCAGCTCTTCAGCTGTACTTCGTATCCCTCTGTGCTAACTGGAAATTATAGAGGGTTGGAGGAATGGCATTTGCCCTGTATAATTTAGTGGAGATTCTTCTGTTTATTTGTATATTTATTATGCTATATTTTTCAGACATCCCACCCTCGTAAAATCTGTTTCTGGGACTAATACTCCATCCTTGCCCCTACCAACAAATTAGCCAATCAGCAGAAACCCTCAACCCTCCACCATACTGGTCACATAGAAAGCCAAGTGATAAGTTTATTTCATCAGTGATTTATATGGTATATGATACAAATATACATACTGTATACATGAGCCAGTAATCACTTGTACATGTAAGCATAGGGCTGGTTCACACAGTAAGATAATTTGTCCCAGATGACCGTTCTCCACTATCGGCTGAACAAATAAGTGTCCCAGCGAAAGAAGCCACGGCCAACAGTTCATTTTCACTTTTAGGCCTCATTTCCCTATGAGAACAATTGCTCTCTAAATAAATAGCTCTGCAAACTCGGGACAGGAAGTCAAACATACGCAATATCACGAACAGCAGTGCAGGACTGTAAAAGTACTGATAATAAATCATGATGCATTGCTTTATTGTGCAGCCACAGATTTCTATAAATAGTTTACATTCTTCCACTGAAAACCATCCAGTCATATACAGAATCATAGCGTTGGTCTCTTCGTTTTCAATGTCTTTTATTTCAGAATTAGGAATGCACTTTCGTGGTCCTACTTAAGCTTTGGATGAAGTACACTTCCAAAATTGCAAATTCTATATGTATTGAGTCATCAAATGGATAGCAGACACGGAAAAGGAAATGCACAAGAATAGTAAAAATCACTGAATTTCTCCAGTGAGTTTAAATTTTGTAGTGAAAATGAAACCTTAGTTTACAAAATACAGAATTCTACCCATACTCATACCAGGTGAGACCAAAGTCTCATGTTAGACATTTGTAGCCGCATTTACCAAAAGCCCCAATTAAAGGGACAATGTTACCTGCAGTGATGTAATATGCTGAATGTGCCTAAAAATGACACTAGTCTCTTCTGACCTTCCGACATTCCCATGACGTTCACCTGGTGTCAGAAAAAAAACATCTCAAGTCTGATTATTTTTTGCGAAATTGATGAGGTCAGACGGATAATAATTGTCGAATCTATCAAATGTCTAAGCAATATATGGTCAGCATTACAGTTTGACAAACTTTAAGAACAGCCATTTGGTTTATGTTAATGGGGTTCTGTTATGACTAGCCTTTGGTCCATTTGCCAACTTCACCCAGCTTTGATGATGGTTGGTTCATCAGTAGTGAATCTCTAATGGAAAAGCAGTAGGGTTGGTAACTTCATGATAGGGAAAGAGCCAATGAATTTGGGTCCCAGTTTGGGGGAAGGGAGTTTGGTTTTTGGTGGAAAGCCATACTTTATCCCCAAGGGAATAAGGAGGAGAGGGTCTACGTCTTATATCAGCATAAGTCTTTTGTATAAAAGAACTCTTTTCCAGATTACATTTGGTTGCATTCCAGATAGCGGACATATGAGCTGTGTGGTCATTAGCTGCAGGGACATCTGAGAGGAGAAAATCCTGAGGAAAAGCTAACGGATATTGTCCATACACAGTAAGAAAGGGTGACCTTCCAGTAGAGGAATGGGCAGTATTATTATGGGCGAACTCTGCCCAAGGTAACAAATCTGACCAATCATCTTGGCAAAGAGAAACATGGCATCGGAGGAATTGTTCTAGGGCTTGATTGAAACGTTCTACTGCTCCATTAGTTTAAGGGTGGTAAGTGTGAGATTCCAAGGATTTTACAAAGGGATCTCCAGAATTTTTCAACAAATTGAGAACCTCTATCTGATACAATTTCAGCTGGGAGACCATGGAGGCGAAAATTATGAGAGATGAAGAGTAGAGAAAGTTCAATAGCAGAAAGGAATTTAGGGAGATTGCTGAAATATGTGATCTTGCTGAACTGATCCATTACAGCCCAAATAACCGTGTTACCTATGTTCCCCAATAAAGTCGAAAAGGAGAAGGATATAGGTTGCAGCAGGTCTTGCGGACGAGAGTGGTCAGATTTGGCAGTAGCACAGATAATACTAGCAGACACATAATCCTTAACATCCTTTTGCATGGATGGCCAACATACCAAGCGGCTAAGAAGTTGTATTGTCTTAAGAACTCTAGGATGGCCGGTCTGTTTAGAACTATGGGTTTGGTTAAACAGTGTTCTAAAGGCCATTTCGACTGGCATATCAGAGGATTGATTGGTCAGAAATTTGGAGGCAAGAGGAGAGTTTATGGCTACAACAATTTTAGAGGGTGGAATAATTGGTTAGGTAGGGTCTCAGAGGGAGAAAAGCTTCTGGATAAGGCATCAGCCTTCTTGTTTCTAGAGCCAGGGTGGTAGGTTATAAAGAAATTAAAGCAAAAGAAAAAGAGTGCCCAGCAAGCTTGCCAGGGGTTAAGTCTCTTGGGAGTTTGGATGAATTCTAGGTTCTTGTGGTCTGTAAATATTGTGATTGGATGGGGAGAACCTTGCAAAAAATTTTGCCATTCTTCCGAAGCCAATTTGATGGCTAATAATTCTCTATTATCCACATCGTAGTTCTACCCAGATGCTCAGAATTTTTTAGAGATGTAGGCACAGGGGTGAAGTTTCCTGTCAACTTCGAGGCATTGAGATTAAATAGACTGAAGAGAAGGATTCCCTTATATCACCCAGGTATACTACTTCTGACCGACCTAGGAGGTTTCTGAAGAGGTTCTGGACAAATTCTTGAAAGACTGCAAGGGAGTTGCAGAGGCCGAAAGTCATGACTAGATATTCATAATGCCCGTCTTGAGTATTGAATGCAGTCTGCCATTCATCACCAGGACGGATGCGGATGAGATTGTAAGCTCCTCGTAGATCAAGTTTGGTGAAAACTCTGGCACTTCTTAGTTGTTCAAATAATTCAGTAATCAGGGGTAGAGGTTATCGAATTTTGATAGTGATTTTATTTAGTCCTCTATAATCGATGCATGGATGAAGGTCCCAGGAGAAGAGGAAGGATGAATAAAACCCTGTTGGAGGTTATCTTGGATATATTCCTTTATAGATTGAGTCTCTGTAAGGGAAAGAGGATAAGTACGACCCCTTGGGGGCATGGTTTCAGGGAGCAGCTCGATAGGGCAGTCATATTTATGGTATTTAGGGTTTCTGCTGATTTTTTACAGAAGATATCCACAGTCTTGGTATTAGGAGGGTAGTTCACATTTACGGGAAATAACAGGAATAGAGGAAGGAGAATGAAGGCAATTGTTTTCACAAAAGCAACTCCACTGAGAAATATGATTAGTGTGCCAATCTATGCGATTGTGACAATGTAGCCAGGGGAGACCCAGAACAATTGGAGTTGTGGGAAATTCAATAACGAAAAAAGTGATGCTTTCCTGATGTAGAGGGCCAACCCATAAAAGCACTTTTGATCGTGGTCTGAGAGATAATATTTGAAGAGAGTGGCTTGCCATCAATACAAAACACACAAAGAGGGGTGGATAGAGGCAGGAGAGGAATTTTTAACTGTTTGGCAAAATGAAGAGTCCAGAAAATTACCAGCTGCCCCAGAATCTACAAATGCCAGCAGTTCAAAGATTGAAGAATTGAATTGAAGATGAACTGGAAGAAGAAAACGAGAAGAGTCTTGCAGGGTGAAATTAGAGGACGCTTAGCTGAGAAAGAAACTAATAAGAGAACATTCTATTTCCAAAGAAGTGGTGCATTCTGGGAAGAAGGACCGTTACAGAACCTGAAATGTCAGCTCACTAATGTCAACAGCAGGGAATAGCAAGGGGTATAAATTCAAATGTTATGTAGAATAACTAGGTATGAACAATATAAACTAAGAGTTTTAAAAATAATATTTTCCTCTGAACTTTCCCTTTAAGATATAAGGAATTTCCTAAGTATATATGTATATGTTTATTTACGGTTCATAGCGCCATTTGGGGACGCAGTGCTGTACAGTATAAAATACAGTATAAAAGTTATACAAGGGGGATAAATACATAGATAGTACATAAATATATAAATTATATAAATAGAAGCGCTAGGGCTTTGCCACAAGAGGTAATGAGGTCCCTGCCCCATAGAGCTTACAATCTAGGTGGGTAACACACAGATACAATTGAATGGGTATAAGTGCTGGAGTGAGACATATGCAGTGCAATTAAATCTATCAAATACTGTGCTGGTTACCTGATAGGTAGAATGTAAGGCTAGATTGATCATATATAGATATATAGATACCATAGACTGTGCTGGTTACCAGATAGGTAGGATGTAAGGGTAGATTTATCATATATAGATATATAGATATCAATACTGTGCTGGTTACCAGATAGGTAGGATGTAAGGAGATTTATCATAATAGATATGATATAGATATCATGATACTGTGCTGGTTACCAGATAGGTAGGATGTAAGGCTTAGATTTATTATATATAGATAAAGATATCATATACTGTGCTGGTTACCAGATAGGTAGGATGTAAGGTAGATTTATTATATAGATATATAGATATCATAACTGTGCTGGTTACCAGATAGGTAGGATGTAAGGTGTAGATATCATATATAGATATATAGATATCATATACTGTGCTGGTTACCAGATAGGTAGGATGTAAGGTTAGATTATATATATAGATATATAGATATCATATACTGTGGTGGTTACCAGATAGGTAGGATGTAAGGTAGATTTATCATATATAGATATATAGATATTATATACTGTGCTGGTTACCAGATAGGTAGGATGTAAGGCTAGATATCAATATAGATATATAGATATCATTATAGTGCTGGTTACCAGATAGGTAGGATGTAAGGGTAGATTTATCATATATAGATATATAGATATCATATACTGTGCTGGTTACCAGATAGGTGATGTAAGGCTAGATTTATCATATATAGATATATAGAATCTATATACTGTGCTGGTACCAGATAGGTAGGATGTAAGGGTAGATTTATCATATATAGATATATAGATATCATATACTGTGCTGGTTACCAGAAGGTTGATGTAGGCTAGATTTATCATATATAGATATTAATATCATATACTGTGCTGGTACACAGTAGGTAGGATGTAAGGTTAGATTTATCATATATAGATATATAGATATCATATATGTGCGGTTACAGATAGGTAGGATGTAAAGCTAGATTTATCATAATAGATATCATATAATGTGCTGGTTACCAGATAGGTAGGATGTAAGGGTAGATTTATCATTATATAAATATATAGTACATATACTGTGCTGGTTACCAGATAGGTGGATGTAAGGGTAGATTTATCATATATAGATATAGATATAATATACTGTGCTGGTTACCAGATAGGTAGGATGTAAGGGTAGATTTATCATATATTAGATACATATACTGTGCTGGTTACCAGATAAGTAGGATGTAAGGTAGATTTATCCTATATAGATATAAGATTATCATATACTGCGTGGTTACCAGATAGGTAGGATGTAAGGGTAGATTATATATATAGATATATAGATACATATACTGTGCTGGTTACCAGATAGGGGTGTAAGGGTGATTTATCATATATAGATATATAGATATCATAACTGTGCTGGTTACCAGATAGGTAGGATGTAAGGGTAGAT
>CM033473.1:267842767-267958139 GCA_019447015.1 Hymenochirus boettgeri | reverse complement strand
TACTTGCGGATTCGACGCTTGCGTCTATGTATAATGGACATTTTATTCGCGGATTTGATGCTCACGTCTATGTATAATAGACATTTAACTCGCGGATTCGATGCTCGTGTATATTTAAATTAGACATTTTACTCGCGGGTTCGATGCTCACGTCTATGTATAATAGACATTTTAATCGCGGATTCGATGCTCGCGTCTAGGTATAATAGACATTTTACTCGTGGATTCGATGCTCGCGTCTAGGTATATTAGACATTTTACTCGCGGATTCGATGCTCGCATATAGGTGTAAGACATTTTACTTGCGGATTCGACGCTTGCGTCTATGTATAATGGACATTTTATTCGCGGATTTGATGCTCACGTCTATGTATAATAGACATTTAACTTGCGGATTCGATGCTCGTGTATACTTAAATTAGACATTTTACTTGCGGATTCGATGCTCACGTCTATGTATAATGAACATTTTACTCGTGGATTTGATGCTCGCGTATAGGTATAATAGACATTTTACTTGCGGATTGAATGCTTGCGTCTAGGTATAATAGACATTTTACTTGCGGATTCGATGCTCGCGTCTAGGTATAATAGACATTTTACTCGCGGATTCGATGCTCGTGTCTAGGCATAATGGAAAGTTTACTCGCGGATTCAATGCTCGCGTATAGGTATAATGGACATTTTACTCGCAGATTCGATGCTCTCGTCTATGTATAATGCACATTTTACTCGCGGATTCGATGCTCGCGTAAAAGTATAGTAGACATTTTACTCGCGGATTCGATGCTCGCGTAAAGGTATAATAGACATTTTACTCGCGGATTCAAAGCTCGCGTATGGGTATAATAGACATTTTACTCGCGGATTCGATGCTCGCGTCTAGGTATAATAGACATTTTACTCGCGGATTCGATGCTTGCGTCTAGGTATAATAGACATTTTACTCGTGGATTTGATGCTCGCGTATAGGTATAATAGACATTTTACTTGTGGATTCGATGCTTGCGTATAGGTATTCTAGGACATTTTACTCGCGGATTTGATGCTAACCTCCTCTCTTATACTTTGTACCCAGGGTGAGGACCTAAACTTCTAGGTCATCATCCCTGGGCTCTTCAGCAACCCCCTCTCCATCAGCAACAAGGCAAATAGGAATACGCGCTCTGCAAGGAGCGTGTCTTCCTTTTGGAAAAAATCATGGAACCTAAAGAGGAGTGGAGCAGTGCTAAGTAAATATACCACTGTGACTACAAAGAACCCAGGGGTGAGAACCTAGCGGTTTAGGCCCTCACACTGGGTACAAGTGGTAAGTATAATTGTGCTTTAAAGCGCTTGACTGACAGCTGAAATGTACAGTAAGACACTTCAGATTCAATATCTAAAGAAATAGGGGACAGATCAACATAAAGACAGTACAGTGGCGGTTGGGAAGAATCATAGTTTCCAGTAATGGGCAATGTTTCCAGTGTATATACCCCTTAAAGCGGATTTCATTGTCCTTGTGTATCAGCTTAGTATGGTTAATGTAAATTCAAATTAATATTTGTTCCTGTTAATGAGTGGAAATACTAATTTGTCTGCCATAAGAAGGATGAAACACAAAACTGCACTTTAACAAGATATACATTTTACAGAATTTTTGGGGGGATGAAATAAAAAAAAAGTATAATTTGCAAAATGTCTTCTTTTTATTTGTAGAAAACGTAGGTAAACTTCCAATATTCTTACTCTATCTAATAGCTCTATCTAATATGTTTTCAAGACATACAGTATGTAGGTATCTATATACCCAAGGAAGAGGAATGTGCCCGGGAACATTGACATTGAAATATAGTACATTATATATTCACCAGTTGCATTGCATGTGGTCCTGTACAGGAGACTCCCTACAACTAAAAAACACTTTGAATTCTCCATCAAATTCAAATGTACAAGCTCTTCTCTGATTAACTTAGAATAAACACCAATCCACATGATGGCACCATGGAAGTTGCTCACCACAATCTGCATTGGCTCATATTGTCCAAACTTTTTACAGTTTCTAGTAATGTTATGGAAAAGTCTCCACATTGTGAGTAAGGATACCTTATGGGATGTATAGGATAGTTAAAGGGCATGTCCACCCCCAATACTATAATGTAACCCACTACTGGCCCCACTATGTAGTGTAGTAAAATCCTTACCTCACATCCCAGCTCCAAATGGCTGCCCCTCCAAAGTCCAGAAAACTGGCCACCAGTCCATAAAGGACTCTGCCTCCTGTCTCTCCTCTGGGAGAATGTTGCCATGAGCACTGCAGCCATCTCCCCCTCCCTCTCCCTCACTATCCCTCCCTCTCCCACCCATTTTGCTCTCCCTCCCCCTAGTTTGTAACCCTTTTGGGTTATAGTAGGTCTCCCTCCCCCAACCGCTATAATAGTTTTTACAGAATCTCCCCCAATTATTACTTAGCTTCCCTCACTCCCCCGGTGTTCTCCACTGCCGGCAGCTGTGTCCGTGATTGGCTGCCTCTCTGCCTCCCAGCTGCCTACCCCAAAACAAAAGTTATTAAATGGGGTGGACATGCCCTTTAAGCAGTATACACATTAGCAAA
Source organism: Hymenochirus boettgeri (assembly GCA_019447015.1). Taxonomy (NCBI): domain Eukaryota; kingdom Metazoa; phylum Chordata; class Amphibia; order Anura; family Pipidae; genus Hymenochirus; species Hymenochirus boettgeri. The sequence goes on along the minus strand of CM033473.1, from coordinate 267,955,543 downwards.
TGGTCCCCAATAATAGTTGGTACAGCCCATAAACTGCATTTTTTTCTAGTACCAGCATGCATTTAGAAAATGGTTGCTACTAAATTCCATTGTTTTAGGTCCAGGCCATGTTTTGAATGTGGTGACAAACCCAATCAACCCACCTGGCTGAGTTTAATACAGAGAAATATCCCCAAAAGGTGGGGCCTGTGCAGCAGAGTGGCTACTGATGGTCTAGGGTAAGTTAGTGCCTAGGACTTTGTATCGAGGAGGAATACACAGGTGGCAAAGAGTGCCATTAGGCCTACGGTGTGGCCAAAAGTGAGGCAGAGTGTGGCACTTAGACTTAAAGCTTGCAAATGTCAAAGATTGACGTAAGGTTACAGTGAAAGACTTCTGTGCGGTGTTTTCTATACCCCTCTGTGCCCAGATCCCTGCTACCTACCAAGCTTATCCCTACAGCCTGCAGTATGCACAGATATCTGCAACCACGGATCAAAAAATATAAACAAGCCACCTAAAAACCTATGGCAAGATGTTTGTAAGAAACCCAGTGTGTAGGGGCCTTCAAAGGTAAAACACCAAGAAAAACTAGAAAGGGAAAGTTTAAGTATAAACTTTGAATTTGGCTTGAAAGGCTGCATTTTAGAAGGGAATTTGTGTGTTTGTGCTGCAGATTTTAAAACTCAATAATGTCAATGAAGAGGACATTGTTGTTTTTTACTTACCCTTTAAATATGTCACATGCATTAAAGGTAGGTCAGTTGGTGTGTGTGTATTCATATCAGGTTGGGGGATAAAATACTAACTTTTTTGATGATTGGTCAAAATGAGTTTTTTTTACTTTAGTTACCCTTTACATATGGCTGCCATAGTAATGGATAAGTAGATCAGTAGGTGTGTGTACCCGTGTCGGGTTGAGAGTTAAAAAAAACTTTTTTGATGATTGGTCAAAATTAGTTTTTTTTTACTTTAGTTACCCTTTGAGTATGGCTTCCACAGTAATGGATAAGTAGATCAGTAGGTGTGTGTACCTGGGTCTGGTTGAGGGGTATGTCTTTTTTGTGTTTGCAACCATAAAACTATCTTTTATTGGGGATAAATGTAAATTAGTTTTTTTGACTTTAGTTACCCTTTAAATATGGCTGCCACCGTAATGGATAAGTAGATTAGTAGGTGGGTATACCTGGGTCTGTGTGGGGGGTTGGGGGTATCACTATTTGTATTTATGACCATGAAAAAAACTGTTTTGAAATATCCACATTTGTGGATTGTTACCATTATAGTCTATGGGAAAAAATGTCCGGAAATTTGACGATAACGCCGTAACGCTTCTGCGGATTCCTTAACTAGAAGATAGCACACTTCTCCTATATGCCCCGCACGTGTGTACCAACAGAAGAAGAAAAAGAAGAAGAAGAAATAGAAAGAACAGTAATTTGGCTTTTTCAAGCCAAATTAATAAACAACCAGGAGCTTATTCTAAACAGGTCAGACGGTTCTCCAGTAGAGATGGACTAGAACTCGAACTCGAACTTGAGTTCAAGCCAAACTATTCGAGTACGAACGGACTCGGACTTCTCGAACTATCCCGGACCCAGATTATCGATATTTTCTGGATAATTATCGAATGTTCGAACGTTCGAGGAAAGCGGATATGCAAGTAAAATATCTATTATATTATATCGATATTATATATAATATCTAATTCGTGAGTAAAATGTCTATTATACCTATACACGAGTAAATATCGAATCCGCGAGTAAAATGTCTATTATACCAATACGCGAGCATCGAATCCACGAGTAAAATGTCTATTATACCTAGACGCGAGTAAATATCGAATCCGAGAGTAAAATGTCCATTATACCTATAGGCAAGTAAATATCGAATCCACAAGTAAAATGTCTATTATACCTATACTCGAGTAAATATCGAACCATGAGTAAAATGTCCATTATACCTATACGCGAGCATCGATTCCACAAGTAAAATGTCCATTATACCTATAGGCGAGTAAATATCGAATCCGCGAGTAAAATTTCTATTATACCTATACGCGAGTAAATATTGAATCCGTGAGTAAAATGTCCATTATACCTAGATGCGAGCATCGAATCCGTGAGTAAAATGTCTATTAAACCTAGACGCGAGCATCGAATCCGGAAGTAAAATGTCCATTATACCAATATGCGAGCATCGAATCCGCGAGTAAAATGTCTATTATACTTATACGCGAGCATTGAATCCGTGAGTAAAATGTCCATTATACCAAGATGTAAATATCGAATCCGTGAATAAAATGTCCATTATACCTATAAGCGACCATCGAATCCGCGAATAAAATGTCTATTATACCTATACGTGAGTAAATATCGAATCCGCAAGTAAAATCTACATTATACCTAGATGCGAGCATCGTATCCGCGAATAAAATGTTTATTATACCAATACGCGAGCATCGAATCCGTGAGTAAAATGTCCATTATACCTAGATGCGAGCATCGAATCCGCGAGTAAAATGTCTATTATACCAATACGTGAGCATTGAACCCGGAATCCGCGAGTAAATTGTCTATTATACCTAGACGCGAGCATCGAATCCGCAAGTAAAATGTCTATTATACCTAGACGCGAGCATCGAATCCGCAAGTAAAATGTCTGTTATACCTATACGCGAGCATCGAATCCGCAAGTAAAATGTCTATGATACCTAGACGCGAGCATCGAATCCGTGAGTAAAATGTCTGTTATACCAATACGCTAGCATCAAATCCGCGAGTAAAATGTGCATTATACATAGACGCGAGCATTGAATCCGCATGTAAAATGTCTATTATACCTATACGCGAGCATCGAATCTGTGAGTAAAATCACTATTATACCTATACGCGAGCATCGAATCCGCGAGTAAATGTCTATATACCAATACGCTAGCATCGAATCCGCAAGTAAAATGTCCATTATACCTAGATGCGAGCATTGAATCCACGAATAAAATGTCCATCATACCTAGACGTGAGCATTGAATCCACGAGTAAAATGTCCATTATACCTAGACGCGAGCATTGAATCCGCGAGTAAAATGTCCATTATACTTAGACGCGAGCATCGAATCCGCGAGTAAAATGTCCATTATACCTAGACGCGAGCATCGAATCCGCGAGTAAAATGTCTATCATACCTAGACGCGAGCATCGAATCCACAAGTAAAATGTCTATATACCTAGACGCGAGCATCGAATCCGCGAGTAAATGCCTATAAACCAATACTCAAGCATCGAATCCGCGAGTAAAATGTCTATTATACCTATACGCGAGCATCGAATCTGCGAGTCGTTCATGGGATAATTATCGAATGTTCAAACGTGAGAGCTGGAAAGTAGCGTGTGTGAGAGTTTTTGAAAGTCCTGGATATTGGAACATGTTCCCCAGACCATTTCCCAGGTCCCACAGCCATTTACATTAAGTTAACATTGATATTTTAATTGTATTTCATTAGAACTTTTCAAACTATTTGACTCCAATTGACTTTAATGGGTCTGTTTTCAAACTTTCAAAATTTCGAACTTTCCATATAGTTCGAAAGTTTGAAAACGGACCGAACTTTTGAAAGTTTGGCCATCTCTATTCCCCAGACATCGCACAAACGTCTGAGGTGAGCATGGAGTGAACAGTATGAGCTGCTTAAGCCATTTCTCACTCACAGCCTGAAGAGATCCCAATATATTCCATGAACAGGGATGTCTAAGTAATAGTGCATAAAGAATACATGAAAACATTTTAATTTCATATAAAATATTTACAATCCAAGTATGATGAAGATCTTAGGCTGGGTACACACCATTAGTTATTTTAGGCTAATAATGACCTGTATTGGTCAATCGCAATCAAACAATGATTGACTGCTTTATTCCCCTGCTGCTTCCTCTGCACATGCTCAAGCTTATAAAAAAGCTCTGTGAGCCAAGTGTGGAGGCAGGTACCTTTTCCATAATGGAAGAAAAAGCTTATGATTAAATATCTGGTTAAAAATGCTTGAAATAAACTGGTAAAAAAAGCAGATGGGGTTGCGTGATGATAAATGACAAGTCACCAGTTTTTTGTTTTAAGGGTGGTCATAGCTGCATGTACAAGCTACGTTCTGTGACCCTGCTCATCGGAGTGTGTGTGTGTGGTGTGTGCCCCCACGACAGCAATATGTAAATCCACTTCCTGTACTGGAGCTATCTACAGGGATCCAGGCACTGATTTAGGGTGACCTACCTGTTCTCGCATAGATGCATCATTCCTCCTGCTTACAGAAAAGAGCTTACGAAAAAGGTGGAAACCTCCAAAACGACTGAACGGATTTCAGTTCGGTAATGCACATTTTAAGGCTTGGAAGCTGGCTAACATTGTTTTGAAAAATATGTTGGAAGGTGGGCATTCCCTTTAATCCCCAACCTGACACAGGTACACACACCTACTGACCTACCCTTCCATTCCCGTTGCAGCCATACTTTAATGGTAACTATAGTTACACTTGTGTCCTCTTTCTTTGCCATAGATTATTAAGTTTTAAAACCTGCAGCACACACACACACACATTCCCCATTTAAAAATGCAGTATTTCAAGCTTATACTTAAACTTTCCCTTTCTAGTTGCCATTAGTGGCTCTCATACATCGTCCCTTTATTCTTTCATATGCTATAGCAGCGGGAGTGGTTCCTGTCCATCAACATCTTCTAAAGACAAAGATTCCCCCTGAGCTACCACTTGGTCTAGCTCCACCAGAAATATTCTATTGTTGAGATAAACAAAGTGGCAAGTTTCATTCCAATAGAGGTTCTGCAGATCCCATTGTAGTTCTGAAGTCCAAAAATCCAATTCAGACCCAATTGAATCCGAATTTTTAGAATTCTGTAGCACAATTTTTGATCAGAATTTTCAAACACAATTTTTCTATTGTAATTTTTCCATTTTTTTTTCATTTGCAAATTCCAATATGTTCTGATTTTACAAAATGTTGAAAATTGTGTCGGATCCGTGGATTTTCGAAAACCACCGTTCTGAATTGAAGCCACATTTGTTTTGAAACTGGGACTAACCATCCCACATTTACAATAGATGTTTATAGACCGGTATAGACGGTATCGGGGCTTTATCGTTATGTGTGTACGCTCGTTTCCCGAACGAGCGTGCGGCCGCCAAACGATCGGGTCGGCCGAACGCTCGTTCGGGAAAGCCCGAAAATTTCCATCGCCACGCGCTAGACTTCCCTATAGAGGAGTCTAGCGCGCCCTATGGAAACACACAGTCCCGAGCGTTCTCCTTATGAAGTTCATAGGGAGTACGCTCGGGACTGTGTGTATGCAGATCTTTGAAAGATGGCAGACAGGATCTTGCAGACCCTGTCTGTCATCTTTCAGAAATCTGGACTGTGTGTACCTAGCTTTAGGCAGATGGTATTGTTTTTCCAACTTTGGATTTTATTCCTTTTAACTTCATACAATACTAATTAACCTTTTGCAAAGAAAAAAAAATAGTCATGTCCTCCAAAAATATCATTGGCATGACTTTATCTAGTTGTGTCTGTGTCAGTAACAACAATGCGCTTAACACAGGGTTAGGCAACACATGGAAGGTTCATTTAATCTGAAAACTGTCAATACACATAACATTGCTTTTTATTTGGTCACATTTGTCTCCGAATCTCTTGCAGTTTTGTGCAGTAGTCCCTGGCATGTAACCATGTGTACCCTATTAGTATACACTACTGAATTTCACAGTTGTCTCATTCTGTAATAACTTTTTACTAATTACTACACAGGGTACCACAGCAAGATTTCCGATGGTCCCCCCAACCCACGTAAAAAAAGGAATATTTTGTTTTGTTCTGATCGCAGTGCCCCTCAGAAATTATCACCCAAGTTTACAAGTGACAGGGGAAAAGGGTGTTAACTTCCTTTAAAACGAGGTAGAGATAAATATATTAAACCTTAATATTAGCCGAACTATACAGAGTGCAACTAATGCCCAACTATTATTAAAAAAAAGAATATTAATCTGCGCACAGCTTCCACACTTTAATAGGCTCTAATATAACTTTGCTTGCTAGTACTGAGCAGAAAGCCCTTGCGGCAAGTCTTGTTACATATTGGGCCATATTTAAGAACATGCGGTATCGCTAAATTGCGTGTTTACGACTATGGCTACGGCCGTACATTTATGACTAAATGTTTATTAACGAACGTTCGACCATAGAATACCATGCAGTAGTAAACTATTGCGATATCCTAGATTTATGATCGTTAATTTACGATAACGATCTTAAAGGGTATGTCCACCCCTAAAACTGATTTTTATATGCTGGTCCCCCAGCCCCAACGATAAATATTTTTTTCAGAAAGCCCCCCAAACTCTTACTTACCTCCCCTCGTTCCTCCGCCGCACTGCCGGCCCTCTGCTTGCGAGAATGCAAGCAGAGGGCGGGGGGACCGGCAGTCGCGTCTGTGATTGGCGAGCGGCAGCCAATCACGGACGCGGCTGCCGGTCATTCAGTGCAGCGGAGGAAAGCGGAGAGGTAAGTAAGAGTTTGGGGAGCTTTTTGAAAAAAAAAATATGCGGTTGGGGCTGGGGGACATGGGGGAGCAGCATATTAGTGCTAGGGGGAGGGATAGTAGAACGGGAGGGAGAGGGAGGGAGAGGGAGGTAGAGGGAGGGGGAGGGAGGGGGGAGAAGGGCTGCAGTGCGCATGGAAATATCTACTGGAGGCAAGATAGCAGGCAGAGCCCTGCTATCCTCCTGGTGGTTAGTTTTGGGCCTTTGGGGGGGTTTACAGGAGAACCCTATGGAGCTGGGATGTAAGGTAAGGATTAAACTACACTACATGGTGGGGCCAGTAGTTGGGGGGATTATAGTTTTGCGGGTGGACATGCCCTTTAAATTAATTAACGTTAAAATGATCTGAAATTAACGATTGTTTTAACAATCCTTAAAGGCATCGCTAAAAAGCGATACCGCACCTTACAAGAATATGACCCATAGAGTCTGACTCTGTTGCTTGAAGTACTTACCAAAAATAAGTACTTGGTCAAACATCCAATGTAAAATTAGCCATTTTATAAAATATATGCTTTAATTTATCCATATAGAGGCTATAAAGCTACAATAAAAAGGGGATTTTTGTTTTTATGTAAAAAATATATTATGTGAATTGGTGTTTACTTGCTGCCTCTAGTGGACCGTTGAAGCATTACATTTCAAAACTAGATGAAGCAGTGTGCTAGAAATATTGAATTTGAACTTACTATCCATTTTCCATGGTTATTCTATTACTAAACAAAACCCCAGGGATTCACAGTGTAACAGATCATTTATATTGTTTAATAGAGTCACTTTTTGTAGGTTTTGCTAAGTAAAAGTTCTATAAGTCTGTTTCAATGATGTACATTTTGGTTCTCAGCATGGTGTCTGAATAACAGGGAATATGCTTGTGCCAACTAGATTTAGACATGCAGGCCCCATTAGTTAGTTAACATTATTACATTGTTATATTGGGTGCACTCAGGGTTGTCAGATGTACCAATTAGGATGGGTTTGTCCCAACTGCAGTTAGGGGTCCATCCTTATCCGGGCGAACCTGAATAGGTCCCCAGAAGGAATGTAAGATTTTCCTTTCTTCCTCGTCCCTTCTCTGACTCCCTATCTTGCCCCCTTGATGCCCTTTCCTTAATCCGTGCTGTCAAAATGCTGACAACCCTGGGGTCACTGTGCAGTTTCCCCACTGTGAAGTTTTGGAAATGAAAGTTTAAATAACCTAGACCCAGAAACATGAGTGTAACCCATTATTGCAGAATATTAAACCTCAGCAAAATAACCATTTGGAAAACTCTTTAGATGTTTCTGTAAATTGCTCTTGACCAGCAAACTTCATCGCTGATGAACTTGCCATAAAAGCTTGAGTTTGTTTAAATATATTATCCAACTATATCAGGAAGCCTGCCCACTGTATCTGAATTTTGAAGTATTTTTAATTTTGCTAAGCCAAGAGCCCCAGAATTCTTTATTTCCCTGGACTCCTCTTCTGTAACGAGTCCGTATCCGTGACACAAGGCCGGCAGAGCTGTTTTTTCTCTTTCATATAAAAATGCTTCCCTGCAGGATTCGTTCAGGGTGTCATTCAAATGACTTTGCCACTAATGCTTTTTTATTCTTAGGCTGCGTTGAGCCAGCTGATAATATGACAATGTTTTAGTCCATGACTTATTGCCAATGTGGTAATCGTTTTAAGAGTATATGAATCATACATATTTCCCAATTCACCACATGCCTTAATAAAAGTTTCAGTGCATTAAGCCAGGGCTAAAGCAAGTATGCCGTCTGTGCTGACATTCCATATATATTACCGTGCCTCAGGAAATTATTGCTATATATTTTACTACATCTACAGTAGACTGAAGATCAGGATTAGAATGTACAAACTACCCTGATATTTACCAGAACATTTGTGTTTCTATCCAACTCTCACAGGGACTGTATTATAAAGAGGGATATTAATGTGTTTTAATGTGAATCAAATATTCTCTTTAGAAACCTTACCCAGTGGATCAACCCCTCTCTCCAAATAGATTAGGAAACTGGATGCTTAATTGATGTTAAGTAGTGATGAGTCCAGGTTCCAAAGGCAGAAATGTCCCTTTGTTTTGGAAAATTCTTCGATCCGGTGGAACTTTTGGACTTTCAAAGAAGACTTTAAAGAATTTTTCAAAAATCAGTCTCCAAATTCGAGAACTTGCTGTAGAAACTAAAGCAATTTTGTTCCCATTGACTTCAGTAAGGGTTGAGTCTAATTTTCTGTTCCGTGGAATTTCCCCCACATTTCAGTATGAAACTCGTTGAAATCTCTAGTGTTTGTTTGGTCCTGATTAGTTGTTTTAGCCACATGGCTGGACTGGTAAACATGTTCTGGATGGTTGACATGCCAGAACTATAATTTGGTTGATGGGGTATAAATATCGACTGTAATTTCTAAGCCAACTGATTGCTGCCGACCAATTCATAGGTAAAATTGGAAATGTTGATAAATCAAGGGTGACCCTGCATTAAGTAGACAGCAAGATAAATTAATATGTGCATTCCAATCCCTGACCATCAGACTATTGGTTAGTACATCAAAATGTAGGTGTGTTAGCCCTAAGTTTTCCCATGTGTTCTAGCCCTTCCTAAAGCCTTTGAAATAACTTCAGAAGTAGGTCCCTAAAAGCAAAACAAAGAAAATATACAGTGTAAAGCCTCGTACACATGTGCGATTGTCGGTCCTGACCTGCGACACACGATGTGTCCGAACGTTTGTTTTGGCCGATAATCGACCCGTGTATGGAGATCCGCCCCGAGGTCATACATTAACTATATCCCGCAACTTGCCGATACCGCAGGCTTTAAAATATGGCCCTAAATGTCCGGTGCGGCCTGTGTTGGTCAGGACTATTCCTCGATTTATAAATAGGCACCTTGATGTAGTTCTTTTCTCTAATTTATAGGGTTAATATTTATTTCCTTTTGCTTATATATTAACCCCCCCTTTATTTAGCCATGTATTCCAGCAGCAGTGTACACACTCATTTAATACCTTCCTTTACTTATATATTAACCCCCCTCCCCTTTATTTAGCCATGTATTGTAGCAGCAGTGTACACACTCATTTAATACCTTCCTTACTTATATATTAACCCCCTCCCTTTATTTAGCATGTATTCCTGTAGCAGTGTACACATCATTTAATACCTTCCTACTTATTATTAACCCCCTCCCCTTTATTTGCCATGTATTCCAGCAGCAGTGTACACCCATCATTTAATACCTTCCTTTACTTATATAACCCCCCTCCCTTTATTTAGCCATGTATTGTAGCAGCAGTGTACACACTCATTTAATACCTTCCTTTACTTATATATTAACCCCCCTCCCCTTTATTTAGCCATGTATTCCAGCAGCAGTGTACACACTCATTTAATACCTTCCTTTACTTATATATTAACCCCCTCCCCTTTATTTAGCCATGATTTGTAGCAGCAGTGTACACACTCATTTAATACCTTCCTTTACTTATATATTAACCCCCCTCCCCTTTATTTAGCCATGTATTCCAGCAGCAGTGTACACACTCATTTAATACCTTCCTCTATTTATTAACCCCCCTCCCCTTTATTTAGCCATGTATTCCAGCAGCAGTGTACACACTCATTTAATACCTTCCTTTACTTATATATTAACCCCCCTCCCCTTATTTAGCCATGTATCCTGCAGCAAGTGTACACACTCATTTAATACCTTCCTTTACTTATATATTAACCCCCCTCCCCTTTATTTAGCCATGTATTCCAGCAGCAGTGTACACACTCATTTAATACCTTCCTTTACTTATATATTAACCCCCCTCCCCTTTATTTAGCCATGTATTCTGTAGCAGTGTACACACTCATTTAATACCTTCCTTTACTTATATATTAACCCCCCTCCCCTTTATTTAGCCATGTATTCCTGCAGCACTGTACACACTCATTTAATACCTTCCTTTACTTATATATTAACCTCCCCTTTATTTAGCCATGTATTCCAGTAGCAGTATACACACTCATTTAATGCCTTCCTCTACTTATTTATTAACCCCCCTCCCCTTTATTTAGCCATGTATTGTAGCAGCAGTGTACACACTCATTTAATACCTTCCTTTACTTATATATTAACCCCCCTCCCCTTTATTTAGCCATGTATTCCAGCAGCAGTGTACACACTCATTTAATACCTTCTTTACTATATATTAACCCCCTCCCCTTTATTTAGATGTATTCCTGTAGCCAGTGTACACACATAATACCTCCTTACTTAATATTAACCCCCCTCCCCTTATTTATCCATGTTATGTAGCAGTGTACACCTCATTAATACCTCCCTTTACTATATATTAACCCCCTCCCCTTTATTTAGCCATGTATTCCAGCAGCAGTGTACACACTCATTTAATACCTCCCTTTACTTATATATTAACCCCCCTCCCCTTTATTTAGCCATGTTTTGTAGCAGCAGTGTACACACTCATTTAATACTTCCTTTACTTATATTAACCCCCCTCCCCTTTATTTAGCCATGTATTTCAGCAGCAGTTACACACCTCATTTAACCTTCATCTGCTTATTATTAACCCCTCCCCTTATTTATCCATGTATCCAGCAGCAGTGTACACACTCTTAATACCTTCCTTTACTTATATATTAACCCCCTCCCCTTTATTTAGCCATGTATTCCAGCAGCAGTGTACACACTCATTTAATACCTTCTTACTATATAACCCTCCCTATTAAGCCATGTATTGTAGCAGCAGTGTACACAATCATTAATACCTCCTTTACTTATATATTAACCCCCCTTCCCTATTAGCCATGTATTCCTGCAGCAGTGTACACACTCATTAATAACCTTCCTTTACTTATATATTAACCCCCCTCCCCTATTTAGCCATGTATTGTAGCAGCAGTATACACACTAATTTAATACTTCCTTAATTAGATATAACCCCCTCCCCTTTATTTAGCCATGTATTCCTGTAGCAGTGTACACACTCATTTAATACCTTCCTTTACTTATTTATTAACCCCCTCCCCTTTATTTATCCATGTATTCCAGCAGCAGTGTACACACTCATTTAATACCTTCCTTTACTTATATTAACCCCCCTCCCTTTATTTATCCATGTATTGTAGCAGCAGGTACCCACTCATTTAATACCTTCCTTTACTTATATATTAAACCCCCCTCCCTTTATTTAGCCATGTATTCCTGCAGCAGTGTACACACTCATTTAATACCTTCCTTTACTTATATATTAACCCCCCTCCCCTTTATTTAGCCATGTATTCCAGCAGCAGTATACACACATTCATTTAATGCCTTCCTCTATTTATTAAACCCCCTCCCTTTTATTTATCCATGTATTTCAGCAGCAGTGTACACACTCATTTAATGCCTTCCTTTACTTATATATTAACCCCCCTCCCCTTTATTTAGCCATGTATTCCTGCAGCAGTGTACACATCATTTAATCCTTCCTTTACTTATATATTTACCCCCCCCCCTTTATTAGCCATGTATTCCAGCAGCAGTGTCACACTCATAATACCTCCTTTACTTATATATTAACCCACTCCCCCTTATTTAGCCATGTATGTAGCAGCAGGTGTACACACTCATTTAATACCTCCTTACTTATATATTAACCCCCTCCCCTTTATTAGCCATGTATTCCGTACAGTGTACACACTCATAATAACCTTCCTCGCTTAATATTAACCCCCCTCCCCTTTATTTAGGCATGTATTCTGTAGCAGTGTACACACTCATTTAATACCTTCCTTTACTTATATATTAAACCCCCTCCCCTTTATTTAGCCATGATTCCTGTAGCATGTGTACAACATCATTTAATACCTTCCTCTGCTTATATATTAACCCCCCCCCCCTTTATTTAGCCATGTATTCCTGTAGCAATGTACACACTCATTTAATACCTTCCTTTACTTATTTATTAACCCCCCTCCCCTTTATTTAGCCATGTATTCCTGTAGCAGTGTACACACTCATTAATACCTTCCTCTGCTTATATTAACCCCCCTCCCCTTTATTAGCCATGTATTCCTGTAGCAGTGTACACACCATTTAATACCTTCCTTTACTTATATATTAACCCCCTCCCCTTTATTTAGCCATGTATTCTGTAGCAGTGTACACACTATTAATACCTTCCTCTGCTATTATATTAACCCACCCTCCCCTTTATTTAGCCATGTATTCCTGTAGCAATGTACACACTCATTTAAACCTTCCTTTACTTATTTATTAACCCCCTCCCTTTATTAGCCATGTATTCTGTAGCAGTGTACACACTCATTTAATACCTTCCTTTACTTATATATTAACCCCCCTTTATTTAGCCATGTATTCCAGCAGCAGTGTACACACATTCATTTAATACCTTCCTTTACTTATATATTAACCTCCCCTTTATTTAGCCATGTATTCCAGCAGCAGTGTACACACTCATTTAATACCTTCCTCTGCTTATATATTAACCCCCTCCCCTTTATTTAGCCATGTATTCCTGCAGCAGTTGGTTTTTGTATAGCTAAGCCCCAAGTGGTACATTCTTTACTCTCTTATCCTTTAATCAATCTAGAAAGCTTTCACACATATTCCCTAGCAGGCCTGCTTTGTTCCCACAGTTATACTACCTTGTGTGAAGATTGGCTCTCATTCATTTCAGGATTATTGTACATAATAAACTTGCATTAAAAAAAAAAAAAGTTTTTGGCAAACGTGAAGCGGCGGTGTGAAGACATCTGACCTGAATTTCTGTATCATTATTATTAGGCATTTGAACGGAAACACACATCTAAACATCCCATTTTTTGGTTTATCGAATGTGGCTTCAGGTAATAAAATTACAACACACATAATGGATAAACTGTATTGTTCTTTTTTTCACATGGAGGTGAAAGAAGCCCAGGGTTTACACTCTATGCTTTATGCTGTTTCTTAGAATAACTTGGGTAATATTTCCAATTAGAGGAACATGTAGGGGGCGCTGTTCAGCCTGTCTGTATGAATAGCAATAAGCTGGTTGGCCTCTGTTTGTCTGCTACTTTCCTGATCTACCAGAAAGGAAAGGATAAAAAGGATTTTAAATAGAGATGATTGCCAGGGGAGGACTGGGACCTTTTAACCTGGGGGGCAAATACAACCAAGTGGCCCTTTCACGGTAGATCACAAAATAACTAAGGTCACACACACTTTGTTTCAGTTATACCCATTTTTACGATAACTATTCTTATTTTACATGGTTGCGTGCATAACTAACTGGCTAATAATCTGGAGGGCTGACTTAACACTGGCTAATGAACCGGAGAGCTGATAATACTGGCTAATGATCTGGAGGGCGGACAACACTAGCTTTTGATCTAGAGGTCTAATAACACTGGCTAATGATCTTGTGGGCTGATGTAACACTGGCTAGTGAACTGGAGAGCTAATAACACTGGCTAATGATCTGGAAAGCTTTCAACACTGACTAAGGATCTGGAGGGCTGACTAACACTGGCTAATGAACTGGACAGCTGATAACACTGGCTAATGAACTGAAAAGCTGATAACACTGGCTAATCATCTGGAGGGCTAACAACACTGGATAATGATCTGGAGAGCTAATAACATTGGCTAATGATCTGGTAGGCTTACAACACTAAGGATCTGGAGGGCTGACTAATGCTGGCTAATGATCTGGAGGGCTGACGTAACACTTGCTTATGAACTGGAGGGTTGACTAACACTGACTAATGAACTGGAGGACTGACTAACACTGGCTAATGAACTGGAGGGCTGTCTAACACTGGCTAATGATCTGGAGAGCTGACATAACACTGGCTAATGATCTGGAGAGCTGACTAACACAAGCTAATGATCTGGAGGGCTAACTTACACTGACTAAAGAACTTGAGGGCTGACTAACACTGGCTAATGAACTGGGGGGCTGACCAACACTGTGCTGCTTCTATTTATTTAACAGAGGAGAGGACTTCTGTTTTTTGCCTATGTTAGAGATACAGGCAGGTGCAGTGCCGTTTAAGCACATTGCTTATAAAGGATTCTGTGGCAGCCCAAATTTTTCATTGGAGACCAGCCCAGGGGGCATTTGCCCCTCAGCCTACTGGGCTAGTCCTCCCCTGCTGATTGCAGTATATTGCCTTATTTTGCACAGTCACTAAATACCATCTATCAGTGGTGTAACTAGGAATCACTGGGCCCCCCTGCAAAACTATAACAGGGCCCCTATCCATACTTTATCGGCAGGGGTTTTCTGGAAGGAGGCTATATGTGTCATAGGATAAATAATAAGATGGGGCCAACTTGTCTCACGGGGCCCCCCTGCAGTTGCTTCCCTGGTAGTTACACTCCTGCCAAACATGGTGCAAAATACCAAGACCACACAAGTAGTGTCTTGGAAAGCCTACATGTCCAATTTAAACCTAAACCCACAGATCTCTAAATATGCCATTACATATACATATTCCTTTAAGAAACATATTAAGGCTAAACTCACATGCAACATGTCCCAGTGATTGTCCATGGTTTCTATTCAGTTGAGTATGGACATTATAGACAGGTCAAACAAGGGACTATTTTACCTCAAATATACCTACCAATGATCAGAGCCATTTATAGCCATCTTGGTGCCCTAGTGTAATCAGATCGCTGTTCCATTGCACTAAAAATCACAGTAGTGAGGCCTAGAACTTCTAAAGTGCCAGCACTTTTGCAGAGTATTGCAAATACCACTTTCAGTGCCAGCAGAGTATTACCATTAGCCCTTCAGTACCAGAAGAGTATTACCTTTAACCCTTCCAGCTGCTTCCAGGAAGGAAGAGGCAGGGATAGGGATGTACCTGCTTTCCATGTCTCCTACATTGAATTGTTCACTCCTCACCTACTCTAAGTTCTAATTGGAGAGTTGGGTGGAAGGAAGAAAGAGGCAGGGATAGGGATCTCATGGCTGCTAGTCACAGGGGTCACTGTTATAAAGTCTGCAGCAGCTTTTACCTGGCATTTTAGAACTGTTCTTCCCAGTCCTATTAGCTGTCCCCCTTTGTCTCTATGGGTTTTTTTTGTTAGAACAATCTGCATCGACTTGGAAGAATCAATTTGTGGCTGGGCAATAAATTCCCTATTTTATACCTGTTGGTTCAACAGCATAACTTCTAACTGTGAGAAGCAGACATCTGAGACAGTTAGCTTTAACTTTAGGCTGCTCCCCCGTACTATATTATTCATGTCATTGCACCTTAGGCTTTGTGCTTCTGTCAATACAAACTGTGCAGTGATGCATCATAGCTCCACCCCTTTATGCAAATAGCTAGGCGTGACACCATAACTGTCATAACTGCCACTAGGTCTTATATAAAAAAGAAAATTATAACACTTGGGCAGCACAGCGGCAGAGTGGTAGGGATTCTGCCTGCGCAGAGCTGAATCATGAGCTCGATTCCACTCCTGTCCTCCCTGTGCTTGCCTGGGTTTACTCCGGCGCACGGTTTCCCCAATTGCACTAACAATGCAATTAAAAAATATTTTATGCACACACCAACTAACCTACCCTTGTGATTATGTGCCAGACATGTTTTTTTTTTTTAATGAATGTTATTGAAGTCAAAAGGAGAGGCATAGTAACACATGTAATATAAGAGCATAAATGTTCATTAACATTAAACAATATTACATAGACTTTTAGTTACATGTAGGTCTTTGGTAAATTATACATTGATAGAGTTGGTGTAAAAGTCATTTTACTTCCTTTTATTTATGTACTTTCTCTAATGGAGTATTTTTACTTAAGATAATTATTTACAATATAAACAACTCTGGTATGTTCTCGTTTCTTTGAGGATGTGTTATATCTGTTGGTTGTGGGTTTATTGTGTTGGGGTTTTTGTCTCCTCTGATAGGCAGAGGGGAGATCTGTAATTGGCAGAGGGGTGTGAGAACACACCAGAGTGAAGATAAACAAATAGGTGTTCAGCCCCTACCTTTATCAGCGCCGGGGGACTGGAATTGTTCTCTTGTTTGCCGCACCTTAGGTGATCCACCGAATAGTGGAGTTGGTGGGCCAGTCCCCTACTCTCCGGTAGTCGACTCCGAATCTCTCCCCTGTTGCATCCCCCCCTCCCCCAAACCGCCCCCCACATCATTTTCTTTGTGTAATGGTTTAAGTTGGTTTTACCTCTAAACCCGAGTTATGGATCCTGTTGGTCCATGTGAGCTAGCCACAGATCCCAAATTTTGTCGAATTTGGCTGATGTGTTTCTGGCTATATGAATTTGTCTTTCATTATAGTATAGCTACCAAATGTTGTTGATCAGTCCAGCCTTGGGGGGTGGGCTGAACTTCCACGAGGAAGCTATTAGGGATCTTGTGGTGGCACGGATGTAGTGATAAAACTTGTTCCTTAGCTTATTCAATTTTGGGGAGGGCAGGTTGAAAAGGGCTTCCCATGGATTGGGGGTTAGGTTTGTTTTCAGGGTAGAATTAATAATTGCATAGCTGTCCAGCCAAATTCTGTTAACCTCTGGGCAGCTCCACCAACAGTGTGGGGTATCTGCGCCTTGTTGGCAGTTTGTATAACAAGTTGGGGGGGTAGATGGGAATATTTTGTGTATATGTGAGGGGGATCTGTACCAGCCATGTAGTATTTTGAATGTTTTTTCTTGAAGTATGATATTGCTTGAGCACTTTTTTAGGTTAGATGCCATGAAGGACCAATTGGCATCGGAGAGGTCTTCCAGTAACCATGTTTCCCATTTTCTTTGCATTGGAAGTTTTGTGTGGGTTTTGTGGTCTAACAGTTGTGCATATATTTTAGTTATTTTTTTGGTACCAGTGGGGTTTTGGATTATTTGCTTCTCGAATGTTGTTTGGGATGTGTTTTCACAGTGTGTTTTTGCGTATGATGAGAGTTGGTAGGATTGATACCAGTCCTCTTGTTGGAGTTTGTACTTATCTATTGCTGTTTCCTAACTGATAATTTTGTTTTGAATTGTTAGCTGCGATATCCACTCCAGTCCCTTGTCCCTCCATTTCTTCCATTCCCTGGCATTCATACTTGGGGGGAAGTTAGGGTTAAAGATTATTGGGATAAGTAGTGAGTGGGGGGATAATAGTTGGAATCTGGGGATTGTTCTTTTCCATTCCTGCACTGTATATTTGATGATGGGATTGTCTAGTTCCGTAGGTAGGGGGAGTTGTGTGCATAGTAACGCTGGTAAGTGTGTCTTGCCTAGTAGTTCTCTCTTCAGCTCTATCCATCTAGGAGTTGTCTGGGTGGAGGTCCATGACATAGATTGTGCGGTTCTTGCCGATAGGTGGTAGAGGTGTAAGTCTGGTAATGCTGAGCCAAATTTAGATATTGGTCTTTGGAGTGTCTGCAGTTTAATTCGGGGTTTTTGGTTGTTCCAGATGAATTTTGTAATTGATTTTTGGCAGGTGAATAGTGCTCTCCTAGGGATTGGGATTGGGAAGGATCGGAAGAGGTAGAGAAGTTTTGGGAGCACCATCATTTTGATTGTGTTTATTCGTCCGAATAGGGATATTTGGTAGGGGGCCCATTTCTTCAGCAATGTGGAGATTGTCTTGAATTTGGGAGGGTAGTTGGTTCTATTACAGTTGTTGAATATCGTGGGTTAGATCTATACCCAGGTAATGTAGGGGTTTTGGTTGCCATTTGAATTCCCAATGATCTATTATTGTTTGTTAACTAGTTGGTGGGATAGCAATTGGGTATGCTTGGGATTTGGATGTATTTATTTTTAGTCCTGAAAGCTGGCCAAAGTCTGTAAGAGTCCGGAAGAGGGGTGGAAGTGAGGTCAGGGGGTCCCTGAGGGACAGTAGGGTGTCGTCAGCGAACATTGCCACCTTGTAGGTTTGTGTTCCTACATCTATGCCCCTGATATCCGGGTTTAGTCTGATGGCTTGAGCCAAGAGTTCTAGGCAGATTGCAAATAGTATTGGTGAGAGGGGGCAGCCTTGCTTTGTTCCGTTGAGGATTAGGAAAGGTTTGGATTTGAATCCCATATTTTGGATTGTTGCTGAGGGGTTTGAGTATATGTTGTGTATTAGGTTTTTAAATAATTGTGGAAACCCAAGGAATGATAGGACCATGCCTATGTACTCCCAGTCGATTCTGTCGAAGGCTTTTTCAGCATCTAGGCTTAGAAACAGTGTTGGTGTATGGGTTTTAGCTGATATATGCATTAATTGTAGTGTGCGTAATGTGCTTGTATAAGGAGGCCAAGGATAACTGCCTTGTGGGCGGCCCATATTGTCGGGAATTCTATGGAATCTTGTGTTTTCTTGAAAATATAAATGAACTGATTTCTCGATAGATTCCTTAATTTTAGTGTCTGCTAATATAGATTCGTTCAGTCTGCAGTTGTGTTTGGGGGTCTGTCTTAGGATATTCATATCTCCATATGCAGTTGGCGAAGGCTGCTGGTATGGGCATGTTCTGGTTATGGGGGATTTTAACTACCCTGACATAGATTGGAGTAAGGGAACTGCCAGCACCTCAAATGGTATAAAGTTCTTAAATTTCCTATATGAGCATTTTCTTTCACAGATGGTAGAAGTTCCTACTAGACAGAATGCGTTGTTGGATCTGGTGATATCTAATAACCCTGAGCTCATTTTGGAGGTGAAGGTAATGGGAAGCTTAGGGAATAGTGACCATGATATAGTGTCATTTAATATAGGTTGCAAAAAACTAAAGTGCACTGGGTTATCAAAAACTTTTAACTTTAGGAAAGCTAATTTTATGCTCCTGCTCATAGACTGGGGGGAATTGTTTCTAGGTAAAGATATAGAGCAGATGTGGACCACGTTTAAAGGGATATTAAACTATTACATTTCTAAATCGGTACCTTTAGGGAACAAGTGTAAAAAATTAGGCCCACTCCTGCATGGCTTAATGCTCAAGTAAAAAGGGAAAAGGGAAAAAAAAAAAGGCTTTTAAAATTTTGAAAACAGAGGGAACCGAACAGGCTTACAGGGAGTACAAAAGCTGTAATAAAAAGTGTAAGAAAGCAATTAAACTAGCTAAAATAGAAAATGAAAAACGGATTGCCGAACAAAGCAAGTCCAACCCCAAAATGTTTTTAAGTATATAAATGGTAAAAAGATGAGGACTGAGAATGTGGGACCATTAAATAATGGGGCTGAGGTGGAAAGACTATGTTACTATTGGTGATATGAATGACATTTATATACAAATATTAACCCTGGAAAGACTATGTTACCATTGGTGATATGAATCACATTTATATAAAAATATAAACCCCGGAAAGACTACGTTACTATTGGTGATATGAATCACAATTATATACAAATATAAACCCTGGAAAGACTATGTTACTATTAGTGATATGAATCACATATGCGGTTATTGTCATGCTAAGAAATTTAAAGCAAAGCCTCCTGGAATGTGACCACGCCCCCATATATTGCTGTCACGCCCACACCCCAAAACATCATGGTCACTCTCATACCCCAACCATCAAGGATAGGCCCCAAAGATAACGGCCATGCATTGCAACCATGCCCCCAAATGTTATGACCACGCTACCAGATATTGTGGTCACCCCCCAAAACATGGTCCGCCCCCATATATCATGGCCACACCACCAAACATCCCAGGTCTGTTCCCAAATCATACCCACATACACAAACATCCTGTCCATGCCCCCAAACATCACAGGAACACCCCTAAACACCACACCCACGCCCCTAAATGGCACGGCCATGCCCACGCTTTGAAACAATGTGGTTATGCCCCCAAATTTTACGACCACCAAATGTCACGTACAAGCATCCTGGATACCACAACATCACAGACATGACCCAGACTGTCCACACCCTAGAATGCCGTGCCCCCACCCACCGCAACATCGCAGACATGCCCCATCCACCTATTCACTTAAGAAACAGACACACACTGTCCACATGTCACACACTTCACAGACATCATGGAACTTTCAATTCAGACCTTAAAGTAACTTTATTGATTGGGATCTAATAGTCAATATACAGTGATCCTTGAGCAAGGATAAAGTGTTAAAGTGCAAACAAGGTGACATACTGCTAACAAATGTGCAAAAAATTTAGCACGCTTATTAAAAACACAGAACGCTCAGACAGCGCAACAGAATGAAGCCCGGCTTTAACAACACAGACAAAAAGCCAGCACGTCACATGATCAGAGACACTGACGCCTGTCAGTCACTCAAGTGCTGAGATATTCAGTTGCAATCAACACGTTTTCCCAACGGCAAATTCCATGTAGCATGTTCATGAATAGGTTCACCACAACATTTGTATATTTAAGCTCCAAGTGGAAAAACTGATAACGTTGTATATAAGGTTTCACAATAAACATGTGTGCTATACGTCCCTCAAGCAATGTCACCTCCTCAACTCATAACTATTAAATACATGATGTACATTACCAACTGTGCTCTTCTTTTTCCGCCTCTCTCTTCCATATAAGCCGAACACACACCTGCAAGCAAAAATACTTTACCCACAAGTGTACACGTGCAACGGCGGGAACAACTGCTAGTGTTAAAATCCCATGCGCAATCGCGAGCGTAAACTCAGAAAAAATACGCTAGTGTGGCCTAGCCCTTCCAGAGGAAATAAAAGGCATTCAGGCCTACCTGCACAGACTTTTTAAGAACTGGTCTTTAATAGAAGATCAGTTACAACTTAACATAGCACACTGAGCTCTTTGACCCCCTTCACCATCTAGGTTGAAGGGGGAATATGCAGTGCAATTTTGGAATCCTGTGTACAAAAAGGACATCTTGGAAATGGAAAGGGTTTAGAGAAGGGCAACTAAAATACAAAAATGGAAGTGGGGAGCTTGAATATGAAGACAGATTGGATAAGTTACAATTAAGTACACTAGAGAAAAGGCGCTTGTGTGGGGATAAGTTCACTGTGTATAAATACATTAACGTGCCCTACAATAAACTGGGGCATTGCTCACCAAAAGAACATGTCAGAGGAAATGCGAACATCCCTTGAGACTTGAAGAAAAAAAGTTTTAGGGCCGTATTTATAAAGGTGCAGTATTGCTTTAAAGCAATCGGCTCAGTGGTCGCACATTTACGTAAATGTATGATACTGGCAGTAAATGTATGATATTGACCGTAAATCTACGACCGTGATCGTAGATGTACATTTCTCATAGAATACCATTGTGGTAGTTTACTACTGCATGGTATTCTACGAACGAACGGTCGTAGATCTACGAGGGGGGGGGGCACTGACTAGCTGTGCCCCACCCTCTTTAAAAAGTAAAACACCCAGAGCTAAAAAACAAGGGATAGGAAGGTCAGAGAAGACAAAAAAAGCACATTTAAGATTGGTGGTAATTAATCCTAATTACTGTGTCATTAGTTAAAAAACGACTTGCCTCAGTTTACATGTCCTTTAAAAATGTGTCTGCTGCAGGGCCGTTTCTAGCCATTTTGGTGCCCTAGGCGCCCTCCCACCTACGTGCGCCCCCCCCAAAAAAAACAAACAAAACAACAACAAAAAACCCCACAAAAACTTGGCCTGTCAGACTACAGCTGGGTTTCTTCCTTCTGCTTCTGACACTGTCTATGGTGATTGTTCTTTATAGTGGAACCGCTTTACTGGTTGGTAAGAGGCATACGCTGTACCAGGTGAGGCGGGCGTGTATACATACTTTTGTATGAATGCAGCGACACTGGTCACCAATGAAATACTGATTGGAAGGACAGGATAGGTTTCAGTGGATGTGCAGTATTTGGCACCAGTGTTCTCCCCAGAAATTGTTTCCAGCCGGGTAGGACAGAACAGGGAAATTTGGTGAGATCTGAGATGTTTTACTCTTTCAGTGCTTTTCCAAGAATATTGGCATTAATAATTTCAGTGCCAGCAGAACATTACCATTAACCCTTTATTGCCAGCAGACTTTACTATTAATACTTTCAGTGCCAGCACCTTTCCAGAGAATTGCTATTAACCCTTCAGTGCCAGCAGACTTCCCCATAGTATTGCCATTAACACTTTCAGTGCCAGAAGAGTATTACCTTTAACCCTTCCAGTTGCCAGCATTGACATGATATACAGTATGTACCTGCTTTCCATGTCTCCTACATTGAATTGTTCACTCCTCACCTACTCTAAGTTCTAATTGGAGAGTTGGGTGGAAGTAAGAAAGAGGCAGGGATAGGGATCTCATGGCTGCTAGTCACAGGGGTCACTGTTATAAAGTCTGCAGCAGATTTTACCTGGCATTATAGAACTGTTCCCCTCAGTACTATTAGCTGAGCTCATCCTTCCCCCTCCTTCCTTCACCTTCAGTTCATTGATTTGTAACATTGTATCCAAGTAGAGGGAGCTGAGTTTAGGGTCTCTACTCACTACAATGTTACAGATTACAGATCTAACACAGCAAGTAAAAGCTGACAGGGAGATGCTAGGGAGAACTGCTAGGGAGAACACTGGGTGCCCTGGTTTAACATAGGCGCTTTAGCTCTTTGCCTAGGTGGCCTATGCCTAAAAACGGGCCTGTGGATTATAAACCAATCAGTATTCCATTGGTTACCAAAAATATTTAATCTGACCAATCCAGTAGTCCAGTTGCAGGGATATTGAAAAGCAGATATTTTTGCCCAATGGACCAAAATATTGTCCACATCCACCAATTGAGCCTGTGTCATATGATCTACAAAATATTGTATTTAATTGCAGCAGAATAAGGACTGGTGATAACTAAATTTACTTGTTTATTTGCTGCTAAAAAAAATAAAATAAAGAAAAGTTTTGCACTTTTACATCTCAGTATATTTGTAATATTAATACAGAGTATTTTTATTTAGCAAATTTAAGATTTACTGTCTAGAAATAGGAGAATTCTTTGTTAAATGGACATGTTAATTAGGGAAATTCTGTAGGAAATAACTACTTAAACAAATGAGTTTCCACATCACATTTTCGAGCATTTTCGATTATTCAAAACTTAGAATAATTGGAAATTCTATAATTAACGAAAATTCAAACAATTCGAACAAAGTTCAACAATATGAAAAATTCGATAGTTCCATTGGAACTTTGGAACTGTAAGTTCCAAGTCGGAACCGGACTTGTCATCCCTATGATAAACGAGACAAATCATTACAAACCTTTGCAATAATGTAGCTGGATCCTGAATGTTCCATGATGGTCCTAGTGTGACCATGTATACTCGAATGGTCTATATAGGTATGACACCAAACAAACATTCTACCATATAATGGTCTATAAGGGCACGGCCACACTGCAACACAAACGCAGTCGCACACGGAATCACATGCAATTTCAAGTGCGATTTCGTTGCGTTTGCACATATAGAAAACCGCATGCGATTACGATTTAAAATGCGGAACGCAAATCGCAAGAGCAAGCACAATCGCACCCGAAAACACTCGTTTTCGGTGCGTTGCTGCAATTCTAATGATCAAAAAAACGCATGCGCAAACGCAAGAAAATCGCAACAGTGTGGCCTAGCCCTAAATAATACATTATTTACAGCATATGGGGAGCAGCTCCATTCATGTAAAATCAATCCATAAATAGTAATAAGGAGCAGTATTTTACAATAGCTATTTAGGGATAGCCCTGCTTATTAATATGGTCTTTGCCCATCTCGCCATCTTTTATTGATACAAGGAAGGAGGCGGTTGTGAGCAGGCACTTCTTCTTTATGGGCTATGCAAAGTTTCGTTTTTTTAAATGCACAAGTGGTGTTTGGTGTCATATGATTATCCAATCTCTGCAATAAAGGACCTTTATCTTTCCAACTACCGGAGTGTTGCACTTCCATATCTCCTTTAGTTATACAGTTTATATGAAGGAATTAGTTCTACCTAACACTATACCCTCTGGGGTTACCTATACTTAGTGCCCTAAACTGGTTCCACACTTACCCATTGTACAGAACAGACAGCTCAGTAATAGAGATGTAATGTGGTTTTGAACATTCCCTCAAAACATTCGGATCTCCCGGATTTCACGGAACCCGAATTTTCGAAAATAAACGATTACCGAAAATAGACAATTATCAAAAATAAACGATTATCGAAAATAGACGTTTAGCGAAAATTGAAAATAGACGATGAACAAAAATAAACAAGTATTGAAAATAGACGATTATCGAAAATAGACGAGTATTGAAAATAGACAAGTATCGAAAATTGAAAATAGACGATTATCGAAAATTGAAAATAGACGATTATCGAAATCGAAAACGTGAAAATAACCCTTCGGAATTAATGATCAATTTTGGTAACCCTCAAAAGTAATGATCAATTTCGGTAACCCTCGAAAATAGAATGCGGAAGCTCGAAAACAGCCCGATCGTGAGGAACGATAGTTTTAAAATAAGTTTTGGTTCTATTTACGGGTTCCCCAGACCATTCCCCAGGTCTCTGTGTCCTTTACAGTAACCTACTATTACTAATTGTCCCTCAAAATGGACGGAAACATTTGAATTTTTTTCTCTCATCCACTTCTATGGGTTTGTTTTTAGAATTTCCGAATTTTGAAAATTTTGAAAATTCGAAAACGGAACAAAACTATACAGTTTCGAACATCTCTACTCAGTAATCACCAAGCAGCCTGACTATGTGGCCATGACTGGGTTAGTGTCATCTTCCACAATGATCAATGACTGTTGCAGGCCACAATTATCTAATGTCTTCACCTGGCTTAAGATTGTTTGTAAAATCTAGCTATTCTCTAATGTTTCTAAAGAATAACATGAATGAAAGAAATATGCAGGTAAAGACACACATATAACGTTCCCCTAAGAAAGCTAACAGAAATCACTTTGAATATTTTTCCACTTCAATTAATCGTCAATCCAGAGACAAGGACTGTTGGAATAATATTGTTGCAGTACATACAGCTGTGTTGGTATTTGGTTAAGCTGAGCCTCACAGTCATGTGATTAGGTCTGTGACACCTGTGCATGTGGGTGTTTAGATGCTATCACAAATGGGGTTGTCTACAGAGGACCATTGAACTGACGCTCCCTGACTGCCTGAAGGGATGCAGATGTGATGGCTTCACTGGTGGAACCAAATTCTGATGAAAGAATAACTGATCGTGTTGTGTTTATCAGTACACACGTCTAAAGAGCAAACCTTCCCTACCTACATCAAATGCGCTTGTATAATAGTCATGGGACACAAAGCATATTCTAGAAAAGGATCCAAACATCCGTCTATGAAACGCACGTTTACTTAACATTCAGGTGATAAGATCAAAATAAAATAAAGAAACGGGCAAATTTTTAGCTTCGTTTTAAGAAAAGAAGCAGAGAAATACATCTTTGATTGACAAAAAGGCAATTGATGCATATTTGTAAGTGGGTGACTCGTTTCCACTACTTGACTTGGTGATTGTGTGGACTTCTAGAGGCTGCACGAAGTAGCCCTTCCCTCTAAACTAAGCCAACTACATCAACTAGACACTGTAACAAATTCCTTTGATTAAATTAATTGAGAACTAAACTTCAAGTCCAGTTGATCTAGTTGAATACAACAGATATACCATGACCTGGATGAATGAATATTACAGATATACCATGACCTGGATGAATATTACAGATATACCATGACCTGGATGGATGAATATTACAGATATACCATGACCTGGATGAATGAATATTACAGATATATCATGACCTTGATGATGAATATTACAGATATACATGACCTGGATGAATGAATATTACAGATATTACCATGACCTGGATGGATGAATTTACAGATATACCATGACCTAGATGGATGAATATTCCGATATACAATGACTTGATGATGAATATTACAGATATACCATGACCTGGATGATGAATATTACAGTATACCATGACTGGACGGATGAATATTACAGATATCCATGACCTGGATGGATGAATATTACAGATATACCATGACCTGATGGATGAATTTACAGATATACCATGACTGGATATGAATATTACAGATTACCATGACCTGGATGAATGAAATTACAGATATACCATGACCTGGATGAATGAATATTACAGATATACCATGACCTGGATGGATGAATATTACAGATATACCATGACCTGGATTAATGAATATTACATATATACCTGACTGGATGAATGAATATTACAGATATACCATGACCTAGATGGATGAATAACAGATATACCATGACTTGGATGAATGAATATTACAGATATACCATGGCCTGGATGGATGAATATTACAGATATACCATGACCTGGATGAATGAATATTACAGATATACCATGTGCTGGACAGATGAATATTACAGATATACCATGACCTGGATGGATGAATATTACAGATATACCATGACCAGGATTAATGAATATACAGATATACCATGACCTGGATGATGAATATTACAGATATACCATGACCTGGATGAATGATATTACAGATATACCATGACCTGGATGAATGAATATTACAGATATACCATGACCTGGATGGATGAATATACAGATATACCATGACCTGGATGAATGAATATTACAGATATACCATACCTGGATGATGAATATTACAGATATACCATGACCTGATGGAATATACATATCATGACCTAGGATGAATATTACAGATATACATGACTTGGATGAATGAATATTACAGTATATCATGGCCTGGATGGATGAATATACAGATATACCATGACCTGGATGAATGAATATTACAGATATACCATGTGCTGGACGATGAATATTACAGATATCCCATGACCTGGATGGATGAATATTACAGATATACCATGACCTGATTAATGAATATACAGATATACCATGACCTGGATGAATGAATATTACAGATATACCATGACCTGGATAATGAATATTACGATATACCATGACCTGGATGAATGAATATTACAGATATACCATGACCTGGATAATGAATATTACAGATATACCATGACCTGATGAATGAATATTACGATATACCAGACCTAGATGGATGAATATACAGATATACCATGACTTGGATGAATAATATTACAGATATACATGGCCTGGATGGATGAATATTACAGATATACCATGACCTGGATAATGAATATTCAGATATACCATGTCTGGACGATGAAATTCATATATACCATGACCGATGGATGAATATACAGATATACCATGACCGGATGAATGAATATTACAGATATACCATGACCTGGATGATGAATATTACAGATTACCATACCTGGATGAATGAATATTACAGATATACCATGACCTGGATGGATGAATATTACAGATATACCATGACCTGGATGATGAATATTACAGATTACCATGACCTGGATGAATGAATATTACAATATACCATGACTGGATGGATGAATATTACAGATATACCATGACCTGGATGGATGAATATTACAGATATACCATGACCTGGGATGGATGAATATACAGATATACCATACCTGGATGGATGAATATTACAGATATACCATGACCTGGATGGATGAATATACAGATATACCATGACCTGGATGGATAATATTACAGATATACCATGACCTGGATGATGAATATTACAGATATACCATGACCTGGATAATGATATACAGATATACCATGACCTGGAGGATATATTACAGATATACATGACCTGGGATGAATGAATATTACAGATATACCATGACCTGGATGAATGAATATACAGATATACCATGACCTGGATGGATGAATATTACAGATATACCATGACCTGGATGGATGAATATTCATATATACCATGACCTGGATGGATGATATTACAGATATACTGACCTGGATGGATGAATATTACAGATTACCAGACCTGGATTAATGAATATACAGATATACCATGACCTGGATAATGAATATTACAGATATACCATGACCTGTGAGGATAATATAACAGATATACCATGACCTGGATGGATGAATATTACAGATATACCATGACCGGATGGATTAATATTACAGATATACCATGCTGGATGGATGAATATTCAGATATACCAGACCTGGATGATGAATATTACAGAAATCCATGACCTGGATGAATGAATATTACAGATATACCATGACCTGGATAAATGAATATTACAGATATACCATGACCTGGATGGATGAATATTACAGATATACCATACCTGGTATATATGAATATTACAGATATACCATGACCTGGATGAATGAATATTACAGATATACCATGACCTGGATGGATGAATATAACGATATACCATGACCTGGATGGATGAATATTACAGATATACCATGACCTGGATGATGAATATTACAGATATACATGACCTGGATGGATGAATATTACAGATATATCATGACCTGGATGAATGAATATTACAGATATACCAGACCTGGATGAATGAATATTACAGATATACCATGACCTGGATGGATGAATATTACAGATATACCATGACCTAGATGGATGAATATTACGATATACAATGACTTGGATAATGATATTACAGATATACCATGACCTGGATGGATGAATATTACAGATATACCATGTGCTGGACGGATGAATATTCAGATATACCATGACCTGGATGGATGAATATTACAGATATACACATGACCTGGATGATGAATATTACAGATATACCATGACCTGGATTAATGAATATTAGCATATATACCATGACCTGGATGAATGAATATTACACGATATACCATGACCTGGATGAATGAATATACGATATACCAGACCTGGATGATGAATTTACAGATATACATGACCTGGATTAATGAATATTACAGATATACCATGACCTGGATGAATGAATATTACAGATATACCATGACCTAGATGGATGAATATTACAGATATACCATGACTTGGATGAATGAATATTACAGATATACCATGGCCTGGATGGATGAATATTACAGATATACCATGACCTGGATGAATGAATATTACAGATATACCATGTGCTGGACAGATGAATATTACAGATATACCATGACCTGGATGGATGAATATTAACGATAACCATACCAGGATTAATGAATATTACAGATATACCATGACCTGATGAATGAATATTACAGATATACCATGACCGTATAATGAAATATTACGATATACCATGACCTGGATGAATGAATATTACAGATATACCATGACCTGGATAAATACTAAATGAATATTACAGTATTACCATGACCTGGATGAATGATATGATACAATATACCATGACCTGGATGATGAATATTACAGAATACATGACCTGTGGATGATATACAGATATACCATGACCTATGATGGATGAATATTACAGATATACATGACTTGGGATGAATGAATATTACAGATATATCATGGCCTGGATGGATGAATATTAACGATATACCATGACCTGATAATGAATATTACAGATATACCATGTGCTGGACAGATGAATATTCAGATTACCATGACCTGGATGGATGAATATTACAGATATACCATGACCTGGTTGAATAATTACAGATATACATGACCTGGATGAATGAATATACAGTATACCATGACCTGAATTATGAATATTACAGATATACCATGACCTGGATGAATGAATATTACAGATATACCATGACCTGGATATGAATATTACATATACCATGACCTGGATGATGAATATTACAGATAAACCAATGACCTGAGATGGATGAATATTACAGATATACCATGCTTGGATGAATGAATATTACAGATATACCATGGCTGGATGGATGAATATTACAGATATACCATGACCTGGATGAATGAATATTACAGATATACCATGTGCGGACGGAAGAATATTACAGATAACCATGACTGGATGATGAATATTACAGATATACCATGACCTGGATGTAATATATTACATATACCATGACCTGGATGATGAATATTACAGATATACCATGACCTGGATGGATGATGATATTACAGATATACCATGACCTGGATGGATGATATTACAGATATACCTGACCTGATGAATGAATATTACAGTATATACCATGACCTGTATGGATGAATATTACAGATACCATGACCTGGATGATGATATTACAGATATACCATGACCTGGATGAATGAATATTACAGATATACCATGACCTGGATGAATGAATATTACAGATAGACCATGACCTGGATGGATGAATATTACAGATATACCATGACCTGGATGAATGAATATTACAGATATATCATGACCTGGATGAATGAATATTACAGATATACCATGACCTGGATTAAGAATATTACAAGATTATACATGACATGGATGAATAATTACCGATATACCATGACCTGGATGAATGAATATTACAGATATACCATGACCTGGATGGATGAATATTACAGATTACCATGACCTGGAGTGAATGAATATTACAGATATACCATGACCTGGATGAATGAATACAGATATTCCATGACCTGGATGATGAATATTACAGATATACCATGACCTGGATGAATGAATATTACAGATATACCATGACCGATGGATGAATATTACAGATATACCATGACCTGGATGAATGAATATTACAGATATCCATGCCTGGAGATGAATATTAAAGTATACCATGACCTGGATGGATGAATATTACAGATATACCATGACCGGATTATGATATTACAGATATACCATGACCTGGATGAATGAATATTACAGATATACCATGACCTGGATGAATGAATATTACAGATATACCATGACCTGGATGTGAATGAATATACAGATATACCATGACCGGAGGATGAATATTACAGAATACCATGACCTGGATGATGAATATTACAGATATACCATGACCTGGATGAATGAATATTACAGATATACCATGACCTGGATGGATGAATATTACAGATATACCATGACCTGATGGATGAATATACAGATATACATGACTGGATGAATGAATATTACAGATATACATGCATGGATGGATGAATATTACAGATATACCATGACCTGGATGAATGAATATTACAGATTACCATGCTGGAAGATGAATATTACAGATATACCATGACTGGATGATGAAATTACAGATATACCATGACCTGGATATGAATATACAGATATACATGATGGATGAATGAATATTACAGATATACCATGACCTGGATAATGATATTACAGATATACCATGACCTGGATGATGAATATTACAGATATACCATGACCGGATTATGAATATTACAGATATATACATGACCTGGATGAATGAATATTACAGATATACCATGACCTAGATGGATGAATATTACAGATATACCATGACCTGGATGAAGAATATTACAGATATACCATGCCTGGATGGATGAATATTACAGATATACATGACCTGGATGAATGAATATTACAGATATACCATGTTGACGGGATGAATATTACAGATATACCATGACCTGGATGGATGAATATTACAGATATACCATGACCTGGATTAATGAATATAAAGATATCACCATGACCTGGATGAATGAAATTACAGATATACCATGACCTGGATGAATGAATATTTACAGATATACCATGACCTGGATGGATGAATATTACAGATATACCATGACCTGGATGAATGAATATTACAGATATACCATGACCTGGAGAATGAATATACAGATATACCATGACCTGGATGAGAATATTACAGATATACCATGACCTGGATGGATGAATATTACAGATATACCATGACTGGATGGATGAATATTACAGATATACCATGACCTGGATGAGATGAATATTAAGATATACCATGACATGGAGGGCTGAATATTACAGATTACCATGACCTGGATGATGATGAATATTACAGATATACCATGTGGATGGATGAATATTACAGATATACCAGACCTGGATTAATGAATATTACAGATATACCATGACCTGGATGGATGAATATACAGTATATACCATGACCTGGATGAATGAATATTACAGATATAACATGACCTGGATGAATGAATATAACAGATATACCATGACTGGATGGATGAATATTACAGATATACCATGACCTGGATGGATGAATATTACAGATATACCATGACCTGGATGGATGAATATTACAGATATACCATGACCTGGTGGATGAATATTACAGATTATACCATGACCTGGATTAGAATATTACAGATATACCATGACCTGGATGAATGAAATTACAGATATAACATGACCTGGATGGATGAATATAACAAGATATACCATGACCTGGATGGATGAATATTACAGATATACCATGACCTGATGGATGAATGAATATACAGATACCATGACTGGATGGATGAATATTACAGATCACACGACCTGGATGGATGAATATTACAGAATTACCATGACCTGATGATATGAATATTACAGATATACCATGACTGGATGAGATGAATATTACAGTATACCCGACCTGATGGATGAATATACAGATATACCATGACCGGATTAATGAATATTACAGATTACCATGAACTGGATGAATGAATATTACAGATTACCATGACCTGGATGGATGAATATACAGATATACCATGACCTGGATGGATGAATATTACAGAGATTACAGACTGATGGATGAATATTACCGATATACCATGACCGGATGGATGAATTACAGAAATATCATGACCGGATGAATGAATATAGATATACCATGACCGGATGAATGAATATTACAGATATACCATGACCTGGATGGATGAATATTACAGATATACCATGACCTGATGGATGAATATTACAGATATACCATGACTGGATGAATGAAATTACAGATATACCATGACCTGGATGGAATGAATATTACAGATATACCAGTGCCTGGACGGATGAATATTACAGATATACCATGACCTGATGGATGAATTATTACAGATATACCATGACCTGGATGGATGAATATTACAGATATACCATGACCTGGATTAAGAATATTAAAGATATACATGACCGGATGAAGAATATTACAGATATACCAGACCTGGATGAATGAATATTAAGATATACCATGACCTGGATGGTGAATATTACAGATATACCATGACCTGGATTAATGAATATTACATATTACCATGACCTGGATGAATGAATATTACAGATATACCATGACCTAGATGGATGAATATTACAGATATACCATGACTTGGATGAATGAATAACAGATATACCATGCCTGGATGGATGAATATTACAGATATACCATGACCTGGATGAATGAATATTACAGATATACATGTGCTGGAAGATGAATATTACAGATATACCATGACCTGGATGGATGAATTATACAGTATACCATGACCAGGATTAATGAATATTACAGATATACCATGACTGGATGAAGAATAACAGATATTACCATGACCTGGATGAATGAATATTACAGATATACCATGACCTGGATGAATGAATATTAAGATATACCATGACCTGGATGTGAATTTAGATATACAGACTGGATGAATGAATATTACAGAATACCATGACCTGGATGAATGAATATTACAGATATACCATGACCTGGATGATGAATATTACAGATATACCATGACCTATGGATGAATATTACAGATATACATGACCTGGATGAATGAATATTACAGATATACATGCCTGGATGGATGAATATTACAGATATACCCTGACCTGGATGAATGAATATTACAGATATACCATGTGCGGATAGGATGAATATTACAGATATACCATGACCTGGATGGATGAATATTACAGAATACAGACCTTGGATTAGAATATTACAGATATACCATGACCTGGATGAATGAATATTACAGATATTACCCTGACCTGGATTAATGAATATTACAGATATACCTGACCTGGTGAATGAATATTACAGATATACATGACCTGGATAATGAATATTACAGATATACCATGACCTGGGAATGAATATTAAAGATTACCATGACTGGATGGATGAATATTACAGATATACCATGACTGGATGAATGAATATTACAGATATACCATGAGCCTGGATGGATGAATTAACAGATATACCATGACCTGGATGAATGAATATTACAGATATACCATGTGCTGGAGGATGAATATTACAGAGATACATGACCTGGATGGTGAAATATACAGATATACCATGACCTGGATTAATGAATATTACAGATATACCATGACCTGGATGAATGAATATTACAGATATACATGACCTGGATGAATGAATATTACAGATATACCAATGACCTGGATGGAGAATATTACAGATACCATGACTGGATGAATGAATATTACAGATATACCATGACCTGGAGGATGAATATTACAGATATACCATGACCTGGATGGATGAATATTACAGATATCCATGACCTGGATGGATGAATATACAGATATACCATGACCTGGAGGATGAATATTACAGATATACCATGACCTGGATGGATGAATATAACAGATATACCATGACTGGATGGATGAATATACAGATATACCATGACTGGATGGATGAATATTACAGATATACCATGACCTGGATTATGAATATTAAGATATACCATGACCTGGATGGATGAATATTACAGATATACATGACCTGGATGAATGAATATTACAGGATATACAGATGACCTGGATGATGAATGAATATACAGATATATATACCATGACCTGGATGGATGAATATTACAGATATACCATGACCTGGATGAATGAATATTACAGATATATCATGACCTGGATGAATGAATATTACAGATATACCATGACCTGGATGAATGAATATTACAGATATACCATGACCTGGATGGATGAATATTACAGATATAACCATGACCCTAGATGGATGAATATTACAGATAACCATGACTTGGATGAATGAATATTACAGATATCCATGACCTGGATGGATGAATATTACAGATATACCATGACCTGGATGAAATGATATACAGATATACCATGTGACTGGACGGTGAATATTACAGATATACCATGACCTGGATGGATGAATATTACAGATTACCATGACCAGGTTAATGAATATTACAGATATCCCATGACCTGGATATGAATATTACAGATATACCATGACCTGGTGATGAATATTCCAGATATACCATACCTGGTGAATGAATATTACAGATATACCATGACCTGGATGATATATTATACGATATACATGACCTGGATGAATGAATATTACAGATATACCATGACCTGGATGATAATATTACAGATATCCCATGACCTGGATGATGAATATTACAGATATACCATGACCTGATGATGAATTTACAGATATACAATGACCTTGGGATGAATGAATATTACAGTATATCATGCCTGGATGGATGAATATTACAGGATATACCATGACCTGGATGAATGAATATTACAGATATACCATGCTGGACAGATGAATATTACAGATATACCATGACCTGGATGGATGAATATTACAGATATACCATACCTGGATGGATATATTAACGATAAACCATGACCTGGATGAATGAATATACAGATATACCATGACCTGGATAATGAATATTACAGATATACCATGACCGGATGAATGAATATTACAGATATACCATGACCTGGATATGAATATTACAGATATACCATGACCTGGATGAATGAATATTACATATACCATGACCTGATGGATAATATTACAGATATACCATGACTGGTGAATGAATATTAACGATATACCATGCCTGGATGATGAATATTACAGATATACCATGACCTGGATGAATGAATATTACAGATATACCATGTGACTGGGATGAATATTACAGATATACCATGACCTGATGGATGAATATTACAGATATACCATGACCTGGATGAATGAATATTACAGATATCCCATGACCTGGATGAATGAATATTACAGATATACCATGACCTGGATGAATGAAATTACAGATATACCATGACCTGGATGGATGAATATTACAGATTACCATGACCTGGATGAATGATATTACAGATATACCATGACCTGGATGAATGAATATTACGATATACCATGACCTGGATGATGAATATACAGATATACCATGACCTGGATGGATGAATATTACAGATATACCCATGACCTGATGGATGAATATTACAGATATACCATGACCTGATGGATGAATATTACAGATATACCATGACCTGGATGGATGATATTACAGATATACAATGACCTGGTGATGGAATATTACAGATATAACATGACTGGATGGATGTATATACAGATATACCATGACCTGGATGGATGAATATTACAGATTACCATGACCTGGATGAATGAATATTACAGATATACCAGACCTGGATGGATGAATATTACGATATACATGACCTGGATTAATGATATTACAGATATACCATGACCTGGATGAATGAATATTACAGATATACCATGCCTGGATGGATGATATTACAGATTACCATGACCTGATGGATGAATATTACAGATATACCATGACCTGGATGGATAATTACAGATATACCATGAACCTGGATGGATGAATATATACAGATATACATGACCGGATAATGAATTTACAGATTACCATGACCTGGATGAATGAATATACAGATATACCATGACCGGATGGATGAATATACAGATATACCATGACCGGATGGATGAATATTAAGATTACCCTGACCTGGATGGATGATATTACAGATAACCACGACCTGGATGATGAATATTACAGATATACCATGACCTGGATGAATGAATATTACAGATATACCATGACCTGGATGAATGAATATTACAGATATACCATGACCTGGATGAATGAATATTACAGTTATACCATGACCTGTATTAATGAATATTACAGATATACCATGACCTGGATGAATGAATATTACAGATATACCATGACCTGGATGGATGAATATTACAGATATACCATGACCTGGATGAATGAATATTACAGATTACCATGACCGGATGAATGAATATTACAGATATCCATGACCTGGATGATGATATTACAGATATACCATGACCTGATGAATGAATATTACAGATATACCATGACCTGGATGAATGAATATTACCAGATATACCATGACCTGGATGGATGAATATTACAGATATACCATGACCTAGATGGATGAATATTACAGATATACATGACTTGGATGAATGAATATTACAGATATATCACATGCCTGATGGATGAATATTACAGATATACCATGACCTGATGAATGAATATTACAGATATACCATGTGCTGGACTGATGAATATTACAGATATACCATGACCTGGATGATGAATATTACAGATATACCAGACCTGGATATGAATATTACAGATATACCATGACCTGGATGAATGAATATTACAGATATACCATGACCTGGATAATGAATATTACAGATTACCATGACCTGGATGAATGAATATTACAGATATACCATGACCTGGATGAATGAATATTACAGATATACCATGACCTGATGAATGAATATTACAGAATACCATGACCTAGATGGATGAATATTACAGATATACCATGACTTGGATGAATGAATATTACAGATATACCATGGCCTGGATGGATGAATATTACAGATATACCATGACCTGGATGAATGAATATTACAGATATACCATGTGCTGGACGGATGAATATTACAGATATACCATGACCTGGATGGATGAATATTACAGATATACCATGACCTGGATTAATGAATATTACAGATATACCATGACCTGGATGAATGAATATTACAGATATACCATGACCTGGATGAATGAATATTACAGATATACCATGACCTGATGGATGAATATTACAGATATCCATGACCTGGATGAATGAATATTACAGATATACCATGACCTGGATGAAGATATTACAGATATACCATGACCTGGATGGATGAATATTACAGATATACCATGACCTGGATGGATGATATTCAGATATACCATGACCTGGATGGATGAATATTACAGATATACCATGACCTGGATGGATGAATATTACAGATATACCATGACCTGGATGGATGAATATTACAGATATACCATGACCTGGATGGATGAATATTACAGATATACCATGACCTGGATGGATGAATATTACAGATATACCATGACTGGATTAATGAATATACAATATACCATGACCTGGATGGATGTAATATTACCGATATATCAATGAACCTGGATTAATGAATATTACAGATATACCATGACCTGATGATGAATATCACAGATATACCATGACCTGGATGGATGAATATTACAGATATACCATGACCTGGATGGATGAATATTACAGATATACCATGACCTGGATGGATGAATATTACAGGTATACCACGACCTGGATGAATGAATATTACAGATATACCATGACCTGGATGATTGAGAACCTTCACAAGCATACTTCCATTAATAGTAAAACCCTTCTAATGCTGGACCTCAATTGTTAATTTCAGTAGAACTAAAAAGTTTCTTTTTTGGGGGCAGGGTTAAAGATGGCTGGATTGCGAATATGAACCCGGTTCTGTGGCGGATCTCGTATATTTTCCGTAATTCTTCCGAACCGCATTTTTGAAAATTAGAGAAATTTAAAATTTTCAATGATTTTTAAACATTTTGTAAAGATGCTACAGTAAGTTACTGTAAATGGCTCTGGGACCTGGGAAATGGTCTGGGGACATGTTTCTGGGGAAGACCAGCAAACAAATGGAAGTAGCACACACGCCCATTACTTCCAGTTTTCCAAGGGCCATTTTCAGTAATCCTCAAACAGACGAATTCGAGAACCCTTAATGTTTGTGGATTCTCAAATTTGGCCTTTCAAAGATTGTTGAATGGCCAAAAGTCCTGCGGTCGGACTTTCGGGGGTCCCGCAGCTTAACCTGGGACCCCCTCCCAGGTCCTCATAAGGACTATTGTGGCCCTGGGAAGGGCCTTTTAGGGCTTAAGGGGTCCGCTACTTGAACCGGAACCCCCCTCCCCGGCACTTATAAGTGCCCTTGTGGCCTTCGGAAGGGCCCTTGTGGCACTGACAAGTGCCTTTTGGGGCTTAAGGGGTCCCACAGCTCGAACCAGCACCACCCTCCCCGGCACTCAGAAGTGCCCTAGTGGCATGTGCGCTTCATCCATTTTTTTTGCTGTTCTTCCGTCAGGGAAATGTTCCCCAGACAATTTCCCAGGTCCCACAGCCATTTACGGATATGTGCAGATTTTTTCTCCCATTGATTTTAATGGGTCCATCTGTGGATTTTCAAATTCTTCAATTTTTTAAAAATTCCACAAATCTGCAGGC
Organism: Hymenochirus boettgeri; assembly: GCA_019447015.1. Taxonomy (NCBI): domain Eukaryota; kingdom Metazoa; phylum Chordata; class Amphibia; order Anura; family Pipidae; genus Hymenochirus; species Hymenochirus boettgeri. The sequence goes on along the minus strand of CM033473.1, from coordinate 267,915,585 downwards.
GGAATGGATTTTAGCAGTTTCGCCCATCTCTAGTCAGGACCACTCTGTGACCAGAGCTGTCCAGGCAGGACAATAGCACATTCCACCCATGTCCTTTGCATTACTGTTGGGTGATGAACAAACCGCAGAGTTTCGTTCCTAGATCGAATATTTGGATTACAAGTTCCGAAAAATTAGAAAATTTAAATGGTCAAATTTTTTATTAGCTTTGTCGGTATTAGCGTGCCTTGCAACGAGCGTGCCTTCCTATTGGCCTCGTTGCGCAAGGAGAGGAGGGGTTGGAGCCTACCGGAGCAGCATGTCAGTAACGCTATACTGCAAGTTACGCGAAAAAAGGGGTGAGGACCTAGCGGTTCAGATCCTCACCCTGGGTAAAAGGTACTGACCAAAGAAGAGGAGCGGAGGGAAGGTGAGTATAATTGTCCTTTAATACAATTACAATAAGCATAATTCTCCAAAACAGGATTCGTACATTATAATGTATTTAGGACATGGACCTCATTTCTTATGTTCTAAGGCACAGCACTTTCATATCTATGCTATGCAACACCGTACATTACTTACCAAATACCAAGTTACCAAACTGGATTGAGCATGTCCATCTGGATAACCAAATTTATCTATTTATCTCTATACATACATATATAAATGTATTAACTGGGTTTTTGTTTAGTTTTTAATTTCCTTGTCACTTACATAATAATAATAATTTCCTGCCTGGTCAGCATCTTTAAATACCCAGGATACTTTGCTCTTGGCTACATCACGCTGCATGTAATGCCCAAAGCTTCTGACCTCGATCTGAGCATGTGCCTGGCCACTGACTAACAAATTACAAATAACAGCCGTAGGTAATTTCAGTGACCAATTAAAGCATTTTTAAATAAGCAAAAACTTAATTCAATAAAAATACAATATATTTCTTTATTTCCTTATAGCATGGGAATATGATAAGATTGAAATCAAACATGATATGGCTACAAAGCAAAGTTAAAGGCATTATTTTAGCATACCAGCAGCCAAGTTAGACTTGTAAGGAGCTAATTTATGTAGATACTTATCGCTGGGGGATGTGAAACATAATTTAGATGTGAAAACCAGACAGATAAGTGTAGACCATGATAACATTTCCAGATGCAAAGTAAATTTAATATCTGGATTTTTGAAAATAAAATCATTCATCTGATCTCTAGATCCTGTTTCTAATTTACATGATATATTAACCCTATGGAACTACAATCTCTTCAACAAAGCGGGGGAAAATGTTTGAGAACATGATACTAAATATCATATGTGGCTACTGAATGAAAGGCAAAGCTTTCTAATATTAACACAAAATCTTATGTCATTTCTGTTCTGAGGATGTTCAAAGTTTCCTTGGTGGAAAAGATTATATCATATTATTGACACACAATAGGGTCCACTGGGGGGGCTATTGTGTGTTCAGAAAAAGCAAATTGCCTCTGTAGTTCAACTTCAGGGAGACAAGATATAAATATTTTAATTGCAACAATTGTACAGTTTGCCTCGGCATTAGGGTAGCAGGGAAGCAATGTATAAGAAAAGGTTATTTTTCCTTTATAAGCGACCCACAAACCTTAATTTAAAGCACAGTCAGCATATCTTGGCTCTTTGCTTTAATCCTCACCTTCAGTTCTCTATTCCAAGCTTCCCTGGTCTTCCATTTCTTTACAACCTCCAACACCAGGATGGAGTATGAAGCCATTCATTTATTTTGTCTATCTCACCATCCTACATTCTTTATTAAGTCATTTACCTTTTTTATCCTTACATCTTCTACGGATATTATTATTATTATTGTGGATTTATATAGCGCCAACATCTTCCGTAGCGCTTTACAATTACATGTATACATTCACATCAGGCCCTGCCCCGAAGAGCTTACAATCTAAGCACATTTATTTGACACATACAACCTATCAGTTTGTCTTTATGATTGTGGGGGAAACCGGAGTGCCCGGAGGAAACCCACGCAAGCACGGGGAGAACATACAAACTCCTTGCAACTGTGACCAAGGAATTGGACTCAGGACTTCAGCACTGCAAGGCATCAGTGCTATAAACGAACATGAGATCCCATCCCTTTAAGAGAAATGGAAATAGAAATTACATTTAAGTCCCTTATATCGGCACTACATACATACAAAATAACCCCATGAGATAAGGCAATATATAACTTAAAACAGCATATAGTGCTCACAGATACACATAACACCTTCCCCATCCCCTCCCCAATAACACCAATTATTACATATACAATCTACAGTATATTGCAATATAGCAAACAAACAAACCCAGGCTGAGGGGCTTGTGTTAAAAGATGTAACTGTCAGAGTCTTGGCCTGCCAATGATCCAAACCATGAAACACTTAATTCTGCCCAAAAATGATTTATATGATTGATTTTTTTTTTTAATCAAATTATTACAACAATGATTCCTTTTTTGCCTTTGAACAACTAAATGCAGATCAAATGTATACTCCCAACTGTCCCGGTTTGGCTGTCCTTGGCTGAACGCTACGTTTTTCCCGTGGTTTGGATGGTGGTGCTGTGGGTCAGTGTGGTGGTGGAGCTTTGGAAGGCCATATTCATGTCCTGGTATGTGAATTTATACATAGGGGAAGATTCAATATGGCCCTTTTCCGTCTAAAACCCACGTTGACCCTAAAAAAATTTGGGTTAACGTGGGTTTTGGGCGGATTTTCGAGCACAGCGCCATTTCCGAATGTTTTTGGAAATAGCGCTGTGCTAACGATCCAAAACCCGTAGTGTTAAGTTTTGCGCTACTTTGTAGCATGAAACGTAATGCTACGGGTTATGGAGCGTTAAAGTGCCGCTCCTTACCTTTGCCCGATCCCGTGATGCAATAACTGACGTAATCTCGCTTACGTCAGTTATTGTATCGCGGGATCGGGCTAAGGTAAGTAACGGGAGAAGCGATATTGTATCTCCCCGATTATTTGATAGACAGTCAACAAATTAATCAAAATAATCAAAAAAATTATTGGCCATAAGTAAACATGTGCATGGCAATAGTAACAGTTATTGTGTTAGACCCTGTACACACGGATAATATTTTGACTCACTTAGCTGGCTGTTGTGATGTTTTGAATGCCAGTTGTGGCGGTGCGTTTTTTTTGAAACAGCAGATTAAATCGGTTTATTGACCAGAAGTCTTTTGATTCGAAACATAGGGTCAAAATTGTGTACCTGGTCTTTGTGATGATAACTTTTCCCCCAGAGTAAACTTGTAGGCAGATTTAAACAAATCTAATGAATTTAATACCACTGCTCACAACATAAATATATAGGGTAATAAATTTTGCACTAAGATTAACTTATATTTTATGAAGTCTTTTTGAGGGTTGGGTGGGGGGGGCGATTTTGGCACCTGCATCTTTATTTAATCAAACAGAGAAACATCAATATCGAAACTACTGGAGTTGGTTCAGTAGTTTAATGGCAAAGGTTTTATTGGACTGGAACATGTGACACAAAGGCCTTATTCAAAAAAAAAACCAGGTCTGTTATTGCAGGATATTTTGTCATGCTAACTGCAGGTGTTAATTCTCTATTTGCAGATTACTGTACTTTTATGTACCTATTGACACTGAGCGATCAAAAAGGCAATTTTAAGTGTAGTAAAACGTAATGTATATTTTATGACGTGATTCTCAAACAAGATTTATTTTTCTACACTGAGAGATGTTTTTTCTGTTTTCGTTCCTTTGGAGAGTTTATTCTCTCCGACATCAGTTAGAGAGAGGGGAAAGCGTTGCGTGTTGCTGAAACGTTAGATACTAGCAGGGTTATTCAATAACAGTTCTTATCGGATCTTACTTAACATTAGAAAGCTAACATCTGATTGGTTGGGGCAAAATTAGCACCATTTTAAACGATAAGAACTTTTATTGAATAACCCTGCTAGTATCTAACTTTCTGTAATACAACTAGTTATACTTGTAAGGCCTGATCAAATGAAATATTTAATTCATTCATAAAAGTTTTTTTTTTTAATAAACTAAATTATTATGCCAATTTCTTTCTCCTTGACTGTTTTATTTTGTTCTGTCTCCTCTGCTGTACTTAAACTAAAATATACCCACAGTCATTCTTAAAGGATAACTTCAGCCTCAGAAAAAACGTTTTACAGCCCAAAGGATTACCCACCAAAACCTTGGTTGCGTTTTACCTGCATCTGCAGTCCCACTGTGAGTAATTAGAACTTGAACTGAACAAGGATCCCTCACTGGTCTTCTCTCCTCTTCCAGGTAATGACTGTCAGTCATGGCCATGAGTGACAGTGACATTACATCCAATGGCTTACAGGCATTACCAATTGAACTGTTGCGAGCGTGCTCTGCTACTGAGCATGCTTACAACCAGCTCGCAACAAAGGAGGAGAGACAGCAGAGGAGGACGGACGTCCAGCGAGGGACACTTCTGTAAGTACTAATAACTCACAGTGGGAGCATCTGAGACAGGTAGGAGTAAAGCATAACCTAGGTTTTGGGGGCTAATCCTTTGGGTTTAAACATGTTTTTAAGGTTGATGTTATCCTTTAAAGGAGAAATAACCATAATGTAAAAGGAGACCTCTGGGATTCTTTAAGCTTCTAAAATTAGAAATATTTATTTTATCGAAAAAGCCGGGATAAAATAAATGGCTGCTGGCCTGTGTCTGTTCTCTGAGTGCAGCTAGTCAGGAGAAATGGTGGTTCAAATGTTAATGTTTCCAGCTTTTGTTTATTCCCTGCTCAGGATGCCCTTGATGCCTCAATGTTCTGGTTATTAGATGGTGAAAAGTTGTATCAATCAAGCAGAACGTCCTCTCTGTCCCCTAAAAAAGCTGATTGTGACCAATTAGAATTGGTTAATCAGATTCTTTCAGAAAGAATTTGATTGGTACACTTTCTGGAAGAATCTAATCAATCTAATCTAACAATCAGATTCTTTTAGAAATAATCTGATTGGTATACTAACCAATCAGATTCTTTTCTAATCAGAATTGGTTACAGATTCTTTCAGAAATAATCTAATTGTCTTTTCCCCAGACCATTTTCCGGGTCCCAAAACTATTAACAGTAAGTTACTGTATCATTTTTACAAAATTTTCAAAAATTCCTTGAAATTTTCTTTGAATTTTCTAATGCGTCTCGAAAAAATCTGCAAATCGGAATTCCCGCAAAATCCGTGAATCACGGAAATCCGTCATGGAATCCGCGATCCGGTACATCTCTATTCTTGATCTATTTATTGTAACATTGTATAGAGTGTTATAGTTCAGTAGAAACACAACAGTGACATATAACTGTTGTGCAGAGCTTGATCAATCTTCCCCCTTAAATTTCCAACCAATAATAGATCAATGGCAGATCCATTGGTTCATTCTATAATTAAAGTTATAAATCTGTCTTTCAATATGCTTGAAAGACAGATTACCAGATTATGCTTGAAAGACAGAAGACCCAATACCAAAACACAAGAAAAGCGACATCATATACGCAGTGCAGTGCAGTGAAGAATGCTCTGATTTGTATGTGGGGGAGACCAAACAGCAACTGCATCAACGTATGGCCCAGCACAGAAGAGCCAATTCCTCGGGTCAGGACTCAGCCGTGTACCTGCATCTTAGGATAAAGGACATACCTTTGAAGATTGTAATGTAAACATATTGGGAAGGAACGTGACTGGTTCAAGAGAGGTGTTAAGGAGGCCATTTATGTGAAAATAAAGAAACCAAGCCTAAATAGAGGTGGGGGGGGTTCGACACCAACGTCTGCCATGTACAATGCTGTTTTAACACCTTACTCTGGGCTTCCTATAACACCTCTTAGCCACTACACACCCTTAACACCTGGCTGTGATATGCTAATTGGGATTTTCCAGGATACATAATTGCCACAGATTCTTGTACAAGTCATTCTGAATTGAGAAAGCCAGTCGGATGACTAGTGAAACGTCTTCAAGAACTACATTTCAAGTCCAGTTGATCTAATTGAATACAACAGATATACTGTCTTTCAATACTCACCCTCCCCATTAACTCACAGCTGTCACCAGGGATTCTGTTAGAGAGGGATCACTATTGGTCAATGTGTTAGAGAGGGATCACTATTGGTAAATGTGTTAGAGAGGGATCACTATTGGTCAATGTATTAGAGAGGGATCACTATTGGTCAATGTGTTAGAGAGGGATCACTATTGGTAAATGTGTTAGAGAGGGATCACTATTATTCAATGTGTTAGAGAGGGATCCCTATTGGTCAATGTGTTAGAGAGGGATCACTATTGGTAAATGTGTCAGAGAGGGATCACTATTGGTCAATATGTTAGAGAGGGATCACTATTGGTAAATGTGTTAGAGAGGGATCACTATTGGTAAATGTGAGGTCCTATAAAGAACCCAGACTCATGTTTCAATCGTATTACATTTATCAGTTCAGGACACAGGTTCATGACTTCTATGGGGTCTATTGCTTAAATAATGTAATAAACCATTAACAAACAGAAGTGGGCATGGAGATGTTTTTCCTTTCAGTCCTATCATATAGAGCAGGGACAAGCAACCAGTAGTTTGAAAACCAGATGTTTGAAAACTACAACTCCCAGCATTCCTCTACAAGCACTCTGTAGCTAGGGAATTCAAACGACAACTCCCAGCATTCCTCTATCCTCTGCCTGCCCCTGATCTATAGATATCCCTGTCCAGCAAACAGCAGCTCTCCTTTTTGTCTATTGAGAGGGGAGGGGTGGGGTGGAGGTGAGAGTGAGAAGAATGTTTTTACTAAGACTGTCACATGTTTTACAAAGGAAGTGACATATAAGTCTTGCGACTTCCTACTAACACTTCCTACTTCCCTACTAACACTCAGAAAACATTTTGATTCGCTAACACTGCTGTCAATCTAATATTAAGCACACTATTGGATACAACACTAAAAGGGAAGTGAGACATATGTTCCTTTGTAAGCTTTCATTGCCTTCCTGTAAAACTTCCTGGGGTGTGGCTTAACAGTCCATTTTGAAGATTCCATTACAAAACAGTGGGGACTATGCATGTACTTTTATTTATTTATATATTTTGCCTTATTTACATTTCTATATACTTTAATGTCATTACTACATGTTTGTTAATATTGAAATAACTATTTATTTAGTGCTTAAACAACACATAAACACTGTCCCTATGTAAATTACTTTTACCCACCCCCACCAACATAGTACCTCCGAAAAACCCAATGTATTCCCAATTAATTTATGAATTTATTTATATAATATAAGGGATAGATATACAATAAAAGGATTCTGGAAGCACTCCAATTTTGTCCCTTCAGATACAAACATCATGCCCCACTGAGAGTTGCTGTAACTGGATTAACAAATGGCTGTTGTAGTTTGACATTCAGATGGTTCGGGGTATTTAAAGAAAAATGTAGACAAAATATAAAATAAAATGACTATCTGTGAGGGCAAGCATGCTCAGTAACCACTATGAGGCAGGACTGGGGAAAGCTACTTTCCGACCATGCAATTTACATACTAACTGCCAACATTCCAACTACAGGAAAACTGCACACAGCAGAATAGCTGAAATGTCAGATGGTACAGTGAATTATTGTTTCCAATAATCTCGAGTTTAATTTTTTTTTGCATTTTCATTTCATTTTCATTAAAAACAAGCCAAGACAGAGCCAAAACATATCATGCCATATCATGTGACTAAGCTATAAGCTATAGCTATTTATCAAAATCATTTCTGGTTTCTCAGTGTTTTTTTAAGAAGCTGATACCAGACTTTGCTGATCAATAAATATATTAGCAATGTAGGGTTTGGTAGGATTAACAGGAGTCTGTATTCCAAATGCTTGGCCTTTCAAGCACCCCATCCACATCTGACAAAAATAAAGTTGTGCTTAAGAAATTAGGTAAATACACAGATGATAACAGTTTATTATTGATTATGTCTGAAATGCCTGATGGAAGATAATGTAGCAAGAATTACAAACAAACAAGGAATTATTAACTCCACCGATAACTGTGCAACATCTGTTGAAATGTTCTCCATATGGGGCAACCCCAAAGGACCATACTATATATTTTACTCCTCCCGGTAATTAATATCAGACTTAGGAGGCAAAGTCATCTCATTTATTATCATATAAGCCCTGGAATCTAAATAGGGACCATGTATCAGGGAATTACTCAAGACACATTACTGTCAGGTCTACAAAACTTCAATGCGAGCAGTCTGCATAACAGATTGCTTCTTGCATAGCCCAATAAATTATCCATTCATAATGAACTCAGTAGGAGAGTAGAAAAGGCCTCAATGGTCAAATTCCTTTCCATACAGAAGCATCAACTCACAGCTAAGGAAAAACAAAAACATGTTCTTTTCATCCTTAACTGAATCTGACCTGAGGCATTTAACTGTTTGAATTAGACTTGCGCGTTTGAAGCTAATTTACACTTGACCATCACATAGCATCTGTCAAAATCCCCTACATCAGCTTCTCGTTAACATTCTACCGTTTCTTGTATCACTAACTTTATATACAAGAATAATATTGTTGTTTGAGTTTTTCTATACAAGTTTCTGTCGTTTTGGGCCCCTGAGGTGCTCAACATATTCTGCTGAAAAATGATGTCAGAATATCAGTTAAGCGTCCACTCTGGGATACTAATGTTTCATTACCTTTTTAGAAAGAAGAATATGCAAGCAGTTACAAATCTTAACCAATCTGTGGCTGGGGATTCTTCCCTTTTTTCCCATAGTGCTCTACATCTCTTTGTCTCTCTTAGCTTTAGACTTCCTTCACATTTAGTGGTTTTGTAACGCAGCATAACATCTTGTTTGCAGTTTGGTGTGATGTTCCGCTGAGTAAATGCACAGTGGGGGCCGCTATTTTCAATGGGCTCAAATCTGCTGCATGCAGTGCGTCATATCCAACGCTCAATAATGTGAATGAGCCATTCACTTATATGAACAGAGTGTTTCGGTTTCCGCAGGAAATCGCACCAAAACCAATGTTGACTTTAGTTATGTTAGCGCAAGTTTGGTAAATTATCGGGGAGATGAAATATAGAAAATCCTTACTATTTACCTTTCCACAATTAAGCGATACAATACCGGACGTAATCGTGGGATATCGGAAAGGTAAGAGGCTCCTGTTTGCACTCGTTTAAAACCCAATACAACCTCATGTTAAGTTTCGGGCTAAGAGGTATAGCAAAATGTAACTAATGTGGAATTTTATCAGGTGCACTGCGCTACTTCCAAAAAGAGAAATGGTGCAGTGCCCTAAAATAAGGGTAAAACACTAACCAGATATGACACCGGGTACCCTTATTATTGGATTATTGAAGCTCCCTGTAAGCGTTTTACATCTCGACCCGATCAACCAGCCAGTCAAATATTTGGGTAAATTTCTTCCAATAATGTGATCGTTTGCTCAGAATTTTTTATGACCAATCAGTTTATTTTTTATTTTATCAGACTTGACCTCACAGCCCTCTGAGTTGACCCCTAATATTTTATTAACATTTGAGCAATAGATTTTTATAACCATTGTGGGCAAAAACACGTCTCATAAGCATCTTTCTAAATTTTGAGGAAACCAAAAAAGAGCTTAATGGAAGCTCCTGTATAATACGATGGCGTTATTACTCATCACAGTAGAAACCACAAACCTACGCTTCAACCATCTGCTATAAGTTATTTACAATCATTTCCCTAATTGCACGCAGTTGGATCGCTGTCAATGATTAAACTAATAAGTATAAACTTGGTATTATTACCACCAGCGTTATTAGTCCATTGATTGCAATAATTTCCAAAATTACCCATCAGGATAGAAATATGTCGAGCACCTGGTTGGCCGTTTGCGGACATCTGCTGAGAAAGGTTCATACCATGGAACGTTTCATGTCTAATTATTGAAAGGGAAGGGGAACGTTCATGGTGGCTGATACATAGGACATATTTGGGATTTTAAATAAATACATAATGGCTTGGCCTCTGCTAGAAACAGGATGACGTTTGATGTTTCAAATTATGCAAAGGAGTTTAAGATACTTGGAAAGAACTGTGCAGTTCTGTGCCTAGGACAGTGTATTTAATCCAGGACAGGGATCCTGGATGGACATTTGGGAGAAGGGGCTATCAGAAGCATTCCATGTGACCCAGTCCAATGGTGTTAGGCCATGGGATCTATTACAGGAGCACTATGGAAAAATTGTTATGGATAGTTTAATTTTTAGTTTTTTACATTTTTTTCCATATATCGCTCTTTAATATGGATCAGCCGTGCCATGGAAGTTCTATGTGATCTAGTGCAGGGCTGCTGTGCGGTCTATTGCATTGGTGCTAGGAAAATTGTGCTAAAGGGGATCTAGCAAATGAGAACTAGATAAGTACTTTGTCAATTGAGATTCAATGCATCGGTGCTGGGTAATACTATATCATTCAGTGTTAAGATGTTATTGGTGTGCAGTTTAGTCCAGTGCAGGGATGCTAGAAACACAGGTTTACCTACTAGGTGATCCAGAATGTGTACAGTCCTCTGCACTCTAGCCAAGTCAGGGGGCTCACACCTCTAAATCCAACCCTTGGTGGATCATAGACATCCAAAATAAATACAGTTGAGGGTCGCACTCCAAATCCCAAATTATATTTATTTGTGACCACACATCATTTCACATGTTTCGGGGACACATCTTTCCCCCCCCCTAAACATTGTGTGATATGATGTGTGGTCACAAATAAATATAATTTGGGATTTGGAGTTAAACCCTCAACTGTATTTATTTTGGTTACCTACTAGGTGAGCAGCTCCTGGGAGTAGGTAAAGGGGGGTGGGATGGGAGGAGGGTGCATCTATTTATTTTACCTACGACAGATACAGCCTCTCCCCCCATCATAGTTTGGGGGGGCTCAGTGATTCTTAGTATCTTTTAGATCTTTGTTTTCCCTTTGTACAAGACACTACATGTGTTCTTGTTTGCTGAACACATACATGTACACTTTTTGTGTCTGTTGAATTTTCCTTAAAGTTTTATTAAACAGCTTCCTTCCCATGTCTGATAGGTGGCCTCTCAATGCTTAGAAGACTATTGGATAGATTTAACAAGCGCCACAAGATTTCCGTCTTAAAGTCACGCTAACCTTTTTTCTGTCAATCAAAACTTAATGTAAGTATATCTTTGTATCTAATACGAACCCAGTTTATTTCTTCACCCAGGCACCCTGTGTTCTTTATTGGGGAGGACAGAAGAGAGGTTATACGCCAGGAGTTGTTCTTTTATGTAAAGTACTGAAGCACTGGTGTTCCCTTCCATGAAAATCTCCAGTAGGACAAATTCCGTTCAGCAGAATTTTCTCAATACTTCTACAATGTCTAAAGATACTGAACCACAAGCCTCATACAAACAGCAAGATCCTACCAACAAGCCCTATGTTTTTCTTCTATTTGTTTAAATGTTTGCTTGTTAGTCATTCATCTCCATGCACCATTGTTCTGCAAATAAATGATGAAGAAGTCATTTCATCATAGCGTCAGGCAATTGATTGTGTCGTAAATCTCTCTACATATTTAAATTGCAAACTATTAAACATCAACTGATAAAATGTTATTTTTTTATAGGCACGCTGAATCCTAGCAACATGTAATGCATTCCAGGTTGTATACTGGCGAGCGTCTATAAGAACCTAATAAAGTTCTGAAAAATCAAACACAATTGATGTGAAATTTTTAAAACTTTTTATTGCAATTTAATACAATTTTTTTATTTTTCAATCAGAATTTCGGAATTTTTGATTTTCTAATATTGGGTTTTTGATTTTTCAAGTTGCAATTTTTGAAAATATTGTCAGTGGTCTGGTCTGAATCCAAACACCAGGTTCGTTTCAAAACGTGGACTCATCACTAGACATTTATTAATATATTTCTGCATAAAGGATTAAAGTTGAACAAAAAATGACAAGTTTTGATCCCCTTCAGGGATAAAGTTTGGTTCCAACTCGGTTTTGGAATAATCAAAATTATTCAGATCTCAAAACTTTTTCTGGATTTTCAATAATCAAATTTTTTAAACCGAAAATTAGAGCATTAGCAATTTCATTTTCAGAAAAGATACCAAAAATGTAATGGACTAAAAGAGAAATACATCTCCATATAGACAGATTTAAATAATTAACAAAGTTAGAGATAGGGCGTTAATCCTTCATCATTCTCTGGTAAACAATGGCATGAAAAAATGATTATATTCTATACATATAAAAAAAAATGTAATTGATATGAGAAGAACATGAAATGGATATGATATATAACTATATATCCCTTATAGTTCTAGATGAATATGAGAGGAATATACTTACAGGGTTATCCAATAAAAGTTCTTATCATTTAAAATGGTGCTAATTTTGCCCTAACCAATCAAATGTTATTTACCATTTGAAAGCTAACATCTGATTGGTTGGGGCAAAATTACCACCATTTTAAATGGTAAGGACTATTATTACATCTCCCTGTTAGTATCACAGGTAATCCTATCTATCCCTTTATTAAACACATATTAATACAATAGTAAAAATTCTAGGAACATATCTCCTCATATCAACAGACATGAAAATACTGTTTGGACAAACATGAACTTCCCAAATTAAAAAGTAAAACAAATTAACAGGGTTATTCAATAAAAGTTCTTATCGTTTAAAATGGTGCTAATTTTGCCCCAACCAATCAGATGTTAGCTTTCAAATGTTAAATAAGATCTGATTGGTTGGGGCAAAATTAGCACCATTTTTAACGATAAGAACTTTTATTAAATCTATTAAATAAGCCTTTCTGAAAATTTACATTTTTCAGAAAAGACCAAATTTACTGGGTCAATTTCAAGAAATATCGAAAACATTTGAATCAATAACAACTAAAGTCAATGGGAGCTGAATTTTTCAAAATCAACACTGCTATTCTTCAGAATTCCTCACTTTCCAAAAATTCCAACAGCGCACTATATATATTTTAATAAAACAAAACTTCCACCTCCGCCCCCATAGTTGTGAAACAAGTAATAATGTTGCCCTACCCTGAACTTTTCTCATCAGACTTCAAAGCAGGCCTTTCTCCTTCACATACAAGCAAGCTGTGTCAAACTTCAAAGAAAGACAAATTGTACTAGTGGTTATTTATGAGATGCCCTGAGCTACTGTGTGAGGTTTACCAAAATTCCCCTTCATTAAATAGATAAAAAGAGTAATCCTAGTTTAAAGATGTGTACATTGTGGGGGATTGATGTCTGTTACATCCACAACTAAGAACAGCTTTCTGGGATAATATTAAGATTTAAAGGTGAATTTAACACATATTTTTAAACTCTCTAATCAATAAAATACCAGTCCAGTAAATGGTTTTAAAGTCAACATCTCTACAGCCAAATGTTACCTTGCCTAATCTGGATTGTAACAGGATTGGCTACAGATTACAAGTGGGCGTACCTGGCTGTTCTGAATTTCTGCTGTAGCTTAGGACTGGGCATGTGCAAGGAAAACAATGGTCAGTGACCAGACTGTGTGACACTGGAATGATGGGAAATAAATCACAAAATGTGCGTTAGTAAGGAAAATTTCTCACCACCCACATCAAAATAATTTAAACACAGATTACTGTGCTCTACCTTGTGATGTAGTGTTGTGATGAGACTTTTCCCCACCCATTCTTTCAGACTCTTTCAATTAACTATAACCCCCACATTCTCCCTGAAAACATCATTATTGCAATATTGAGTTCTAGATATAAATGGCAGCTGATTGGTTTACAGATACACATCAATGTTCCAGGTATTCTATGACATGGAGAGTTGGCATTATTCTAGCTGCAGAGGAGGCTACTACCTAAAAGGACAGTAGAAGATCAAAAGAGACCCGTGGGCTTGGAGCAGAAAATATCTGTTCAGTAATGCTAGGCAACAAGTTAAGTATTAAGGCTTGGGCTGGTCCTAGTTTAATGTGTAAAATTTACACGGGCTACAATAGGCTTGTCTTGACTGGGCGAGATCATTTAGTAAAAACAAAACAAAAATTGACTACAGGATAAAACACACATATGTCTGTCTTTTTGTACACGAACATTAATCAAGATAATGGTAACCAGCACAATATATGATTGTTTTATTTGCACTGCATATGTCTCACTCCAGCACTTATACCCATTCCATTGTATCTGTATGTTACCCACCTAACTAGATTGTAAGCTCTAGGGGGCAGGGGCCTTTTTACCTCTTGGCAAAGCTCTAGCACTTCTATTTATATAATTTCTATATTTATTTACTGAACTATCTATGTATTTATCCCCCTTGTATGACTTTATTGTATTTTATTACTGTACAGCGCTGCGTCCCCAAGTGGCGCTTTATAAATAAACTATACATACATATATACATACATACATAATGAATAGAGAACTTTCCAATCAACCTCATCTCTGTTTGTTATTTAAAATAACAGTAGCCTGTTAAATAAACAGATTTATATAAAGACTTTACAGGAGCTGGTCTAAATGAACAGTCATAAATAGTCAAATTCACTTGGACTTAACCAAACATGACTAGTAGTTTGCCAGGAACCATGATAACTATCCTGCATGATCTCAGAAAAGTGATCTGTATTTTATTACAATTTATTTTCCATATCATTTGTTGCTAATTTCCTGGCACTGATTACTAGAGATGGCCGAACTTTCGAAAGTTTGGTCCGTTCTCGAACTTTCGAACTATATGGTAAGTTCTAAAGTTTCGAAAACGGACCCATTAAAGTCAATGGAAGTCAAATAGTTTGAAAAGTTCGAATGAAAAACAATTAAAATATCAATGGTAACTGAATGTAAATGGCTGTGGGACCTGGGAAATGGTCTGGGGAACATTAAAAAAATCGATTTTACACTTATGCGCACTACTTTTGAAATCTCGCGTAATTCGATATTTACGCGCATATAGGTATAATAGACATTTTACTTGCAGATTCGATATTTACGCGCGTATAGGTATAATGGACACTTTACTCGCGGATTCGATATTTACTCGCGAATAGGTATAATAGACATTTTACAGGTGGATTCGATACTCGCGTATAGGTATAATAGACCGAGAATATATAGGTATAAAGTCTGAGAAATCCGGGTCCGTGATAGTTCAAGAAGTCCGAGTCCATTCGAACTCGAATAGTTCGGCTCGAACTTGGTGTATTATACAAATTTTAGTTTCCTAATGTGGTGATTGGTTAATTAACCATATATATAAACACCAACAACAGGTCCACGGTCCACTGATCAGTGCTAAGTTTCAATTTAGAATTTTGCCCATGCTGAAACTTTTTGGCACCCAGAAGCAGGTTTAGGTTGAGACTCTTAAGAAAGATCTGGTGTTAAAGGGCATGTCCATCCCTTTTTTTATACTTTTTATATAATGTAGGTATAGGTCCCCCAGCCCCAACCGCCATAATAGATTTTTTAGAAAGTACCTCAGTTTTTACTTACCTTACCTCTCTCCTCCGCTGCACTCTCCCAGCCCTCTGCTTGCTCGGAACTGCAAGCAGGGGGCGGGACCGGCAGCTGCGTCTCTGATTGGCTGAGAGGCAGCCAATCAGGGACGCGGCTGCCAGCTGCTCAGAGGCCGGGGAGAGTGGTAAGGTAAATAACTATCGGGGGACTCTACACCTACATTTTGGTCAAGGGTTTAGAGCTAGGGGGAGGGACAGCAAAACGAAGTGAGGGGGGGGGGGACTCTCCTGCGCATGCCTCAAACCTTGTGGAGGCTGAGGCAGACACAGGAGCAGGATGAGTCACACAGAGATCCTACACTGCAGTTTCCTGGACTTTGGAGGGACCACGCAGGAGAACCATTTGGAGCAGAAATGTAAGGTAAGGGTTTATTAAACTACAGAGTGGGGCCAGTATGGGGTTAAATTTTAGTTTTGGGGGGTGGACATGCCCTATGCCCTTTAAAAGATAGTGATGGACCCAACTAGTGATGGGTCGAACTTAACAGTTTGTACGAACTCGAACTATCCGAACTAGTTTGGGGTTTTCAAACTTGTGGACTTAATTTTGCTAATTAGCAAAAATTCAAATAATTCTCGAATTCTCGAATTGGTAAGCCTCGAATTTATCCGTCGATATAGGCAATCCTCGAATGTATGGTTCGATTTTGGTAACCATCAAGTGAATCTTCGTTTTTTGGTGAATTCAGCCTTCGTTTTTGGTGACCCTCAAATGTATCTTTGATTTCGGTGACCCTCCAATGTATCATACAGTAACCCTCGAATGGGCATAACTCTTGGATGTAGCAGAAACCCAACAATTGCCTGATTGTGGTAAAAATTAGTGTTTAAACAAGTTTTGGTGATATGGACCAAGTAAGTTACCATTGCTATTTTAACTGTATTTTGGCCATCTTACTAAAAGTCACGGTAAAACCCAATAAGATTAACCCAGAATAAAGTGCTTGTGGTATCTGGTTTACTGTGTCTTATTCTATGTAAGTGCTACTTGGTGCCTTTCACTTCTGAATCAGACTAACAACTAAACAGAAAGATTGGCCTGTGTACAGCTAGCCTAAGGGAATATTCACACTACATATGTAATGTGTGGATTTTGAAGCATACATGTTTTAAAAATGCAAGGCCAATTTTATTCACATTTCAAAAGCATTTTAGCCTCCCACCAATACTCCAATCGGGTTTGTTTTCAAAATGCCTTCCAAATTTACAGGTTTTCGTAATAATTACCAGAAAGGCAAATGCACAGAACATGTAACCCAAAATCCACAATCGGGAGCATCTATTGCCAAGAGAACTATTGTAGGTGTACATTGTGCCATAAGCAACTTTTTCAACCTGTCTCATGGGGGCAGTGACCCTGATAGTTACACAGTTATCTTTGGTTTTTCAGAGAAACAAGTTATCCTCCCCCACACAGATTGAGGACAACCTACACATCCCATGCGCACTTAGCTTCACACAAATCATATATCGTACATTAACTTTGTACACTTATTTGTATCTAACATACTTTATCCTTGGATATTCTGTCTGTCCAATAAGTGTCCAAGAAGACAAGTACTAGTCCATCTCTATTCTAGTTTTGCTATAAACTTTACTTTTTTTCATATAACTAAAACAAATGCACAGCAAACAAATTTGTTTTGTTCTTTTCTTGTGTATATTTTTCTAAGGATTTGCATTTTTTCTGTGAAACCCTTAAACAGATATCTATGGCAAAACAAGCAATATCTGTAAATGGCTACCAGCGGACGGGGAGCAATAATTTAGCAGCATGAAAGCAACAAGAAATACTTTAGTAGGAATCCATGTTATTATCTGTATTTACATGGAATCTGACACTCACAGGAAGACTGGACTAGAAATCGATGTGCTGGAGAGAGACTCTATGATAGTTGTAATACATTCCTAGTTTATAAACACAAGGTTCATTCAATAGGATTCTTGTCACAAGATGTGACCAGTGGAGACATTTATCCTCTGCTTGAGTTGTCAAATGGTTACCTCTAGTAACTCCTTTCGTTTTATACCAGGAGCTTAGTGTTCAACCTTCATGTGATTTCTATTTGCACACACAGCGTTTTCATTTGCCTATTGTTTTTTACCAAATAAGATCAGTTTATTTTATTTTTTTTTTTTTTCTCCCTTTACTTCATTGTTGATTCAGACTCTTGAATAAATTCAACTCTTGGAAAAACAAGTTTTGTTTTGGCTGTTTTTCAATTAGTCTACCTGTCACTCTCCAGATTGCCAGGTTTTGACAGATGGAATGTTAACTCGATGCGAAAAAAGAAATTTGAAATGGCCCGCATCTATATCTCACTTCATATATCCTCGACGCTCTGCTTACTAAAAAGTTTGTTTTATTCTCCCGGCTTCACCTATGCCTTTAGATCTCAGAAGCGTTCCTTTCTGGAATGTTTTTTTTTTTTTTTTTAAACAATAAAATAGTTGTTCCTTTAATTTACAGCTAGGAATAGTTCATGCCTGTTCTCCTACTTCTCAAATGAAATGCAAAGCTTGTAGGAATTTTTTCCATTTTACGAATTTTCCCTTTTGCCACCTGCAATTTTATATGCTTAAAACTCTGATGTTAATAAGATAATTTTCTGCTAATGTCCCGACACTTGTTTTATTTTTTAATTTATGGCTCAATGGCATTCATATATGATGCTTTAAAATGCGCGGGACAAATTTTAAATAATAATTACGTATTATACACGTGCTTGTAATCTTTCCATTAGTCTGCTGTGCAATAATTCACATAAAAACTGTCACTTATTTATTACTATAAGGAACATTTTTCTCTTGACTAAAATGTAGGTGACAGGTAATACTAACCTGGATAGCTCAAGGCTATCTAGCCCCTGATATTTACTGGGCCCTAGGCAACTACCTAGGTTGCCTTAAAGGGGACTGTGGTCTCCAAACAAGTTGATTTTAAAAGAAAGGCCAGGTTCTACCTTTAAAATGAGCCATCAACCACCTCTCTATGTGCTGCACATCCCATGATATGAAGAATCACTGATCAAAAGTTAGGGGGTGGGAGGTTCTGAATCTGCAATCCCAATACTACTTCCTCCTTCTAATCTGCGGTTGGCCCATGCTCAGTGCATGAGAAAGCAAAAGAAACCAGTTAGAGATCGAGTTATAGTGACTTAAGGAGGTGTGGGAGGGTTCAGAGGGGATTCAAGGGGACTGCAAGGAGAGGGGCCATGGGGGCCCCACAAGGAGAAGGAGACAAAGGGAAGAGGGGATTTTTACATAGTTTCAGAGCAGGAAGCAGGAGTGCAGGGGATTTGGTGATGCTGCTACTATATCACACATAAAAAATGTAAATATCTTCAAAACCATGTGAAAAAAATAATGAATGTAATTGCAAAATACACAGGAAGGCAATTCCTGTCAATTTACCTAAAGTCTTTTCAGACCACAGTTACCCTTTAATGGATAATCTGCTCTGGGGATGATGTAATACATGCTGCTAAATTATTCTCCCATCTTCCACTGGTAGCCATTTACAAATATTACATTGCTTGTGTAAAACACAGCAATAAACTAAGCCAGTAAAATTCTAGACTTCTATCATTTTCGACCCTTTGCTATTGCTTATATTAAAGGACAACTAAAGCCTCAGAACAACACAGAACCAGAAGGCAGAACACCTTGATATATAAAGTAATCTGTATCTTACCTCTCATTTTGATACAGGCGCTGGGAAATTTACCTAAATAACATATGGTTTGCGCTTTACTTCACAGTATTCTAAAATCACACAGTTTGGTCAACGACTATTCTTTTCTGCACATGCTCATCCTTAGCTATGGCAGAAACTTGTTACAGTTGGTCAACCCATAATAATCTCAGCCAATACTTTTACAGGACAGATAAAGCAAGAAAGCATGGACTGAGGTAGGAGGTGTGGCCTGGCACTGCACAAACACACAGATACTTCATCCAGTTCTTAACAGGCTTACATTATATAATACAATTTACTGAAATGGTATTTTATACCTTATTGATGTTTTTAGGGGGGTTATTTTCAGATTCTGGAGTATAGAAAATGGGTTTAGTTTTCCTTTAATCTTCCAGCAGGACTCTTAGAAGACCTGATTCTGTATTTTGCCTACAGATGTAGACCCTGTTCTTTAGTAACGATTCCCGGTTTCAAAACAAACCTGGTTCCGATTCAGAACTTCCGGTTCTGAAAATACGCAGATCTGATGTCATTTTTTAAATTTTCAAAACTCAAAGAGGATTAAAATCTAAAATATTGATTGAAAAAAATTAAATTTTTTTTTTTAAAATTCCGATTAATGGATTTTCAGAGCTTCACTAAGTTCTATGGAACTGCAGTTGGAAAGAAACTTGCCAGTTCGTTCATCTCTACTGCTCTACAAAGTGTCTTGGAAACCCCTATGAAAACCAAGCTATAGACCAATAAGTTGCTTACATCTATTCACAGACTTGTATTAATTGTACTTTGCAAATAAATCTACCACTTGCGTATAGGATAATGTGGCTCTACACTAACTAGATGTTGGCACTTTTTACACATTTTGGAGTATATTATTCCAATATCATGTAAATAAAACAAAATGCAGTATAGTCATTGTAAAGAAACATTTGTATATATGGAAACTTGATAACTATTAGCTGACTGAGACCAACATAGTCAGATGCATTCTCCTTATCTCACGTAATGAATCAATCAGATGATTGTAGATAGCGTCACAATTAACATAGGCAAAGATTGCTTAAGAGTCAAGATGTTTGGAAAAATACAACTACAAGTTGGGATCCTGCCTAAAGGGTACTGTGTTACAAAACACATTTACAACCCTGATAATTCAACATTGTATAGTCTTATATAAGTACACAGCGAACATAGTGCAAAATAGTGATTTTGCCTGGTGTTTTGCTAGCGCAGCGTATCAACGGGATCAAACTTTACTCTATAGAGTTTCCAGACATTTTTCATAAAAATATTGTTGTGCCGTAAAGCGCCATAACATAGATAAATCTTATGTATCCTTTATGACTGTTTAAAATATGCCCCAAGTAGACATGGATCATATATCATCTTACATGGAGATTTGATAGGAAATTTTATGGAAATTTGACATGTTCTAATTTACTTGCATCGTTGCTGCCAGAAATATTTTTCTAAAGCTTTGATTCCTAGTAAACTATTAAGGTTGAAATCCTCCGCTCTGATCCCAATATAATTGTGGTGATGTTATTTACCTGGACATTGTATTGATCGGTTTTAGGTTTTAATATTTTGCTCCGGGTTGGTCGATGGGTCGATGTCCTGAGAGCTGTTGATGTATTATCTGATTTGGCTCTTGTACAATACCAACCTGTCTTCAACCCTTGTTTGATTTTAATGGCAGCTATGAATTAAAGATCAATTGGATGTGTCTGTAGATTGTTATGGATCACACGGTATTCAACACAGCATTTTTTCTTTCGACAGGCAGATAGCCAATCAGTTTATTAATAAGTAGTCTGCAAAATTGGACCTTGTGTACCCAGCCTAAGTCTACAGCAACACTATGGTATTAGAGAGCACTGCGATGGAATACAAACAACTATGTATTTCTAAAACGATACGTGTTTTCTATTACGTTTCCAGGCCATTTACACATTAATAACCTTGTTTGTTTACAGGACCATTCACTGTAATTCCCATCACCAGAGAATTTTCAGATCTTCGATAGACTTGGAACAGACAGAAGCGATATAAGGCGAATTTCCCCAGCTCAATGTTTCATTGGTAATCACAGATTATTTTCCCATAAGGATGCATTAAGGTCTCTTCCCTCTCCACCACCTCCACCGCAATCAATAGATTATACCCTCTGTCATTAACTGATAATAGTATCTAATAGTTTCAGTTCGAAACCTGAGGACTCAATGGAATGACTAAATGCTCATTCCCCCCAGGGTCAACTGTCTTAAACTTGGAGAAAACAACTTCAAAAAACATCTGTGTACACAGCTGCTAATTCAACTGTGCTCTTTTCCCAACCAACAAAACCAGACAAATCACATTTGCTACTGGATTATGTCTTTAATACCTTAATAAGATCTGTAAAAGCAATTCTTCATTCTACATATTGGGTATATTCAATAAGAGGTGCAAGATTTGGCCATATCCTAATCTCAGCACCATCAACGGGTTGAACCATGATAACTATCCTGCATGATCTCAGAAAAGTGATCTGTATTAAACACTTTTATTACAATTTATTTTCCATATAATTTGTTGCTAATTTCCTGGCACTGATTACTAGAGATGGCCGAACTTTCGAAAGAGGTAAGGTAAGTAAAAATTGAGGTACTTTCTAAAAAATCTATTATGGCTGTTTGGGCTGGGGGACCTACATAATAGATGAAGGAAGGAAAAGTAGACTGCAACACTGTCTATCAAAAATATGAAAACCGTCCTTTATTAAATATAGTGATGGGGACACATGATACCTTACCTTACCTCTCTCCTCCGCTGCACTCTCCCAGCCCTCTGCTTGCTCGGAACTGCAAGCAGGGGGCGGGACCGGCAGCCGCGTCTCTGATTGGCTGAGAGGCAGCCAATCAGGGATGCGGCTGCCAGCTGCTCAGAGGCCGGGGGAGAGTGGTAAGGTAAATAACTATCGGGGGACTCTACACCTACATTTTGGTCAAGAGGTTTAGAGCTAGGGGGAGGGACAGCAAAACGAGAGTGAGGGGGGGGGAGGACTCTCCTACGCATGCCTCAAACCTTGTGGAGGCTGAGGCAGACACAGGAGCAGGATGAGTCACACAGAGATCCTACACTGCAGTTTCCTGGACTTTGGAGGGACACAGCAGGAGAACCATTTGGAGCAGAAATGTAAGGTAAGGGTTTTACTAAACTACAGAGTGGGGCCAGTATGGGGTTAAATTTTAGTTTTGGGGGTGGACATGCCCTATGCCCTTTAAAAGATAGTGATGGACCCAAACTAGTGATGGGTCGAACTTAACGAGTTTGTACGAACTCGAACTATCCGAACTAGTTTGGGGTTTTCAAACTTGTGGACTTAATTTTGCTAATTAGCAAAAATTCGATAATAATTCTCGAATTCTCGAATTGGTAAGCCTCGAATGTATCCGTCGATATAGGCAATCCTCGAATGTATGGTTCGATTTTGGTAACCATCAAGTGAACTCTTCGGTTTTGGTGAATTCTAGCCTTCGTTTTTGGTGACCCTCAAATGTATCGTTTGATTTCGGTGACCCTCCAATGTATCATACAGTAACCCTCGAATAGGGCATAACTCTTGGATGTAGCAGAAACCCAACAATTGCCTGATTGTGGTAAAAATTAGTGTTTAAACAAGTTTTGGTGATATGGACCAAGTAAGTTACCATTGCTATTTTAACTGTATTTTGGCCATCTTTACTAAAAGTCACGGTAAAACCCAATAAGGATTAACCCAGAATAAAGTGCTTGTGGTAAATCTGGTTTACTGTGTCTTATTCTATGTAAGTGCTACTTGGTGCCTTTCACTTCTGAATCAGACTAATCAACTAAACAGAAAGATTGGCCTGTGTACAGCTAGCCTAAGGGAATATTCACACTACATATGTAATGTGTGGATTTTGAAGCATACATGTTTTAAAAATGCAAGGCCAATTTTATTCACATTTCAAAAGCATTTTAGCCTCCCACCAATACTCCAATCGGGTTTGTTTTCAAAATGCCTTCCAAATTTACAGGTTTTCGTAATAATTACCAGAAAGGCAAATGCACAAGAACATGTAACCCAAAATCCACAATCGGGAGCATCTATTGCCAAAGAGAACTATTGTAGGTGTACATTGTGCCATAAGCAACTTTTTCAACCTGTCTCATGGGGGCAGTGACCCTGATAGTTACACAGTTATCTTTGGTTTTTCAGAGAAACACAGTTATCCTCCCCCACACCAGATTGAGGACAACCTACACATCCCATGCGCACTTAGCTTCACACAAAATCATATATCGTACATTAACATATGTACACTTATTTGTATCTAACATACTTTATCCTTGGATATTCTGTCTGTCCAATAAGTGTCCAAGAAGACAAGTACTAGTCCATCTCTATTCTAGTTTTGCTATAAACTTTACTTTTTTTTCATATAACTAAAAACAAATGCACAGCAAAAACAAATTTGTTTTGTTCTTTTCTTGTGTATATTTTTCTAAGGATTTGCATTTTTCTGTGGAAACCCTTAAACAGATATCTATGGCAAAACAAGCAATATCTGTAAATGGCTACCAGCGGACGGGGGAGCAATAATTTAGCAGCATGAAAGCAACAAGAAATACATTTAGTAGGAATCCATGTTATTATCTGTATTTACATGGAATCTGACACTCACAGGAAGACTGGACTAGAAATCGATGTGCTGGAGAGAGACTCTATGATAGTTGTAATACATTCCTAGTTTATAAACACAAGGTTCATTCAATAGGATTCTTGTCACAAGATGTGACCAGTGGAGACATTTATCCTCTGCTTGAGTTGTCAAATGGTTAACCTCTAGTAACTCCTTTCGTTTTATACCAGGAGCTTAGTGTTCATACCTTCATGTGATTTCTATTTGCACACACAGCGTTTTCATTTGCCTATTGTTTTTTACCAAATAAGATCAGTTTATTTTATTTATTTTTTTTTTTCTCCCTTTAACTTCATTGTTGATTCAGACTCTTGAATAAATTCAACTCTTGGAAAAACAAGTTTTGTTTTGGCTGTTTTTCAATTAGTCTACCTGTCATCTCTCAGATTGCCAGGTTTTGACAGATGGAATGTTAACTCGATGCGAAAAAAGAAATTTGAAATGGCCCGCATCTATATCTCACTTCATAAAGTACCTCGACGCTCTGCTTTACGTAAAAAGTTTGTTTTATTCTCCCGGCTTCACCTATGCCTTTAAGATCTCAGAAGCGTTCCTTTCTGGAATGTTTTTTTTTTTTTTTTTTAAACAATAAAATAGTTGTTCCTTTATTTACAGCTAGGAATAGTTCATGCCTGTTCTCCTACTTCTCAAATGAAATGCAAAGCTTTGTAGGAATTTTTTCCATTTTACGAATTTTCCCTTTTGCCACCTGCAATTTTATATGCTTAAAAAACTCTGATGTTAATAAGATAATTTTCTGCTAATGTCCCGACACTTGTTTTATTTTTTAATTTTATGGCTCAATGGCATTCATATATGATGCTTTAAAATGCGCGGGACAAATTTTAAATAATAAATTACGTATTATACACGTGCTTGTAATCTTTCCATTAGCTCTGCTGTGCAATAATTCACATAAAAACTGTCACTTATTTATTACTATAAGGAACATTTTTCTCTTGACTAAAATGTAGGTGACAGGTAATACTAACCTGGATAGCTCAAGGCTATCTAGCCCCTGATATTTACTGGGCCCTAGGCAACTACCTAGGTTGCCTTAAAGGGGAACTGTGGTCTCCAAACAAGTTGATTTTAAAAGAAAGGCCAGGTTCTTACCTTTAAAATGAGCCATCAACCACCTCTCTATGTGCTGCACATCCCATGATATGAAGAAATCACTGATCAAAAAGTTAGGGGGTGGGAGGTTCTGAATCTGCAATCCCAATACTACTTCCTCCTTCTAATCTGCGGTTGGCACATGCTCAGTGCATGAGAAAGCAAAAGAAACCAGTTAGAGATCGAGTTATAGTGACTTAAGGAGGTGTGGGAGGGGTCAGAGGGGGATTCAAGGGGACTGCAAGGAGAGGGGCCATGGGGGCCCACAAGGAGAAGGAGACAAAGGGAAGAGGGATTTTTACATAGTTTCAGAGCAGGAAGCAGGAAGTGCAGGGGATTTGGTGATGCTGCTACTATATCACACATAAAAAATGTAAATATCTTCAAAACCATGTGAAAAAAATAATGAATGTAAATTGCAAAAATACACAGGAAGGCAATTCCTGTCAATTTACCTAAAGTCATTTTCAGACCACAGTTACCCTTTAATGGATAATCTGTCTCTGGGGATGATGTAATACATGCTGCTAAATTATTTCTCCCATCTTCCACTGGTAGCCATTTACAAATATTACATTGCTTGTGTAAAACACAGCAATAAACTAAGCCAGTAAAATTCTAGACTTCTATCATTTTCGACCCTTTGCTATTGCTTATATTAAAGGACAACTAAAGCCTCAGAACAACACAGAACCAGAAGGCAGAACACCTTGATATATAACTAGTAATCTGTATCTTACCTCTCATTTTGATACAGGCGCTGGGAAATTTACCTAAATAACATATGGTTTGCGCTTTACTTCACAATATTCTAAAATCACACAGTTTGGTCAACGACTATTCTTTTCTGCACATGCTCAGTCCTTAGCTATGGCAGAAACTTGTTACAGTTGGTCAAACCCATTAATAATCTCTAGCCAATACTTTTACAGGACAGATAAAGCAAGAAAGCATGTGACTGAGGTAAGGAGGTGTGGCCTGGCACTGCACAAACACACAGATACTTCATCCAGTTCTTAACAGGCTTACATTTAGTATAATACAATTTACTGAAATGGTATTTTATACCTTATTGATGTTTTTAGGGGGGGTTATTTTCAGATTCTGGAGTATAGAAAATTGGGTTTAGTTTTCCTTTAATCTTCCAGCAGGACTCTTAGAAGACCTGGATTCTGTATTTTGCCTACAGATGTAGACCCTGTTCTTTAGTAACGATTCCCGGTTTCAAAACAAACCTGGTTCCGATTCAGAACTTCCGGTTCTGAAAATACGCAGATCTGATGTCATTTTTTAAATTTTCAAAACTCAAAGAGGATTAAAAAATCTAAAATATTGATTGAAAAAAAATGTAAATTTTTTTTTTAAAAATTCCGATTCAATGGATTTTCAGAGCTTCACTAAGTTCTATGGAACTGCAGTTGGAAAGAAACTTGCCAGTTCGTTCATCTCTACTGCTCTACAAAGTGTACTTGGAAACCCCGTATGAAAACCAAAGCTATAGACCAATAAGTTGCTTACATCTATTCACAGACTTGTATTAATTGTACATTTGCAAATAAATCTACCACTTGCGTATAAGGATAATGTGGCTCTACACTAACTAGATGTTGGCACTTTTTACACATTTTGGAGTATATTATTCCAATATCATGTAAATAAAACAAAAATGCAGTATAGTCATTGTAAAGAAACATTTGATATATTGGGAAACATTAGCCTGGGACTGAGACCCTCCAGTACTGTCATATGTTCCTATGATGACTCTCACGTACACAGGAATCAAATCAGATAGGGAGAGTTGTAGGCTAAGCGCTCCCCTCTCTTAAGGCACAGATGTCAAGCTTCCCTCCAGATGTTTGGAAAACTACAACTACAAGTTGGGAATCCCTGCCTAAAGGGCTACTGTGGTAATTACCCACACATTTACCAACCCTGTATAATTCAACATTGTATAAGTCTTATATAAGTACACAGCCTGAACATAGTGCAAAATAGTGATTTTGCCTGGTGTTTTGCTAGCGCAGCGTATCAACGGGATCAAACTTTTACTCTCATAGAGTTTCCATGACATTTTTCATAAAATATTGTTGTGCCTGTAAAGCGCCAATAACATAGATAAAATCTTATGTATCCTTTATGACTGTTTAAAATATGCCCCCAAGTATGACATGGATCATATATCATCTTTACATGGAGATTTGATAGGAAATTTTATGGGAAATTTGACATGTTCTAATTTACTTGCATCGTTGCTGCCAGAAATATTTTTCTAAAGCTTTGGATTCCTAGTAAACTATTAAGGTTGAAATCCTCCGCTCTGATCCCAATATTAATTGTGGTGTATGTTAATTTACCTGGACATTGTATTGATCGGTTTTAGGTTTTAATATTTTGCTCCGGGTTGGTCGATGGGTCGATGTCCTGAGAGCTGTTGATGTATTATCTGTATTCTGGCTCTTTGTACAATACCAACCTGTCTTCAACCCTTGTTTGATTTTAATGGCAGCTATGAATTAAAGATCAATTGGATGTGTCTGTAGATTGTTATGGATCACACGGTATTCAACACAGCATTTTTTTCTTTCGACAGGCAGATAGCCAATCAGTTTATTAATAAGTAGTCTGCAAAATTGGACCTTGTGTACCCAGCCTAAGTCTACAGCAACACTATGGTATTAGAGAGCACTGCGATGGAATTACAAACAACTATGTATTTCTAAAACGATACGTGTTTTCTATTACGTTTCCAGGCCATTTACACATTAATAACCTTGTTTGTTTACAGGACCATTCACTGTAATTCCCATCACCAGAGAATTTTCAGATCTTCGATAGACTTGGAACAGACAGAAGCGATATAAGGCGAATTTCCCCAGCTCAATGTTTCATTGGTAATCACAGATTATTTATCCCATAAGGATGCATTAAGGTCTCTTCCCTCTCCACCACCTCCCACCGCAATCAATAGATTATACCCTCTGCTCATTAACTGATAATAGTATCTAATAGTTTCAGTTCGAAACCTGAGGACTCAATGGAATGACTAAATGCTCATTCCCCCCAGGGTCAACTGTCTTAAACTTGGAGAAAACAACTTCAAAAAACATCTGTGTACACAGCTGCATAATTCAACTGTGCTCTTTTCCCAACCAACAAAACCAGACAAATCACATTTGCTACTGGATTATGTCTTTAATACCTTAATAAAGATCTGTAAAAGCAATTCTTCATTCTACATATTGGGTATTATTCAATAAGAGGTGCAAGATTTGGCCCATATTCCTAATCTGCAGCAACCAATCAAACGTGGTCAAATGATTTCTAACTGTAGTCGACCAGTAAAAAACACCAGATTGGTTGAGGCAAATTAACAGCCCAAGCAAATATACAAGATTACTGCATATTTCTGAGTGATTTAATAATCGTTTCTATTTCTTTTATGTATTTTCAGAATAATGTTCATTGTTATCACTAGAGATGGACTGGAACTGGAACTGAAAAGAACTGGAACTGGAACTAACTGGAACTGGAACAAACTGGAACTGGAACAAACTGGAATTGGAACACGAATCTGAATGAACTCGGACTTTTCAAACTTTTCATTCTTACAATGAATTTTCAAATATTTGATTGAATTTGTGTAAACAAACCAACCATATGTCCCAAATTCACCAATGACAGCTATTTTTAGCAGTGCCAACCCCTGGATTCCACTTTGGCCCGCTTTTCCCTATATGATGCAAATATGATTAAAATCGCAAAAATAAAGATTAAAGGGGAAGTTCAGTGCAAATACATAGACTTTTAAGAAAAAAGAGCAGTATTTTCCCATCCCAATGACCTTAACCTGCCCATTCAGCATTGTGTCTGTGTATAAATAAATGCAACCGAAACACTGACTTCCTGTTTGCAGGACCCCTAGGACCCCTAGTAGAGACTGTTATGGTCCAGCCCAGTGCCTGGGTTGATTCAGTGGCTCAGTAGAGATCTGACCATGTTTGACACATCCAACAGCCAATCAGTAGAAATTAAGTTGGCCATACACATTAACAATAATTAAGGATAAAAGTATAGGCAGTGTGTAGAGAACAAAACTGACCCACCACATGCCAACGAATGATCGTTGGCAGCATTTGTGTCGACAGATACCAGGCGGCACAATGCAATAGGGATCACATGTGTATGGCCACCTTTACTGTTAGGAACATTCCACATCAGTGTGTATTCTAGGAATTGAAAGGACCGTTACAGAACCTGAAATGTCAGCTCATGTCAACAGAAGAAATAGCACGGGTATAAATTCAACTGATATTTCAAAATGGAAGGCAATATGTGGAATAACTAGGTAAGTATAACATAAACTAAAAATTTTCCACTGAACTTTCCCTTTAAAGACAGAATTTTTTTTATTTTTACCCCCTGAATGATCATATTTAGATAACAGTGATACAATGAGCTTGCAGTCAGATTCAGTATTTAGTGATGGATAAACTCAGCTCCCTTTTGCATTTATGAACTTTTGAAGAAGCATAGGAACACGCCAAGCTAAATAACATTTAGCTAGGAAATGTACCTAGACATCATAACTTGGCTCAGTGACGTATCTAGGGATCAATGGCCCCCCAGCAAAACTATGATGGGGCCCCTATCTGTGCTTCATCCACAGAGGTTTTCTAGGAGGAGGCTGGGAAAAAAAGATAGGGCCCTCTTGGTTTCCGGGGCCCCCTGCGGTTGCTACCCTGGTAGTTACTCCCCTGGCTTGGTTGATACTTATGAGTGTATTTCTCTGCTATCCATTCTAGTTTGGCCTGCAATTGTTTAGCATGCTTGGGTAGATTTCAGAGAAGAGTTGTGGCAGGCAGGGCATTATGGGATGGAAAAGTTCTCACTGGTAAACTTTGAAAATACCTGCTAAGGTAATTAAGAAACAGGAGCAAATGAAGAAATCTGTGAACTAAAATTGTTCTTATATTTCTATATAATATGTATATATATATAGAATCCAACAAAGGAGCCGCACTCAACGTTTATTAAAAGAGGTTTTATACATGCCAGCAAATCAACATTTCGGGACATAGTTTCCCTTTATCAAGTTTGCAAGCATATACCACAGGACTTGAGTAACAAAAAAACACTTGTATGAACTAACTGATCAATGTATTTCGGCCAAAATTGATCATAAAGTCAATTTGCGACTTTATGATCAATTTTTCCCGCTGTGTTATCAATATTGTATCCATGCACTGCAAATGTTTTGTTTTTAATCTGTGTATAAATATTGATAGTATTATTAGTATTTTATACCTGGTTTTGGTGAATGTTGATAGGGGTTCACCAAAACCTACCAACTAAGGGTTAAGGTGTGTGGGGGTGGTTCCCATCCAACCTTTAAAACCAGGAGGTTAATTTAAACTGATGATCCTGAGGATGGCCCGTTCAGTGGCCAAAATGCATTGATCATTTACAGGGAGATTCAATAAAAGTTCTTATCGTTTAAAATGGTGCTAATTTAATCAGAACTTATGTAACATTTGAAAGCTAACATCTGATTGGTTGGGGCAAAATTAGCACCATTTTAAACGATAAGAACTTTTATGGAATAACCCCCTTAGTTCATTGAAGTTTTTTGTTGTCCTGTGAGTGCTTCTGGCGTGGTATATATTGTGGCTTTATAGGATTCAGCACCCAGGCTTTGATATTTGAGCGTGGGAGTGGCAAAGGAGAGAGGGGGATATATATACATAGAATGAAGTAACTGGTGCCCTCCAGGGACTTCTTTAGAAACCCTTATTAGGTAAAAAACAGTTTTTTCATTCTATGAATATATATATATAAACTAACATATTCAAAATATTCAAAATATTCGCAGCTTAGAACATTGAAAACTCGGAAATTAGATTGAAAATTAAAATGTTTTGAAAATGAAAAATTCTGATTGAGGGCTAGGCCACACTACAACGCACTAACGTGCAATCCTTTTCAAAATGTGCAGGCGTTCACCATTTTATTGCAAATCACAGCACAATCGTCCGACATTGCATGAGAAAACGAATGCGCGTGCCCTTTACTGTCCAATGCTGTCAGGTAAATGTTGCCTCACCCTGAATATTTAAAAATTTACAACCACTACCATAGATTTACACCCATGATCGTAGATTTACAATTGCAGCAAC
The DNA here is from genome assembly GCA_019447015.1 of Hymenochirus boettgeri. Taxonomy (NCBI): domain Eukaryota; kingdom Metazoa; phylum Chordata; class Amphibia; order Anura; family Pipidae; genus Hymenochirus; species Hymenochirus boettgeri. The sequence continues at coordinate 267,884,314 of CM033473.1, read as the reverse complement.
GATTGTTAAAGACACGGTATCACAACATAACGCCTTTATAAATATGGCCCTATGGTGGATGTGTACATGGATCTCTCAGTAGCACCAAGGTATTGAATATAATTGAGAGGAAATTGAATGGTTGAGTGGAAACTTACCTAGAATCATTCAATGTGTAAGATACAGTAAGTCCTTAAGACGGTTTATTTGAAAAAACCTTTGATCGATTGTGAGTGTACTTTTTTTACACTATACACATACACACATATGACACATATGTATTACATATAATATATCTTTCCCAAGAACAGTTTTCAGACTTTATTGAGGTGCATATGGTCTTTATGCCTAATATCAAAGGTTAATTGACATTTGAAACAATCCGCTAGTTAGAAAGCCGTGTTTTTAACTTAAGAAATTCAATCCCCTGCTTTTACCTTGGGTTCTGAAAAAAAAAAAAAAAAAAAACATTTAATAAAGTAGTGAAACGTGTTACATAAATATGTATGAGTTGGTCGTCATAAATCAAATCATGAAAGGCAAGATTATTCACTGTAGCCTAGTACACATCTGGTGAAGGCATAAAACCCATTTCCACAGTAAAGTGTAGTGGTAACATAACAATAATAGTAACAGAATTAGTTTATTTTATTTTTTGTTAGATTTTTCTGAAAGAATAGCCAGAAACGGAACAATGGTCTTTTTTTAACAAGCCATGGCGATTTCTTTTCACGTCTTGAGGAAAGCTCAATAATAGGAATATTTTTATGCCGTGCACCTGGTCTCCGGCAGAAAGTAGAAATGTACAGTAAGTACACTGCGTAGATTATAAATGTGCTGAATTGCAAGGCTGGATATTAAAGGAAAATATTGATAGCACCTGCAACATCTCTCAGGAAATTCCTTTGGCATCTGATAGGTAGATTGCGTTTCCCTCTGAGACACTGGAAATGCAGCTGCTTGTAGTAGCAAATTGTCTTTGGTTAGTGAAGAATTTTCAGATTCCATTTGATGAATCACGGTTGATCTTTTGCTGCTAATTTCATTTTTTTCTCCGTTGGGATTTAAATGGACAGTTAATTAAATATAAGAACGTCAGTGAGAAACTATAAACCGTATTTTTTTAGTTCAATTGCACGTGCGACCATAAAAATGTTCTGTTTGTACAACGTAAAGACTGCCTGCCATACAAGGGTCGATCCTGTTTTCACTTCAGTTCCATATTAGTAATGGATGAGTCCTGGTTTCCAACCGAATCTGATTTTAAGTTTGAACCGCACTTTCTGAAGATATACAGATCTGATGAACTTTAAAAATTTAGACAGGCAGAACTTTGTGGAATTTTGGCTAAATTTAGGTGGAAATCTGTGATAAAAATCAATGTAAACATTTTTTACATTTAACTTCAGTTGAGTTTGAAGCAGATTTTTGCTGGTTTTGTTCATCTTTATTTGATATACTGTCAGTAAAAAGTCTAAAGTCCTATAATTCCCACATTAATACTTGGCACATCACTCATGGGTAGAGATGGGATCGGGGTCCGTTTTGGACCGCAATCCGACACGTAACTCGCAGTTCCTAAATCTGAAAGTTACATCAGAACCAATCAATACTTACGATGCTGGAGCTACTTTCAAAGGTTATCGAAACTACATTCAATAGTAAAAGCAGAAACTTTCCCCGTAATTTCGGGGGTTACCGAACATGCAAGGCTACTTTTGGGAACCCTCGAAAGTACAACCGGAAACTCAAAAATAGTGTTCATGTACCGGAGGTTCGAGGTTTTTTTACATTTGGGTGATGTGTACGTGTTCCCCTGACCATATCCCAGGTGTCTGAGCCATCTACTGTAAGTTACTGTGTTTTTACTACCCTTATTTTACTTGGGTTTTTGGGATTTTTTTCCATTGACTTCTATGGGTCAGTTTTCACATTTTCAAAATTCCAAAAACAAAATAAACCGAAACTAGCTAGTTTCAAAATTGCTACTTGTGGGTTGAAGATTTGCAACATTTTGATTATTGACAAAAAACCCACACTAAATCCTGACACATTAACACAAATTATTTTTCAGTTGTAGTTGATTAGTTCTTTATTTGTTATTTTGAGTTAAAATCTATCCATTCATAACAGTCTGAAGGCATATCCAGTTTGTCCCAGACATTATAATTTCCTTCCAGACTCCAGATGAATTCCTAGATCAGCAGTGGAGTATCTTCCATTATGCAAGGTGAGCTGCTTGTCTCAGGAAGTAAATCCCAAAATGGGTGCATGTGAGCATACACACTAAAGAAGTAGTTGCTTTCTGGAAATGTCTCCCTAGTAACACCCCTGGTGTAAAAATAGATTTTCTTTATGAAATTCATCCCCAAAACTAGAAGAGGATCCATTCAAAAGCATTTGCAGGTAAAAATATACACAGTATGCTACTTTTAACCTGTTATAATTAATGATTGACTTGTCCTTACCTAAACAGGGTAGACTTGCTTGAGTAAAGTAGACACCTATCAGTCTATTTCTACATCCTTTCAATGGCACAGCATGACTGATTTTTTAGGTTGTGGTTTCTAGATGTTGTCAAGGAGTGATGCCAGGCATTGTCTGACAGTCCTGATGAGACAGCAGAGAGAAAGACAACTAAAGACTGTTTGCAGTATCACAATTGTTAATAAAACCTTTTCCCTGGAACCTCCCACAAAAAAAACCAGATAAACATGTACCAAAATCAAACTTTAGTTAGGAAAGAGTAGGAAAATACTGATTCCTGTTTGACCACAGAAGGGATAACGGTAGCGGCAATACCCATTTGAGAAGTGAGAATAATACCTGTGACTCATATGACCACATTTGTGGCCTTCCCATTTTCATTTCTATCCACCGTTTCCTCCAAGGTCAACCAGGTAATACTGTAGACGTTAAGATGACTGAATTGAATACTGGTACTCTACCCTTTAAAAACAGCATGTAACCTAAATGTGTAAAAATACTATTCATATAATATGAAATATGTGCACAAATATTATCTCTAGATGTATGTTTTCCATGAACCTTTTTGCATATGGAATCCAATATACCAAATAATACAATTCATCTTTCAACCAGGCATGACTGATTTTAAAACTGCTGCCAAAATGCTACTTGCTTGATATCCATAAACTGAGCTTCCTGTCCTGTAAGGCCTTAATATATCTGTTGAAGACTAAGTAAAAATATGTCTATTAACTAAGAATAGCACACAACTGCTATAGAATGTCTTCAATTATCTCCACAGGAGACAAATCTGGCCTGTTATTTTTATGACCTACCATATGTAAATGGCCAATAACCAACTTTCTGTCATTTTTTTTTTGTATTTGTAACGAAAGAGGAAGTGAAATCCCAGAGGCATTATTCTTTCCATTATTATTGCTATAGAAATGGACTATTTAGAATTAAACACAGTAAGGTACAAACCTGACACAGTTGGACTATAGCCTTTCAACCCCTAATTGTGAAATAATTGAACTGGCTTCCGCTTAACTGTTTCTAGGCAGCGGGGGAATAAGTGTCACATAGAACGGCTCTCAATGTTTCCCACTATTTTCTAAAATAGAAACTCCGTGTCCTCGCTACTTGCACCATAGACATTTGCCAGAACACAATGAACTCAACACAGGTGTCTAGTGAACTTTCAACTCAAAATGGCCGGACACCAATTGGCAGTCGACTGTCTATTCATACCAATCTAGGGGAAAACAAGCTTCTTTCATTTACAACTTCCTCTTCTCACATACACAGAAAAAAATGAATTATTTTTGAGAAGATAATTATTTCAGTAGAGAGCTTGGGATGTTGTTAGTTCTATACCGTCCAGGGAGAACTCGCCAGACATCCATCAAATCAAAATGGATAAAGTCCAGAGAAATCTTAGTATCTGGCTAATTCTGTTCAAATTCAATGCAGATTTGCTCTACATACATTCTTTTTTTAAAGGGCAAGTCTAGCCCTCAAATACAAATGTATATATAGGCACATCACCCCCCTTCAAAACCTCAAACCTGCAATAGTTAGAAAGCTGAAAGATATCTTGTTCACCTAAAATGTTGCACAATCTCCTATTGTCCCTGTTTCTGCTTCTTGGTTCTTTCATTTACAACTGTCAGTCTTGGGTGTGACAGTTGATATCACACCCAAGCAGCCTCTAATGATCCCCAATCCCCATGCAGCTTAATCCCCAGGCAGCCTCTTCTGAGCATGCTCAAGCTCATAACCAGCTCACTAAATTGATGAAGGGGACATGAACAAATATAGCCATTAATATATACTACCCCTTAGTTTCCACAATACTAAGGCATAACAGGCATAACCTAATGATTCCCCAGGACATGATAGGATATCTCAACATATTTTAAGAGGCCATTCTTTCTAAAAGATGTCATTATGTGGGTGAAGTTGTCCTTTAAAAACATATGGAATTTATTACATAAACATATGGAATTTATTACATGGTGGTTCTGAGCAGGTCCAAATAAGGAGAATTAAAATGCGTGTAAACTTTTGTCAAAAAACGTTAAAATGAAAAGTACTTGGGGCAGGGAGGACGGATTGGTACCATCTACCTCCCAATCATTACTACCTCCCAATCATTACTATGTGGAATAAAACTGCTTCTGCCAGTCTTCCTGAGTGCCTTAGCATTATCTTTAATACAGGAAAGCCCATGGCACCAACTTGCTGTGCCACCTCAATGAAACTATGTTAGGAGGTAGGAATAATTAATCGTACCTTCTCATTTCTAAAAAAAATCAGTTTTTCAGTATTGTTGTCTCTTTAACCTGACCCAGCCTGATTTCAGCATAGTATGCCATTAAGTGGTTATGATGTGTGATGTGTTATTCTTGGTCATTAGTCCATAATAGGCATTAGAGCTCCTGTAGGAAACGTACAAATGTTTCATATTGTAAAACCGAAATGAACGTCCTTTTTAAATGTGGTTAAAGATCTTTTGTTTCGAGAGGCCAAGTGCGTTTCGCTTTTTTCCTGCTCGTTATTATAATTGTTATTATAAAATATTTCTAAACATCCCAACATAATTCACCGTCCGTTCCATGAAACGTGGGTAATTACGAAATGTACAAGAGGTAGAATGTAGGCTCCACTCATTAAAATCCAAACCTTGCACATATTATGTTCATTTTAACGTAGCAATAGGTTCGCTTTCCCGGTAATAGCAGCAAGAAAAAAATAAATTGCCGTTTATTTGAACTTCTGTCCAAATATTGCTTTTATGTGAATCTATGAATGTTCATACATGACCCTTCATTATAATAGCAATTTGTATTTAATATCGCTGCCAATTCCAGTGTTTCAGAATGGTTTTAAAATTATAGTCCGTAATGATGTTGTTAATCCCCGCTGACCAAATTCTTGAGATCGGGACCTTTTTTCCTTTCCAAATCATAAAGCAACTAAAGACGCATTTTATGCTCTTGCCTAGAGGTGAACACTCCAGCTGTATTTGGAATCATTAGGTTACTTCATGAAACCAAAACAAAAGAAGTTACTCTGCAAGTCGCTGTTGATGGGGATATGAACCTTACTGAAATGGGGTTTATTTTCTAATAGATACAACAGAGGACTCTTATTGCATTGTGCATACAGTGGGGCGCCATCTTGTTTTTTTCAGTGTTCTCTTTTATTAGCAGCAGTGAAAGGACACATGTTTGCTAATTAAACTGAAGGTTTTATGGGTATTGGATGCAAATGTATTGGAAAAATAGAAACTATATTTGAATAAATATTTACCCTGTTGCTGCGTTTAGCCAGCCGTGCAAAGCCATTGACTGGCTGGTTGGTCATAAATGAAGATTCCTTATTAAAATTGATTGGGCTAAACAATGCAAGAAAAGGGTATATACATATCCTAACATTGATGTGAATTGTGCCGGTTTAAACGGATTGTTAGGGGTGCGAACATGACCTTTAAATCGAGATTTGCACTTGTGATTATAAATGATGACACTGGGGGCAATGAAGGATCTATGTAAATTCTCTTATGTTTAAATAATAACACAGGGAGTCTATGAGGTAGGGCTACGCTACCCGAAACAGGTCAGACAATGCTTGTCAATTCCTCCCTCCTTCGTACTATTAGAATTCTTTAATATGACTCAATAAAGTACATTTTTAAGATACCATGGACTGAGACTCTTGGATCCAAGGAACCAAGTGGGATTGGTGCTGAGCCATCGTTGCATCTTATCTTCATACATAGTTTTAATTGACATTTTCTGTGTTACTGGCATGGAATTAAGCATTTTAAAGAGCAAGTCCGGCCATCAAATGAAAAATTATATATAGGAAACTAACCCCCCAGCCCTGAAAGATATAAGTCTAACCTGAAATGCTGCCCAATGCCCTGTTACCCCTGTTTCTGCTTCATGGCTCTTCCAATTAGCAACTGCCAGTTATGGATTTGACAATTGACATTGCAGCAATGCAATGACTGAATGCTTTTTCCCTAGCTGACTCCTCTGAGCAGGCTCAAGCTCATAATCAGCTCATTAATTGTTCGAAGGGGGTGTAGACAAATATAGCCATTATTATACACTCCCCTCAGTTTCCATGAGGCATCTAGGAGAAAAGCAGGCATAAGCTAATGATTCCAGAGGACAAGGTAGGATTTAACAGGCCATTTTTCTAAAATATGTCTTTGTAAGTGTGGAGTAGAGATGGACTAGAACTCCAACTTAGAACTAAGAATTCAGAGTTCGAACTTTCCAAACTTTCTCAACGTTTTGATAATTATCGAACATTCAAATCAATATCCCTCGACTTTAGCGCTCCAAATTAGCGCTTCATAACCCTTGAATGCGGAGTTTGATTTCTGTAACCCTCGAAAATTAACAAAAAGTTCAAAACATAGCCTGATCGTGTGAAAAGTATTTAAACATGTATGTGTTCAGTGTGTGTTCCCCAGACCATTTCCCAGGTCCCAGAGCCATGTACAGCAGTTTAACATTGATCATTTTTACAGAATTTAATCTGAACTTTTCAAACTATTTGTCCCCGTTGTCTTTAATGGGTTCGTTATCGAACTATAGAATTATAGAACTTTTACTGAAGTTCGGAAGTTCGACCATCTCTAGCATGGAGTGGTCCTTAAAGCCATAGTTAGCCTTTAACCACAATACTCTGCTAGACGTTAAATGAACACAATAGCTTGTCTGAAAACAATAAACCAATATTTTTTTTATTTACAAGCACAACATGTAAAGCTTTCTGTGCAGAATAATTCCTACAGTATATCCACGTTAGCTTAAATAAAGGCAAACTAAACCCTATCCGTACAGAGTTCATTCTCCATTTAATAAATACCTTCACTGACTGTTTCTCAATGCTTCTCCTAATAAAAGATTAGCTGGATCAGGCTGGATATGACTCATGGATATTCTGTGCAACGTTGGTCCCATGTGTGACTTTCTGTTCAGCGTTGGACTTTATTTTGTTTAATATAGCATGTGATGGACTCAGTATGGTTGTACTAAATGCCACTCTGAGGTTACCACCGTTTCCTCTCGAGACAAATAACATTTTCTGGCACAGAGTCCAGCCTTGCGCCTTTAAACTCCCCACTTTCCTGCATCTTCCAGTGAAACGGTGGAGCCGGACTGTAACGGTTATACTCTAATCCCATAATACTTTCTCACCTTTCTAGACCAACTGACACATTGCAGCTCTTTCAACACCCAGTTTTTTTCTTCTTCGTCTTTCAGTTAAAAGGTTGGAACACTTGCCATTTGCTTTCGCAAACATATTTCTACTCATTCCACGGAATGCTTACACTATCCACCTGCACTTCATTGCTTTTGCATAAAAGTATATTGGGACTAGTGTGTGTTTATATGAGTATTAAAGGGCTATTGACACCCTAAAAAAAAGTACAGCCAGAAAGTAATTAGAGATGCCATGGAAACCAATAAATGTCAACTAGCACTTACATATTTTTTTTTGGTGTTATACATCACTGACTATGTTAAAAGGCATGTTCACCCCTATATAAAACGTTGTACTTACCTCCACCACCCCCAAACCTAAAGACTGCATGTGTTACCTGTCAAATGGTCCTGGATGATGTCACAGCTAGAGCATGACTGCTGCAGACTGTGCTGCCTCCTGTAGGCATGTGCCAACTTGTTAAGAGCTTGTACAGTTTTAAGAGAAGGCTGCAACTGGGAGACAATACCAAGCTTCAAGAATGTCTGAAAGGTAAGTAATGTACAGTATGTGGTCTTTAGGTATGTACGGAGGAAGAATAATAAACTCTTTATTGTCATTGTGCGATATATACAACAAAATTCATACACAATGTACAATATATATAAAATAATAGTAAAAAATTACACAGTTAACACATCAGAAAACTGACCTACAGAGCAAAAAAGTACAAATCTCCCTATCCCCTAATAATATCAGTCAATAAAGTCCAGTATTAAATAATCTTATAGCCTTGTGTATCTCTTCTAATGTTGGCAGTTCACAGCCTATAATACACTGGGCTGTCTTAATAACTCTGCGCAGGATTTTCCTCTCCGCCACAGTGCAACTATTATACCATGCCTATTATACCATGCTAACAATAAGTTATAACACTCTACCACGCATCTGTAGAAATTTACCACAAAGACGTTGGAATATCAAGTCTAATTAATTTACGCAAAAAATTAAACCGCTGCTGTCGCATCTTCACTATATACAAAATATTTTCCTCCCATAAAAACTTTTCTGTTAAAACAACCCCTTAAAATTTAAATCCGGAAACCCTCAACCTCCTCTCAATTTATAATTAATGGACAGTGCGAGATCCTATTCCCACGTCTAAAATCTATGACCCTTTCCTTTGTTTTACCAATATTTAAACCTAAATTATTCTGATTCCCCCACCTGACCAAACTCTCCACCTCCTCCCAATCCACCAAAAAGTCCAATACCCTATTACATATGGATGGTGGAAAGCCCAACCCAAATAGCATGTTTATCAGCGTATTCGGAACTATGGTGGTAAACGTTAATAAACGTTGATAAACAGAATTCTTACATAAGAACTTGTTTTTTCCAGATGCGCCAAAGCCAAATGTAAAACCAAACAAATTGCGTCCTCCGTCAACCTGTTTGAACAATAGGCAAATTGGCCATCATCTAAGCTCTTAGGTATCCAACCCTGGATGTTTGTCATTGGCAAATTAGAATACTCAACCAATCGGCAACCAAACCAACTAACATGATTGGGTATTAATTATCAAATAACAACAAATGACACCTCAGCCATTTCTCAGCACCAAACACAAAGCTTAGGACCAGTACACACAATGAAATATCGGGGCCTGATTGACCACCTAGCCCAGTATATTAGTATACGGGTCTTAATTCTCAAATTAACCATTTTGTTTTTTAAGACTAGTGCACATGTTCTCTTCTGGATTCCCATGATGTAATAATCCCTTAACGTGGAACCCGGACGGTAAGCTGCTCCGTCCTTACACCACTAATTCTTTTTCCTGCAAAAACTAACGATATGGGGAATTGAATCAAATGGAACAGGACCTGGAAAAGTGGACTTAAACCCACAGTGACCCAATATTACAGTGGGTAGCCTGCGTATTGCTCTAGTTTACTGGCTAATATTGAATCTCCCCCAAAAATGGTTCATTTTGAAGATCAGGCATGCTGGGAAATCACAGTTGGTATTTAAACCTTTAATCAATCGGCTTAAAAAATGCAAACAACAAACATAAGGATCAGTAGATCTGCAAGTCATAAATACCAGGCTAGAATTGCACCAGCCCTTGTTCAGCTTCTCCTGTGTTACTTCTACTTTATAGATTGACGTTTCTTTTATAAGAAGTTTAACTTGTTCCTCTTGTGCATTGGAAATAAAAAAACTCAACCAAGCTGAAAATAAATCAATTCAATCCACTGACAAACTCAACATAGAGACTTTAAGGTCTGTACTAACGTCCAATACTTCGCACAACCCCTGAGTGCAGGGCAGATGCGTGACGAACGGCTGTTTCAGACGCTAATCACACATTTGTATGCATTTAGCCAGGCATCATTTATTGATCTGCCATGGCGGATTGATTAAAATAACCCACCCAAGCGCATACACGTGTGATTATCACCCAAAAGGACGTTCATCGCACATGTACATGCACTTGGGGGGTTATTTGTCGTCCGAAGTATCAGACGAGTGTATACGAGACTTTAGCATGAAATGAATCTGGGTAGGTCCATATTGATTGTTAAAACTAGAGGGAAGAGCACTGGGTTCTGAAATAAACAATGTGTAAGTGAAGGAAATTGTAACGATATTAAGAAGAGGAAGGAAATAGTTATAGTAACTGTTTATTTTGCCAGATGTGAACAGGCAGATCTTTAATACGGGTTCATCCAGGTTTTCTAATATCCTGCTACCATGTTAGAGTTTCTTTTTACAGCAATTCTTCTGTCACACAGGTAGATCTTTCGTTAGGAATTGCTTACAGTATAAGTTGGATGTACATTGCAATCATTGGTGTATTCTGTACCAGTGATAACAAATGATAACCAATGTATAAGGTCTAGGTCCCACTACTGCGTGTTGGAGTGCAATTTGCTATCCGTTCACACTTCCAGTTCGCATTGCCAATTCAATGCTACCGGTAGTTCCCACTATGTGCGCTGCCTTCCAGTCCATTAAAGGTTCACATGTGTGCATGACTTTTAGTGTGGATTGCATGTGTGCTAATGACATAGGAATGACCGGGAATGCAGCGCACAGGGAGTACCACACACAGCAGCGTATGGAAAAACCCTGCTTGTGCTGCTGTGCATGATACCAGGACCTATCCCTAAATGAGGTGTTTTAGGCTACTAGATACTCACAGGTCGATATTTGGGCCAGACCAAAGACCCAGTGTCATATTTGGATCAGAATTTGTGCAGCAACGGATCTTTTTCAAACAATGTGTCACCGACATGTCAGTAATTTCTTGGATCCTGTAAATATGAAAATATTTAATTGCTGAAATATTACCTATGCAGTTTTGTTTCTCCCCTAGTCAGAGATATATTGTCCGGACAGATTTAACCCTTGTGTACCTAGCCTTAGACCTTAGTTGTTTTTTTTCTTTTCTGCTTTTATGATTGGTCTTATTTATGAATGTTTTCAAGTAAATGTTCTATATCAGACTCGCTGTCGCTGCCTCCTGGTTCTACAGGGTAGCAACAGTTTGGCATGACCATAAAAGATTATGTCATGGCCTTGAATGACTGCTGTTCTCCAGGCTGCCTCCTATACACATGTGTGAGCTCATAATGGGCTTTAAAAGGAGGCAGAAACCTTTGTGAAGGCAACAGAGTGAGGAGCAAGAACAGTGGCTGCCCAGGGTGAGGACCTAAATTACTGCACCCCTGAGCTTTGCCTACAAGAAGCAATTCTTCCCATTGGCCAGGCTCCTGACCTTAATAACAAGTAGAGCTTCCATGATGACGTAAATGGGATCCAGGAAAAGCCATTTTTTTGCATAAAAAATTAACAGATATGTCAGTAACTGTTAAATATATATGGGGGACAATTGGCATTACCATTAGCAGCTGTTGGGAAATCCATATATCCTTATGCAAACATTGTTATTTTTATTGAGGCCAATAACATGGCATGGAAAGGATTTCACAAGGGACATCCTGATCCATATGCACTATGTTGTGTCACAGTGTATTTCATTTAGGTGATTTCATTCGGCTTTGGTGATGTGGTAACTAGATAGGTTAGAGGCCAAACACAAGATCTCCTGTTTCCAATAAATCCCATTCCTGTTCCATCTGACTAACAGTTCCTATGTATCCGAAACCTCCTGTATCGAATGGCACAAATAGAGTTTATAATGAAATATCTTCCCGATTTTGCAGCATTAGTAAACTTTGTAATGGAGATCACCAACATAAATGGGTTAGAAAATCTAATCTTAATACGGGAGGGTGTAGAGCTTTAAAGCACATCAATGCTCTAATCAGTATCCCCATTGGACTGTAATATTAAACATATGGAAGAGGTAGAGGCTACAGAAAGTCTACACAATGTCTCCAGGTTAACATACATCATTTGTCACATGATTGTTTACTTTAAATCCCCTACTTATAATAGGCTAAGTGGAAACTCTTTATTTCAGTAACAATGAGTGCTTTTAATTAGTATTTGATGCAACTGTAATATGTTAAACATTGACACAAATCTGGCAGGAGAAACAGATGGTCATGTGAGTTGAATTGTAATATAGTGAAGGTATTAATACATTTCCAGAAACCAACATGTAGATGTTCCTTCCCGTACTGTGGACTTTAGGTTCTGGACTTTTGTCACTTTTTGATTTGTAAGTTCTTGCTACTGGCTAGGATAACAAACAGGAAGGGTCGTATTGCTGTACGCTTGGCTTTCACTTTTAGGGATCACAGTCAAATAAATTCAAATAATAAGACATTTAAAAACCTTTAACTGTTGTTAATCTCCAGCAATTGTGGGTAAAATGTCGGTCAGAAAGATGGTGGAGCAGCAAAAAATGGACATAAGCATTTTTTGGGGGGGATTACAGGTTCCCAGATTCCCCCCTTTTTGCAGTCATTGTTTTCTGAAGTTCTGGCAGTTCAGGAAGTTCTTGACGTCATCAGAAATGCTGGGGGTGTCACTCTGAAGGGGGATTAAAACAATGGGAGCGGTGTGTATGAACAAGCATTTCGGACGATAATCGCCCGTGTATGGGCACTTTATCGCCCAAAACGGTCATTCCTTCTGCGATCGTTGCCCGATCTGCCGGGCAGATCACCGAATAAGTGGCCGTTTTGGCCTATAAAGTGCCCATACACTGGACGATTATCGTCCGAAACGCTCATTCGTACACATCGCGCATCACGGGTAACACAAATGGATACTTATCATATTTATGCTTATTGTCCTTGTTACCAGTATTAGCATGAACTGGACTCCAGAACAAGGATTTAAATATCAATGTAAAAGTCATGGAGCTCCTTGGTTACTTTTAATAACCTTACATGTTAAAATAATTGCTTCATTATTTAGGAAGCAAAAATATAGAGGCAAGAATAATATAAAGATGGCATAGTTTAATACCAAAGTGTGTGTGGCTAAAAAGGTGGTGTAAAGCACTCACCACTGCTCGTGATTACACTTCCAGGGATCCCTCTCTTGGTTACCCTGTGCTGGCTCCTGATGGAAGTCTACAGGCTGAAAGGAACAACAGAGACTTTAGATTTATTTTCTAAACCCCGTGATGTATAAAACAATCCAATACATACTGTACATACAACTTCCCTCTCTTGTTACGGAAACTAAACGTCTCTCTTTACCTATTCTCATGCCTACAGGGATGGTTATGGATGCACTCCCTGACAGTAAACACCATCTATAACACAATCCATATAGTCAATGCTCTTTTAAAATCCACTTTCATTTTCTTCCTCAGTCCATGTCCCAATTAAAAATCTCATTTGAACCCCTTATAATACCATCCATGGTGATGTCTGTTCTCTTAATAATGCCACAAACCCCTTTACACCCTTTTTTCTCTCTCTAATACTCGCTCTCTTACGTTTCCATCTATACGAGATTATTCTTGGGTCGTTCTGTTCTTTTCTCTCCTTGTACTGTTTACACCCACCCCTGCCCAGGGCCAGATTTACCATTAGGCACAGTAGGCATGTGCCTAGGGGTGCCTGATGGTGATGGGGCAGCTGTCAATCTCCTACCACCAATCCAACCCCTTTATAATATATTTTCTTCCCCAAAGAAGAGAAAACGGGTGTGGTTTAGGGGTGTGGTCTGTGTTTAGGGGTGTGGCTAAGGGCGCCAGGACCTTTGGTCCTACAGGCTTCTGAGGTGTAAATTCTTTTTATACACTGAGAAAACCCCATTTTACATTATTCACTTAAAACTAAATTAGTCCTAAGTTAATTTTTGGGGGAAAAAATTGAAAATTCAAAAAACCAACAGGGTTATTCAATAAAAGTTCTTATCGTTTAAAGGACCTGTAAACCCCCCTTAAGCCCCCAAAATAACTATGTCCCATTCGTTTCTATTATTCACAGGGAGGTGAGAACGCTTATTCTCACCTCCCTGTGAATAATAGGACGATCGGGGGACCTGGAACTTACCTTACAACTGCTCCACTCGCAGCCGCTCCTCTGCACTGAAGCCGCTCTGTCCCGACCACGCGCCCTATCTTTGCGCATGGCGCGCCAATTCAAAAGATAGGGCGCGCGATCGGGACAGAACAGCTTTCTGTGCAGGAGCGGCTGCGGTGGAGCGGGTGTAAGGTAAGTTCCAGGTCCCCCGATCGTCCTATTATTCACAGGGAGGTGAGAATAAGCGTTCTCACCTCCCTGTGAATAATAGAAACGAATGGGACATAGTTAATTTTGGGGGTTTAGTGTTCCTTTAAAATGGTGCTAATTTTGCCCCAACCAATCAGATCTTATTTAACATTTGAAAGATAACATCTGATTGGTTGGGGCAAAATTAGCATCATTTTTAACGATAAGAACTTTTATTGAACAAAATTCCACCTGCATTTATGGTATAAATTTCAATGGTCACTTACTGTTCTTGGGTCGGGGACCTTGGAAATGGTCTGAGGAACACATACCAATGGCCAAAGCCTTTAACAAAAAAAGAAAAAAATGTTGCACATTTCCTGTTGGAATTCTGAGTAGAATTTTCGAGTATTTTTGTCATTTCGAAATATTCAGGTTTTTTCAGAAATTCGGAAAATTTTTAAATTCTGAAAAATCTGAATCTGCAGTTGAGGACTGATTGCTTTTTCCGGTGCAAAGTGTCAAAATTCTTCTTATTGAGCCTTGGATGCCCAGAATTCTCATTACCGTGGATAACAGGGGGTTGGCACTGATACAAATAGCTGCCATTGGTGAATCTGGGACATGTGGCTGGGTCATTTTCAAAAATCCGAGAGAGAAAAATAAACATTCTGTCATTTTCAAAAATTTACCAACACGGAAAAATCTGAAAAATGGAATTCCGGAAAAACCGCGGATCTCTGAAAACCAGGTTTCGGTCTGCGTTCCGGTGCATCTCTACTCTGGACATGGATATCACTACAGATATAATGAATGTAAGAAAACAAAGTGGGAACATTTTTTGCATTGATAGAATGTAGTCCTAGGATCTCTGTAGAAATCCCATCGTTAGTAGAAAGTAACAATAATAATAGTAACAGGGAAAAAGTTTTATAAGCCTCAAATTTGTCTCCAACATTAAAGTTGGCAAATGGTTCTCAGATCATATTTGGTGCCATTGGAATGGATTAAACTGAAACTTAGAAACAAACCTTATGCCTCACCAGGTGCTTTCTGTCTCTCTTTTAACATTTAATACCACAATCAGCATTACTAATGTAAGTTTAGAAACCACTGCCTTACAGGGTCGGACTGTCTTCACTGACAGTCGGTGCTGATGATAATTATATAACAGCCTATAACTTTACAGAGGGGATTTCTAAGATCCCTAAATCATATTGAGCTGCATTCGATGGACTGGCACATAAAGGGGGGATTTAAGTTATTTGTACAAATTACTCCAAGGCCACGACACGAAATTCACATGTGAGCTGTTTTATCTCTGCAGGATGAAAATGACTCATGACCGTCTGTCCATCTAGTTCCAGGGAAGGGGATTTAGAGAGATTTTCCCAAGTAGCAATAGCTGATTTACTACAGAAAGTTCACCATTTATACGCCCCACACTTTGGTATTGGGTAAGTGTGTGTGTGTGTAAATATTTTAATTCTCTTTATCTAATAAGTGTAATGTTGATATTGCTGGGTTTCAACAAATTCCATTATCGGTGCCTGATTGACCACCTAGCCCAGTATAAGATACGGGTCTTAATTCTCAAATTACATTATGTTTTTTTAAGACTAGTGCCATGTTCTCTTCTGGATTCCCATGATGTAATATCCCTTAACGTGGAACCCGGACGGTAAGCTGCTCCTGTCTTACACCACTAATTCTTTTTCCCGCAAAAACTAACGATATGGGAATTGAATCAAATGGAACAGACCTGGAAAGAGTGGACTTAAACCCACAGTGACCCATATTACAGTGGGTAGCCTGCGTATTGCTCTAGTTTACTGGCTAATATTGAATCTCCCCCAAAAATGGTTCATTTTGAAGATCAGGCATGCTGGGAAATCACAGTTGGTATTTAAACCTTTAATCAATCGGCTTAAAAAATGCAAACAAACATAAGGATCAGTAGATCTGCAAGTCATAAATACCAGGCTAGAATTGCACCAGCCCTTGTTCACTTCTCCTGTGTTACTTCTACTTATAGATTGACGTTTCTTTTATAGAGTTTAACTGTTCCTCTTGTGCATTGGAAATAAAAAAACAAACCAAGCTGAAAATAAATCATTCAATCCACTGACAAACTCAACATAGAGACTTTAAGGTCTGTACAACGTCCAATACTTCGCACAACCCCTGAGTGCAGGGCAGATGCGTGACGAACGCTGTTTCAGACGCAATATCACACATTTGTATGCATTTAGCCAGGCGTCATTTATTAATCTGCCATGCGGATTGATTAAAATAACCCACCCCAAAGCGCATACACGTGTGATTATCACCCAAAAGGACGTTCATCGCACATACACGCACTTGGGGGTTATTTGTCGTCCGAAGTATCAGACGAGACCTTTAGCATGAAATGAATCTGGGTAGGTCCATATTGATTGTTAAAACTAGGGAAGAGCACTGGGTCTGAAATAAACAATGTGTAGTGAAGGAAATTGTAACGATATTAGAAGAGGAAGAATAGTTATAGTAACTGTTTATTTTGCCAGATGTGAACAGGCAGATCTTTAATACGGGTTCATCCAGGTTTTCTAATATCCTGCTACCATGTAGAGTTTCTTTTTACAGCATTCTTCTGTCACACAGGTAGATCTTTCGTTAGGAATTGCTTACAGTATACTTGGATGTACATTGCAATCATTGGTGTATTCTGTACCAGTGATAACAAATGATAACCAATGTATAAGGTCTAGGTCCCACTACTGCGTGTTGGAGTGCATTTTGCTATCCGTTCACACTTCCAGTTCGCATTGCCAATTCAATGCTACCGGTATTCCCACTATGTGCGCTGCCTTCCAGTCCATTAAAGGTTCACATGTGTGCATGACTTTTAGTGTGGATTGCATGTGGCTAATGACATGGAATGACCGGGAATGCAGCGCACGGGAGTACCACACACAGCAGCGTATGGAAAAACCCTGCTTGTTGCTGCTGTGCATGATACCAGGACCTATCCCTAAATGAGGTGTTTTAGGCTACTAGATACTCACAGGTCGATATTTGGGCCAGACCAAAGACCCAGTGTCATATTTGGATCAGAATTTGTGCAGCAACGATTCTTTTTCAACAATGTGTCACCGACATTCAGTAATTTCTTGGATCCTGTAAATATGAAAATATTTAATTGCTGAAATATTACCTATGCAGTTTTGTTCTCCCCTATCAGAGTATATTGTCCGGACAGATTTAACCCTTGTTACCTAGCCTTAGACCTTAGTTGTTTTTTTTTCTTTTCTGTTTTATGATTGGCTTATTTATGAATGTTTTCAAGTCTATATCAGACTCGCTGTCGCTGCCTCCTGGTTCTACAGGTACAACAGTTTGGCATGACCATAAAAATTATTCATGGCCTTGATGACTGCTGTTCTCAGGCTGCCTCCTATACACATGTGTGAGCTCATAATGGGCTTTAAAGGAGCAGAAAACCTTTGTGAAGGCAACAGAGTGAGGAGCAAGAACAGTGGCTGCCCAGGGTGAGGACCTAATTACTGCACCCCTGCTTTGCCTACAAGAAGCAATTCTTCCCTTGGCCAGCTCCTGACCTTAATAACAAGTAAGCTTCCATGATGACGTAAATGGGATCCAGGAAAAGCCATTTTTTTGCATAAAAAATTAACAGATATGTCAGTAACTGTTAAATATATATGGGGGACAATTGGCATTACATTAGCAGCTGTTGGGAAATCCATTATCCTTATGCAAACATTGTTATTTTTATTGAGGCCAATAACATGGCATGGAAAGGATTTCACAAGGGACATCCTGATCCTATGCACTATGTTTGTGTCACAGTGTATTTCATTCAGGTGATTTCATTCGGCTTTGGTGATGGGTACTAGATAGGTTAGAGGCCAAACACAAGATCTCCTGTTTCCAATAAATCCCATTCCTGTTCCATCTGACTAAGTTCCTGAGTATCCGAAACCTCCTGTATCGAATGGCACAAATAGAGTTTATAATGAATATCTTCCCGATTTTGCAGCATTAGTAACTTTGTTAATGAGATCACCAACATAAAGGGTTAGAAATCTAATCTTAATACGGAGGGTGTAGAGCTTTAAAGCACATCAATGCTCTAATCAGTATCCCCATTGGACTGTATATTAAACATATGGAAAGGTAGAGGCTACAGAAAGTCTACACAATGTCTCCAGGTTACATACATCATTTGTCACATGATTGTTTACTTTAAATCCCCTACTTATAATAGGCTAAGTGGAAACTCTTTATTTCAGTAACAATGAGTGCTTTTAATTAGTATTTGATGCAACTGTAATATGTTAAACATTGACACAAATCTGGCAGGAGAAACAGATGGTCATGTGAGTTGAATTGTAATATAGTGAAGGTATTAATACATTTCCAGAAACCAACATGTAGATGTTCCTTCCCGTACTGTGGACTTTAGGTTCTGGACTTTTGTCACTTTTTGATTTGTAAGTTCTTGCTACTGGCTAGGATAACAAACAGGAAGGGTCGTATTGCTGTACGCTTGGCTTTCACTTTTAGGATCACACAAATAAATTCAATAATAAGACATTTAAAAACCTTTAACTGTTGTTAATCTCCAGCAATTGTGGGTAAAATGTCGGTCAGAAAGATGGTGGAGCACAAAAAATGGACATAAGCATTTTTTGGGGGGATTACAGGTTCCCAGATTCCCCCCTTTTTGCAGTCATTGTTTTCTGAAGTTCTGGCAGTTCAGGAAGTTCTTGACGTCATCAGAAATGCTGGGGGTGTCACTCTGAAGGGGGATTAAAACAATGGAGCGGTGTGTATGAACAAGCATTTCGGACGATAATCGCCCGTGTATGGGCACTTTATCGCCCAAAACGGTCATTCCTTCCGCATCGTTGCCCGATCTGCCGCAGATCACCGAATAGTGGCCGTTTTGGCCTATAAAGTGCCCATACACTGGACGATTATCGTCCGAAACGCTCATTCGTACACATCGCGCATCACGGGTAACACAAATGGATACTTATCATATTTATGCTTATTGTCCTTGTTACCAGTATTAGCATGAACTGGACTCCAGAACAAGGATTTAAATATAATGTAAAAGTCATGGAGCTCCTTGGTTACTTTTAATAACCTTACATGTTAAATAATTGCTTCATTATTTAGGAACAAAAATTAGAGGCAAGAATAATATAAAGATGGCATAGTTTAATACCAAGGTGTGTGTGGCTAAAAAGGTGGTGTAAAGCACTCACCACTGCTCTGATTACACTTCCAGGGATCCCTCTCTTGGTTACCCTGTGCTGGCTCCTGATGGAAGTCTACAGGCTGAAAGGAACAACGAGACTTTAGATTTATTTTCAAACCCGTGATTTATAAAAACATCCAATACATACTGTACATACAACTTCCCTCTCTTTTACGGAAACTAAACGTCTCTCTTTACCTATTCTCATGCCTACAGGAGTGTTTATGGATGCCTCCCTGACAGTAAACACCATCTATACCCAATCCATATAGTCAATGCTCTTTTTAAAATCCACTTTCATTTTCTTCCTCAGTCCATGTCCCAATTAAAAATCTCATTTGAACCCCTTATAATACCATCCATGGTGATGTCTTTCTCTAATAATGCCACAAACCCCTTTACAAACACCCTTTTTTCTCTCTAATACTCGCTCTCTTACTTTTCATCTATACGAGATTATTCTTGGGTCGTTCTGTCTTTTCTCTTCTCTCTTGTACTGTTTACACCCACCCCTGCCCAGGGCCATATTACCATTAGGCACAGTAGGCATGTGCCTAGGGGTGCCTGTTGGTGATGGGGCAGCTGTCAATCTCCTACCACCAATCCAACCCCTTTATAATATTTCTTCCCCAAAAAAGAGAAACGGTGTGGTTTAGGGGTGTGGTCTGTGTTTAGGGGTGGCTAAGGCGCCAGGACCTTTGGTCCTACAGGCTTCTGAGGTGTAAATTCTTTTATAACACTGAGAAACCCCATTTTACATTATTCACTTAAAACTAATTAGTCCTAAGTTAATTTTTGGGGGAAAAAATGAAAATTCAAAAAACCAACAGGGTTATTCAATAAAAGTTCTTATCGTTTAAAAGGACCGTGTAAACCCCCCTGAAGCCCCCAAAAACTATGTCCCATTCGTTTCTATTATTCACAGGGAGGTGAACGCTTATTCTCACCTCCCTGTGAATAATAGGACGATCGGGGGACCGGGACTTACTTACCCCTCTCCACTCGCAGCCGCTCCTGCACTGAAGCCGCTCTGTCCCGACCACCGCCCTATCTTTGCGCTATGCGCGCCAATTCAAAAGATGGCGCGCGATCGGGACAGAACAGCTGTTCTGTGCAGGAGCGGCTGCGAGTGGAGCGGGTGTAAGGTAAGTTCCAGGTCCCCCGATCGTCCTATTATTCACAGGAGGTGAGAATAGCGTTCTCACCTCCCTGTGAATAATAGAAACGAATGGGACAAGTTAATTTTGGGGTTTAGTGTTTGTTTAAAATGGTGCTAATTTTGCCCCAACCAATCAGATCTTATTTAACATTTGAAAGATAACTCTGATTGGTTGGGGCAAATTAGCATCATTTTAATATAAGACTTTTATTGAACAAAATTCCACCTGCATTTTGGTATAAATTTCAATGGTCACTTACTGTTCTTGGGTCGGGGACCTGGGAAATGGTCGGAGGATACCAAGGCCAAAGCCTTTAACAAAAAAAAAAAAAATTTGCACATTTCCTGTTGGAATTCTGAGTAGAATTTTCGAGTATTTTTGTCATTTCGAAATATTCAGGTTTTTTCAGAAATTCGGAAAATTTTTAATTCTGAAATCTGAATCGCGGTTGAGGACTGATTGCTTTTTCCGGTGCAAAGTGTCAAAATTCTTCTATATTGAGCCTTGAATCCCAGAATTCCTCATTACCGTGGATAACAGGGGGTTGGCACTGATACAATAGCTGCCATTGGTGAATCTGGGACATGTGGCTGGGTCTTTTCAAAAATCCAGAGAGAAAAATAAACATTTCTGTCATTTTCAAAAATTTACCAACACGGAAAAATCTGAAAAATGATTCCGGAAAAACCCGGATCTCTGAAACCAGGTTTCGGTCTGCGTTCCGGTGCATCTCTACTCCTGGACACTACAGATATAATGAATGTAAGAAAACAAAGTGGGAACATTTTTGCATTGATAGAATTAGTCCTAGGATCTCTGTAGAAATCCCATCGTTAGTAGAAAGTAACAAAATAATAGTAACGGGAAAAAGTTTTATAAGCCTCAAATTTGTCTCCAACATTAAAGTTGGCAAATGGTTCTCAGATCATATTTGGTGCCATTGGAATGGATTAAACTGAAACTTAGAAACAAACCTTATGCCTCACAGTGGCTTTCTGTCTTCTTTTAACATTTAATACCACAATCAGCATTACTAAGTAAGTTTAGAAACCACTGCCTTACAGGGTCGGACTGTCTTCACTGACAGTCGGTGCTGATGTAATATATAACAGCCTATAACTTTACAGAGGGGATTTCTAAGATCCCTAAATCATATTGAGCTGCATTCGATGGACTGGCACATAAGGGGGATTTAAGTTATTTGTACAAATTACTCCAAGGCCACGACACGAAATTCACATGTGATTGTTTTATCTCTGCAGGATGAAAATGACTCATGACCGTCTGTCCATCTAGTTCCAGGGAAGGGATTTAGAGAGATTTTCCCAAGTAGCAATAGCTGATTTTACAGAAAGTTCACCATTTATACGCCCCACACTTTGGTATTGGGTAAGTGTGTGTGTGTGTGTGTGTGTGTAAATATTTTAATTCTCTTTATCTAATGAGTGTAATGTTGATATTGCTGGGTTTCAACAAATTCCATTTAAATATTTTAAGGGCATTTTCAGCCTAAAATAAACTTCTTAAAAATGGTTTTGCATTATCTTCTAAATATGCCCCAGAAGTGTCTTACCTAACCTGGACCCTCACTGCTCCTTCTCTGCTCTGCAGCCGCTCTACTTCCTGGTCGTGGCTGTCAATTAAGGCTTTACATGACGTCACGCCCAATTATCTGACATCCACGAGGAAGAAGACATGTCTGAACTTGAACTGAACTTGTCTGCACAGATCCGCACTGCTCCTGTTTTTGTTTAAAACAAGCTCAAAACAGGGGGCGGCACCGAGGGTCGATACTGACCCTGGGTCTGGGTTAGTTAAGTCACATTAGGGGCATCTTTGGTATGTATAGATAATGCAAAGCGAGGGTGAACATTTCTAGCAAAAGTATTTTGAGGGGGTTTTTAGGCTGGATTTTCCCTTTAAACCCCATCAAAATCAACTGTAAAATATTTTTGCATATTAACACTTTGTATACAATATTTCCATGATCTTATAAATCCAACATCCTGTACAAATATATATATATATTATTATTTTGCGTGTGGCTGTGTTTTTTGTCATTGGAATTCCCAGATGGGGAGTTTTGGAATCTAAACTGGAAGGAGAAGTTATAAATTCACTAATTCGTTTCCTAGATAAACACAGATTGGTGAAAATAATTTCATCTGCAAAGAGTGACAGCAAGTTCCTTCTCTACTGGGTTGGTCTCTCAGCTCTATTCAAACAGAATTCTATAGAAATACAGTATAAATAAATCTCCCTATTGCAACTGACCTGCACTTGTTATCACGATGAAGTAGCCACTTTGCGACTGTTATTGCCTCGTGTGAATGCTAGCAGTAAGTTGCGATCTTTTGCAAGGCTTTAAAGGGTATATGCACCCCTACAAAAACTTTTTATATTTGGTTGGTAACCCCCCCAAAGCCTTGGAAACTGGAATGGCAGTGTCTCCTGTGATTGGCCCAGACATTGCATCTCAAACAATCACATGAGATGCTGCCAGTCCGGCCCCTTTTACTTGCTTCCGTGCACGAAAGCAAGCAGAAGCGCGCCGGGGGGAAGAAGGCTGGGTAAGTACCGTTAGGAGCATCTTTATATTTTATAAACCTTGCAAGGTCGAGGTTTTGGGGGGTTGCCAACCAGATGGAGTACATAAGACTCCCAGCCTTGGATGATGGCTGGGAAATTATTAAATTCTTTTTCTATGTGGCTACTTTAAAAAGTCAATCAAAATCAGACACCTTCCAAGAACATAGAAACACCTGGAATTCTGCCCAAACTTTTACACAGGCCCCATTTTGTCATTAATTTTTCCAGCTCATAAAATTGTAACTGTCAATTAAAATGAACAGAAAATGGGATTAATGTTGGTATAGAGGGAATTTTTTTTATTTTTCAAATGCTTCTGGAAATCCATTGGCAATGGGACTTATTAATATTAGCTTCCCAGAAGGGATGTCTCTTAAAAGCTAAGAAACTTACAGGGTTATTCAATAAAAGTTCTTATCGCTAAAAATGGTGCTAATTTTGCCCCAACCAATCAGATCTTATTTAACATTTGAAAGCGAACATCTGACTGGTTGGGGCAAAATTAGCACCATTTTAAACGATAAGAACTTTTATTGAATCTCCCTGCATGTTCCCCTTTAACCCAAAATGAAAAAAGTAAAAATAAAAGGATTTTGTTTTTAGAGAACCTTCTAATCACTCTGATGACATATGTTCAGCTGGAGCTTTCAGGTTCTCATTCTCCTTTTTAAAGATAAGTATTTAAAGGGCATGTTTATCCACAAAATGCAATTTTTTCATATAGGTAAATTCCCCCCCCCCCCCAAACACAATAGTTTGAAATCTGGGAGATGTAAGACTAACCTGTTATATAGCTAAATGTTCTTTTCCCCCTTCCCTCTTTTTGCAATTGCAATTTATTGCTCGAACTGTGCTATTTCCAAAGGTTTTTGGAAATGGAGCAGACAATGCAAAATAAGTACAAAACTCTCGCTAACCTAATATTACATCAGCTAGCTAGTTTTGCACTTGACATATAATCCCTCTTATTGCATCTCCCTGTCAGTCTGCACTGGACTTCATGGACTGAAATGCACAAGAGAAAGGAAGCAGAGGGAAGAAATTGATATTCAGTCCCCTCCCATAAACTGTTAACTGTATACATGCTGGAATAACCTAGAATGTAAATGACTGTTGCATTTTAATATTATTTCCTAATGACTAAGCACAATTTATATGCAAAAAAGTGGTTACTTTATGTTATTGCACAAACTATACTTCCCAAGAACCCTGGGAGAGCCACTGCAGTGAGTAACAATGTAGCATTTAAATGGAGACTGTCCGAAGGTGATGAGAGCCAATCCAGTTGGGTATTGCTGGTGTGATCTGTACCCTCTATGAAGGCTCCAGCTATACAGGATGGCTTGTACTGACTATGGCTTGTGTTTCACGGTTTGCATCCTGTGCATTTATCATAGACAAACATCCTCTCTCTGAGTGTATGGCTAGTCTACCAATAATCTGTATAAGGGACGATGGTTAGAGCTTTGTGAATTTGGTAGATACAGGGATGGTTTAAGGGACTCTAGCATAGCTATTGCCCAGGCCCCCTAAATCATAGACATTGAATGAATAAGGCCTGTGATGGGCCCCATCACAATATTTACCCAGTTGCCCCACAGGCCTAAGGCTGGGTGCACACCAGCAGATATTTCCGGACGAATTTAGAAATTCTAAAATTCTAAAATTCCCATCGAAAATTTGAACAATCCTTTTTTTCTTGAAAATCAAACATTCGAAAAATTCCAATTCAATTGGATTCATATCGCTGTAGGAAATCCGACAGTTTCGCTCATCTCTAACTATATTGATACATATAAAACCTATTCTTTGTAG
Source organism: Hymenochirus boettgeri (assembly GCA_019447015.1). Lineage (NCBI taxonomy): Eukaryota > Metazoa > Chordata > Amphibia > Anura > Pipidae > Hymenochirus > Hymenochirus boettgeri. The sequence goes on along the minus strand of CM033473.1, from coordinate 267,859,162 downwards.
CGCACGAGAACTACCCCATATTCTGCTCTTAGTAAAAATAGAAACCAAATATCAAACAAAATATTTACCTTGTTTTGCTAACCTCAAGCATGAAACTCACTTAAATCAATAAATTCTAATTAACAGAACACTGTCATGATTACCATACATTTGGCTAAGGTCTCCTGTGACTAAATATCTAATCATTTATTCTTAATGGACCATTAAAGAATATTGAAGTGTTCCTTATGATGTAATATGAGAAGGAAATTGAACTTCATTATACCGTGGCATGTATCAACCAACAGCCCTTCGCAGTTATATCTGTGGTATTCAGTTAGATCAACTTAAATTGAGGTTCTTCTAGAACTTAAGTCCAAGTCCAGTTGATCTAACTACATACCATATATATACCATGACCTGGATGATGAAACATTACTATATACCATGACCTGGATGAATGAAATTACAGATATACCATAACCTGGATGAATGATATTCCAGATATACCATGGCCTGGATTGAATGATATGACAGATATACCATCACCTGGATGGATGCATATTACAGATATACCATGACCTGGATAATGATTACAGATATACCATGACCTGGATGAATGAATATTACGATGTACCATGACCTGGATGAAATGAATATTACAGATATACCATGACCTGGATGAATGAATTTACAGATAACCATGACCTGATGTGAATATTACAGATTACCATGACCTGGATGAATGAATATTACAGATATACCAGGACCTGGATGAATGAATATTTCAGATATACCATGACCTGGATGAATGAATATTACAATACCATGACCGGGATGATAGAATATTACAGATATACCATGACCTGATGTGAATGATATTACCGATATCCATGACCTGGATGATGAATATCAGACATACCATGACCTGGATGATAGAATATTACAGATATACCATGCACCTGGATGAATGAATATACAGATATACCATGACCTGGATGAATGATATTACAGATATACCATGACCTGGATGAATGAATATTACAGATATACCATGACCTGGATGAATTAATAACAGATGTACCATGACCTGGATGAATGATATTACAGATATACCTGACCTGGATGGATGCATATTACAGATTACCATGACCTGGATGAATGATTACAGATACCATGACCTGGATGAATGAATATTACAGAATACCATGACCTGGATATAGAATATTACAGATATACCATGACCTGGATGAATGAATTTACAGATATACCATGACCTGGATTAAATGAATATTACAGATATCCCATGACCTGGATGAATAATATTACAGATATGCCATGACATGGATAATGAATATTACAGATATACCATGACCTGGATGAAGAATATTACAGATATACCATGACCTGGATAAATGAATATTACAGCTAGACCATGATCGGATGATTGAATATTACAGATATACCATGACCGGGATGGATGAATTTACAGATATACCATACCTGGATGAATGAATATTACAGATATACCATGACCTGATGATGAATATTAAGATATACCATGACCTGGATGAATGAATTTACAGATTCCATGACTGGATAATGAATATTACAGATATACCATACCTGGTTAATGAATATTTACAGTATACCATGACCTGGATGGATGAATATTACAGATATGCATGACTGGATGAATGAATATTACAGATATACCATGACCTGGATAATGAATATTACAGATATACCATGACCTGATGATGAATATCAATACATGATCTGGATTACTGAATATACAGATATACCATGACACCGGGATGAATATATTACAATATACCATGACCTGGATGATGAATATTACAGATACCATGACCTGGATGAATGAATATTACAGAATACCATGACCTGGATGGATGAATATTACAGATATACCATGACCTGGATGAATGAATATTAACAGATATACCATGACCTGGGATGAATGAATATACAGATATACCATGACCTGGATGATGAATATTACAGATATACCATGACCTGGATGAATGAATATTACAGATATACCATGACCTGGATGAATGATTAAGATATACCATGACTGGATGATGAATATACAGAATAACCATGACCTGGATAAGAATATTACAGATATCCCATGACCTGGATGAATGAATATTGATATACCATGACCTGGATGAATGAATATTACAGATATACCATGACTGGATTGATATAAATTACCGATATACCATGAACCTGATGAAATATTCAGATATCCATGACTGGATGAATGAATATACAGATATACCATGACCTGGATGAATATATTACAGATGTACCATGACCTGGATGAATGAATATTACAGATATACCATGACCTGATGAATGAATTTACAGATATACATGACCTGGATGAATGAATATTACAGATAACCATGACCTGGATGAATGAATATTACAGATATACCATGACCTGGATAATGAATATTACAGATATACCATGACTGGATGAATGAATATTCAGATTACATGACCGGGATGGATGTATACAGATATACCATGACCTGGATGAATGTATTACAGATATACCATGACCTGGATGAATGAATATTACAGATATACCATGACCTGGATGAATGATATTACAGATTACCATGACCTGGATGAATAAATATTACAGATATACCATGACCTGGATGAATGAATATTACAGATATACCAGACTGGTGGATGAATATCAGATATCCATGACCTGGATTAATGAATATTACAGATATCCCATGACCTGGATAATGATATTACAGATATACCATGACCTGGATTAATGAAATTTACAGATATACCATGACTGGAGAATGAATTTATCAGATAATACCATGACCGGGATGGATGAAATTACAGATATACATGACCTGGAATGATGAATATTACAGAATACCATGACCTGGATGATGAATTTACGATATACCATACCTGGATGAATGAATATTACAGATATACCATGACCTGGAATGCAAATGAAATATTACAGATATACCATGACTGGTGAATGAATAATACAGATATCCAGGACCTGATGAATGAATATTACAGATAACCATGACCTGGATGAATGAATATTCCGATATACCATGACCTGGATGAATGTTACCGATATCCATGCCTGGATGAATGAATATACATCATATACCATGACCTGGAGTGATTGAATATTACAGATATACCATGACCTGGATGAATGAATATTACGATATACCATGACCTGGAAGAATGAATATTACAGACTCCCATGACCTGGATTATAGAATATTACAGATATACCAGACCTGGATGATGAATATTACAGATATACCATGACCTGGATGAATGAATTATTAAGATATACCATGACCTGATGAATATTACAGATTACCATACCGGATGAAATAATTACAGATATACATGACGCTGGATGAATGAATATTACAGATATACCATGACCTGGATGAATGAATTTACAGATATACCATGACCTGGATGATGTCTTACAGATATACCATAACCTGGATAATGAATATTACAGATATACCATGGACCTGGATGAATGAATATGTACAATATACCATGACCTGGATGGATGCATATTACAGATATACCATGACCTGGATGAATGATTACAAGATATACCATACCTGGATGAATGAATATTACAGATATACCCATGACCTGGATGAATGATATTACAGATATACCATGACCTGGTGAATGAATATTACGATTACATGACCTGGATGAATGAATATTACAGTGTATACCAATGACCTGGATGAATGATATTACAGATCTACCATGACCTGGATGGATGCATATTACAGTATACCATGACCTGGGGTGAAAATTTAATATTACAGATATAACATGACCTGATGATTAAGATTCATCAGTTGTGTGCTTTAATTTAAGGTACATCTAATCTATCCATCTGGTAAGTTATCTCGCTCTCATAAATCAGCAGTATGTTCTGCCGCAAAGTCAACTGCAACGGTTTAAGAACATGAACATCTTCATTTGGAGCAGAATACTAAATTATTTCACCATAATTTTTCAATGGTGATTTGCAAAAATAAACGTTTTTTGTATTTTAACAAAAAACCGTCGTCCTAACAGATTTTATTCAGTCCATCTTTTTTTTTTCGCAATCAAAAAATACCATTAAACATCTTGTATCAATGAATCATGTTGAAATTAAAGTAAATCAGAAAACCACATGGCAGAACAAGAATTTAACCATCCCCTTCGCCCCCCCCCTCTAACCTATCCAAGAAAAGAAAAAGAGAAATGACATAGTTTCATTCATTTATAGAGAGAAGCTAATATGACGTTTGATGCCAAACCCAGGGCAATTAAACAATCATTAAAAAATAAATATTGAAAGTTAATGACGTAGGACTATTTTCAGGCCTAGGAGAAAATGTAAACTTAAATTAAAACTCCTATATAACTATAATCTTAATCTTTTAATTACGTTGATCCAAGTTTTTCATTTATGTATTTATAATTTTTTTCCCCCCAAGAATAATCTTGTTAAATGGTATATGTAAACAAATATAATGTCCTAGTGGGATTAATGTTGTATAGAGGGAATTGTTTTTATTCTTCAAATGCTTCTGGAAATCCATTGGCATGGGACTTATTAATATAGCTTCCCAGAAGGGATTCTCTTAAAGCTGAGAACTTAGTTCTCCTCTTTAACCCAAATATGAAAAGTAAAAAAAAAATTATTTCGTTTTTTGAGAGAACCTTGAATCCTCTGATGGAAATGTCAGCTGGATTATTCAGTTCGCCTTTAAAGGGCATGTTTCTATCATGGCAGTTTTATTTATGATTTATTTTGGGGATTTGGATCTAGTAAGTGTTACCATACACATGGAACATGATTACATTTGTACGGCAGATCCCCTTGGCATGTGCCCAACAAGCACTGGTGTTGCTGTCATTTTTGTTTCACCTAAACACCTTTGTTGATTCTTTGCAAATCGCCTCTGATTTTGACGGGTTTTGTTTGGTATCTCTGGCGAGGTGCATGGGCACCTTTTCCTGTACTCTGCCTGAGTCCTGTATTTAAGCATTTTATTGCTGTTTCCATGTTTTGCTCCCTGACTGTGCCCATATTGCATCGTCTGCTGACTTGCTTTCGTTAGCTTGCATCTATAAGGTCGTATTTTCAGTAGCCTGTAAACCATTGAGGACCCCAACTAAACCCACAAAAAACATCTTCCCCTTCCCCGGGAGCTCACTGTATGTCAGCAGTAGATTCCCACCATATATATCTATATATATATATATATATATACATACCTCTGGTAGGATTCGCCACATATATATATATATAGTATATATATATATTATATATTATACTACCTTGGTAGACCCCATCGATGTACTGCACCTGTTCTAAACCTGGTCATAGGGTACAATGACAGGAGCTTACAACATACACGTGACCATCAGATAAGAAGGGGAGTTTGTGTATGTATTATGCCATCGTTACCACCTCGTCCTTCCAGCTTTAAATGTAAGGTTATGTTAGAGGCCTGGCACACAGATCGACGACGAATACCTGATTGGCCATCCGAAAGTGGCGCAATCACTGCACGTTGTACATTTTGCAGCCACAGATCATGCAGTCCTTCTCCTATGAAATTTACATACATCCAGATAGAAATTTGAGCGACATCGGTTTTAAACAACGCCAATGAAATTTCACACATATTTCAACACTATTGCGCAAAATTCAATGGCAGATGTGGATCTGGTTGAAACTCTTGAACCGTTTTGCCCAGTCTTACAATAGCCTGTTGAATGCTGATTGCTATTAACTTCCATGGGCCCTATGGTTCCATCACTACTCTGACATTAGCTGGGGCAGAGGATTGTTATTTACCTGCTATTATATTACAAATGTACACTACTCCACCACTCGATACCCATCAAAGCTCTCAACATAAAATCAATAAACTCAGCCACCCCCTTGTACCCAACAAAGATCAGATACATTGTCCGCCAGGAATGATCCCAGGTCATGATGTTTTCCAGTGTGTAGTTGTTCTCTACTATGAAACAATTTGTCCTCCTTCTTCTCCTGATTTAGTATGATGTGGACTCTTAATAAACAATGATAATATTTCTAGTACCCTCCAGACACCCCCCCCCCCCCCCCCCCCCCCCCACAATTAATATCTTAAATATGTTCATTTTCCACTAAATAATCCAGAGCAAATGCAGTTTCACTTGATTTGCTGCAGTTGAGAATTTAATCAACTGTATATGCCTCCCATGCTCTCTCACCACATGTTATCTCCCTCCCTGAAACGCAAAAACAGATTTGGTTAAATGATTTAAAGCTTATAATGATTTAAAGGCAAGTTTACTATAATGTGTACACACCCCTCATGGAATCCGTTCAATCAGGACCTAAAACTGCATGGCTTTTCATGCTGGCCTACTGTCAATCCGCCATTCATTCAAATCAGAACAACGCATCCAAATAACATGGACAACTGCCTACTTTTTGTGCCGCCACTGGGACAGGTACGGTGTCCGGGGCCGCCTGTGACGTGCCGAATGGTTTGGTCGTGACTGGACTTTATTCTATTCTTAAAGCCAAACTGAAAATTTACTGTTTCAAAAATCAATAATCTTTTTCACTTTTTATCAACAGGAAATACATTGTAGACAATGGAAAACTTCCTCTCACTCTCCCTGGTGAGTCTATGAGTTTGGGGAATTGACAGCTGAGATTTCTGACTTTAATATTGTAGTACTGTGTACCTGTTTAGTAATATTTATAAATTTCAAATGATACACTGAGTTAATCTCAGTTTATTTACATATTATCAGGTGGGTTAGCTTCCTCTATCCTTTAAGAAAGGGAGGAGAGTGTCCCCTTTACAATAGTTTCACTCAGTTAATATCAATTCAATTATATGAACTATATAACATGGTGATACAGAGCAATGAGACCTTATACTGCAGGTATTTGATATGTATCTGTTATGAGAGATAAAAAACAGGTAATGAGAGATTAAAAAAAAACAGGTGAGTTTCTATTCCCGAAAATTCCGATTTATCAAAGCAGCAAACTTTTTAGATTTTCCTCAATGCTACACAGCATTGTAAAAATTAGTAACATGATTGGATACAGTCATGTGTGTGGGGATACAAGTTTGATGCATTGTTGTGCATCATAAAGATTTCGTTTGGGTTTCATACCTATGGGGTGTCTCTCTTTGGCTCACTCTATCCCAGTAACAACTATCTTAGCAGAACACAGAGGAGAATAACAGTAATATTTATATGTACAATGCAATTATTTATTTCACAAGGTTTTTTCGCATAAGACCCCCTGTTAGTTTTAGGTTATCAAAACAATCTGGCTCTCAACAGCTCTATTGTCTTAGGCACAATGCTGTTGCTGGTTATAGGCTGGTACACACTCTCCGTTCAGGGGCGATGTTGCCACTGTGTACCAGCAGGGGCAGAAGACATATCATTGAATTATTTTTATTTCGACCAGATGGGCAAAGATATATTGGTAAATGGGCATTGGGTGTGTCTATACGGAGCATTCGAGATCTGTTCCTTATATGGGCAATTTCCATAGTGTACGTCTGTTTTCCTTTTAAAGTTAATTCTTTACAGAGACGTTCTAGGGTAGGACAGGGGACCCGAGCACATCGACTGTAATGTCTAAAATTTCAATCAACTGACTGACGTAATATCATATGAACGACCACCTGTAACCGAATTACCGCCTAGACTTATACTAGAAGAAACCATGATAGTAATCCCTCTGGATGGCATCATATTAGATGGTGATATTACCTAAATTTCAGGACAGTGTATGGTCTATTGAATCTTCCTATGGTATTATAGTACATTTCTCAAAGTGCTCACTGTTTTACCAGCAACCACTGGTATGTATGTTACATCTGCCCTTGGTGCTTCAATGTTTACAGGATAATTTACTGTTACATCTACGCTATAAGACTCACTGTCACACCTTCCCATGGTACTTACTGTTACACATATCCCCCTAGAACTACCATTGCACCTCCCAATGGTACTTATATGTTCACCACAATCTCCGCTGATACTCACTGTCACCCCCATAGGTAACTTAAACTGTAAATACCGCGAGAACTCCCTGTCGCAAGTCACAATGGTGACTTACTGTTACACCTCTCCCCGCTAGAACTCCTTACGCACCTCACATGGTACTTTACTGTTACAATCCCCCTAGAACTCAACCGTCACACCTCCCAATGGTACTTACTGTTACAAATCACGCTATGAAACTCACGTCACCCTCCAATGTACTACTGTTAATATCCCGCTAGAACTCAACCTCACACCTCCCAATGTCCTTACTGTTACATCCTCCCCCTATAACTCAACCATCACACCCCTCCCAATGGGTACTTTACTGTACATATGCCACCCGCTAGAACGCACTGTCAACACTCCCATGGTACTTACTGATTTACATCTTCTCCCGCTAGAACCTTAACTGTCACCCTCCCCAATGGACTTACTGTTACAATCTCCCGTTTGAAATCACTGTCGCACCTCCTAATGGTAACCCTTTACTGTTCATCTCCATATGAACTCACTGACGCACCCTCCAAGTACCTTACTTTTACATCTCCCGCCCTCCCAATGGTACTTATGTTACATCTACGCTACTATGAACTCACTGTTGCACTCCCCATTGTTACTTACTGTTAGAATTCTCCCACTAGAAACGTCACGTGTCGCACCTCCAATGGTACTATACTGCTACATCTCCCTCCGCACCTCCCATGGTAATTACTGTTACATCTCTCGCTAGAACTCACACGTCGTACTCCAATTGTACTTTACTTACTGCTACATCTCCCGCACCCCCAATGGTAACTTTACTGTTACATCTCTCGCTAGAACTCACGTCGCACCTCCCCAAATGGTATCTTACTGCCTACATCTCCCCGCCCCACCTCCCAATGGTACTACTGTTACAAACAACATCTCTCCGACTAGAAACCTGCACTGTCGCACCTCCCAATGGTACTTACTGTTACATCTCTCGCTAAAAACTCACGGTCGCACCTCCCAATGGTGACTTACTCTGCTACATCTCCCGGCACCTACCCAATGTACTTACTGTTAACCACATCTCCCGTAGAACTCACCGACGTAACTCCAATGGACTTACTGTTACAAATCTCTCGGCTAGAACCACTGTCGCACCTCCCAAGGGTACTTACTGTTACATCTCCCTCTCCCCACCTCCCAATGTACTTACTTGTTACAATACTCCCCCTAGACTCACCCGTCGCACCTCTTAAATGGTACTTACTGTTACATCTCCTCTAAACTCACCGTCGCACGCCTTCTAATGGGTACTTACTGGTTTCACAATCTCCCGCTAGAACTCCTGTCGCACCTCCTAATGGATACTTACTGTTACACATCTCCCGCCTGAGAAATCACTGTCGCCACTCCTAATGGTACTTAACTGTTACAATCTCCCCTAGAACTCATGTCCGCCCTTCTAATGGTACTTACGTTAGCAATCTCCCGCTAGAACTCCCCCGTCGCAACCCCAATGGTACTTACTGTTCACATCTCCTCCCCCGTAGAAACCACTTTCCGCACGCCTCACATGGTCTATTACTGTTACATCTCCACACACTCCGCTACAACTTGCTGTCACACCACACACCACAACAACACCCACACAAACACAACACACCCCCAATGGTACTTACTGTACGAATCTCCTGCTAGAACTCACTGTCCACTCTCCTAATGGTACTTACTGTTACATACATCTCTCCCCTCGCCTAGAAACTCACACGTCCACAACCTCCCAATGGACTTCTGTTCACATCTCCCCGTTAGAACTCACCGGGTCGAACTCACATGGACTTACTTGTTACAATCTCTCGCTAGACACTCATCTGCGTCGCACTCCCAATGGTCTTTACTGCTACATCTCCCCCACCTCCCCATTGTACTTAACTGTTCATCCCAGCTAGCACTAAACCGTCATACCTCCCAATGGTACTTACTGCTACATCTCCCGCACCTCCCAATGGTACTTACTGTTACATCTCTCGCTAGAACTCACTGTCGCACCTCCAATGGTACTTACTGCTCAACAATCTCCCCCACCTCCCAAGTGTAACTTACTGGTTACAATCTCTCGCTAGAACTCCACTGAGTCCGCACCTCCCAATGTTAACTACTGCTACAACTCAATCTCCCTCACCTCCCATGGTACTTACTGTTCATCTCCCGCTAGAACTACTGACTACCTCCAATGGACTTTTTTTACAATCTCTCGCTAGAAACTCACTGTTTGCAACCCCCAATGGTACTTACTGTTACCTCTCCCGTTAGAACTCACCGACATACCTCCTAATGGTACTCTTACGGTTACACATCTCCCCTAGAACTCACCGTCTGCACCATTCTAAGGTGGTACTTGTACTGTACATCTCCCCGCTAGAACTTCACTGTTCGCACTCCTAATTGGTACTTACTGTACATCTCCCCGCTAGAACTCAAACCGTCCACCGCTTAATGGTACTTACTGTACATGTACCTGTCTCCTCTAGAACTCACCTCGGCACTTCTAATGGTACTTACTGTTACAAATCTCCCGCTAGAACTCACTGTCGCAACCTCCTAATGGTACTCTACTGTTACAATTCTCCCGCTAGAACTCACTGTCGCCCTCCTAATGGTAAACTACTGTTACATCTCCACTGTAGAACTCACTGTCGCACCTTCTAATGGTACTTTACGTTACATACACTCCCTCTAGAACTCCCCCGTCGCACCTCCTAATGGTACTTACTGTTACTCTCCCCCGCGATAACTGCACGTCGCACCTCACAATGGTACTTCCTGTTACATCTCCCGCTAAAACTTGCTGTCACAACCGAACAACAACAATCACACGCCCAATGGTACTTACTGTTCAATCTTTCCGCTATAACTCACTGTCTCATCTCCTAATGTACTTACTTTGTTCATATCTCCCCTAAACTCTCACCGTCACAGCACCTCCCAATGGTACTTACTGTTACTCATCGCCGGTTGAACTCACCGCGCACCTCACAATGTACTTACTGTTACAATCTCTCTCTAAGAACTCACTGTCGCACCTCCCAATTGTACTTAACTTGTCTAACATCTCCCGCACCTCCAATTGTACTTACTGTTAGACAAATCCCAGCTAAGAACTAACCGTCATACCTCCCAATGGTACTTTGCTATCACATCCCCGCACCTCCCAATGGTACTACTGTTACATCTTCGCTAGACTCAACTGTCCGTCAACCTCCCAATTGTACTTACTGCTACATCTCCAACAGCCACAAATCCCATGGGTACTTACTGGTACATCGCTCCTCGCTAGAACTCACTGTCGCACTCCCAAGGTTACTTACTGCTACCGATCTCCGCGCAACCTTCGCAAATTGTACTTACTGTTACAATCTCCCGCTAGAACTCACTGACGTACCTCCCAATGGTACTTACATTGTTACATCGTCCTTCATCTCTCGCTAGAACCACTGTTGCACCTCCAATTGTCCTTACTTTACATCTCCCTCAGAACTCACCGACATAACCCTCCTATTGTTACTTACTTTACAATCTCCCGCTAGACTCTCACCGTCGCACCTTCTAATGGTAACTTACTGTTACATCTCCCGCTAGAACTCACGGTCGCACCTCTAATGGTACTTACATGTTACAAACTCTCCCGCTAGAACTCACTGTCGCACCTCCGAATTTTACTTACGTTACAAACTCTCCCGCTAGACTCACCGTCTCCCTGCAAAGGTACTTACTGTTACATCTCCCGCTAGAACTCACGTCACACACACACCTCCCAATGGTAACTTACTAGTGTTACATCTCCCGCTAGAACTCACTGTTCGCACCTCTCAATGGTACTTACTGTTACTCTCCAATCTCCCGCTTGACCTCACATCTCACCTCGCACCTCCCCAATGGTACTTACTGTTACAATCTCCCGCTGGGAACTTACGGTCACACCCTCCCAATGGTACTTACTGTTACATCTCTCCCCTATAAACTTACTGTCACACCTCCCAAGGTAACCTTACTGTTACAATCTCATCTCCCTCTCCCCTAGAACTCACTGTCACATCACAACCGCCCAATGGTACTTACTACTGTTACACTCCCCTAAACCTCACTGTCGCGCCTCCCAATGGTACTTACTTGGTTTACAATCTTCCCGGCTTTAACCACCATCGCCACCTCCCAATGGTACTTACGGTTACAACATCTCTCCCGCTAGATTTCCCCGTCATACCTGCCAAGGTAGCTTCCTGTTACATCTCCCTCTAGAACTTCTGCACAAACACCTCCCAGTGTTACTTACTGTTACTCTCCCGCTAGAATCACTCAACCATCATACCTGCCAGGTAACGTACTGTTACATCCCCTCTAAAACTTGCTGTCACCACGCCAATTGTACTTACTGTTCCCTCTTCCTGCTAGAACTCAACTGTCGCATCTCCTATGGTACTTACTGTTACATCTCCGCTAGAACTCACCGTCACAACCCTCCCAATTGTCTTCCGGTTTACATCTCCCGTTAGAACTTCACCGTCGCACCTCACAATGGTAACTGTACTGTTACAAATCTCCCGCTAGAAATCACACGCCGCACCTCACAATGGTCTTACGTTACAAAATCTCCCTCAGAACTCCTGTCACACCTCCCCAGGTACTTACTGTTACAACATAATACATCGCCCGCTAAGAACTCAACCGTCCCAACCCTCACAATGGTACTTACTGTTAAAAATCTCCGCTCTAGAACTCCTGTCCCAACCTCCCAATGGTACTTTGCTTTTACAAGTCTCCTCTAGAACTCACTGTCGCCAGCACACGCCCCATGTACTTACTGTTACATCTCCCCTCCTCCCCGCTTACTGCACCATCGCAACCTCCCATGGTATCTTAACTGTTACATCTCCCGCGAGAACTCAACCGGCATACCACCTGCCAAGTTACTTAACTGTTACATCTCCCCCTAGAACTTACTGTCACAACCCTCCCGAATGGGTACTACTGTTACATCCTCCTCAGAACTCACTGTCGCATCTCCTACTGTCTTACTGTTACATATCCCCAAGAACTCACCCGTCAACACCTCCCAATTGTACTACTGTACAGAAACATTCTCCCGTTAGAACTCACCGTCGCCTCAACAATGGTACTGTACTGTTACATAACAATCTCCCTCCTTCCCGCTAGACCTCACCGTCGCACCTCACAATGGTACTCTACTGTTACCTCTCCCTCTTAACTCAACTGTCACAACACCTCCCAATGGTACGTACTGTTACATCTCCCGCTAAACTCCACCGTCGCAACCCTCACAATGGTACTTTAACTGTTACAATCTCCCGCTAGAAATCACTGTCACAACCTCCCAATGTACTTTACTGTACATCTCCCCCGCTAGAACTGAACTCACTGTCACAACCTCCAATGTACTTACTGTTACATCTCCCGCTGAACTCCACCATCGCACCTCCCAAGTACTTACGTTACATCTCCCTCTAAAACTCACACATCAGACCTGCCAAAGGGTCCTTACTGTACATCTCCGCTAGAAACTTACGACGGTCACAACCTCCCAATGGTACTTACTGTTACATCTCCAAAAATCTCTCCGCTAGAACTCACACCGTCCATACCTGCCACAGGTACTTACTGTTACAACACTCTCCCGCTAGCACTTACTGTCACACCTTCCCCAATGTACTTACTGTTACAAACAACATCTCCCCTAGCACTCACGGTCGCATCTCTAGGTTACTTTAATGTTACAATCTTCCCACTATAACTCACCGTCACACCTCCCAATGGTAAACTTACTGTTAACATCTCAAAAAAAAATATTTTAAACTTTTTCCACGTGGAATTCGCTGTATCTATCTGGATTTGGTTAACACAGTAAATCCTTCTGCTTTTTATTCACATTATAGATCATTTTTTCCTCTGTCTATTAAAATGTACTTGTCTTTGGAATTATAGTTCTATCTGTAACAGAGACCAATGCACCAAAATCACTGTAACTAAAACTGTAAACCAACTGTCCAGCCTGCACAACAGCCAACACAGCATTCCAAACTGTCACACCTCTGGTCCCCATTCCAGCTACAGTAAAACTACGCACAGAAGATACTCTTTTTGGAATTGGTGATCAACAAAGAAGATACGTGGTGGTTGGAAGAATTATGAGTTTCCAGTTATGGTCCATTTACAATATCCTATTTTTCGTATCGATGCCCTTTATTAAAGTGGAATAGGGACTGGGCTACGAATTTAAATGCGAAGGAATAATATACTTATGTTTTAATAAGAAGTAATATGGCCCCTTTTTACATGATATACAGTATAAGGATATTACCCTGTAGGTGCATTATCCTGGTATATAATAAACTTTACCATTAATCTTACATTAAAGGCAAGTCCCAAGCCCGGAAATGAAAAAAACTTACTACAGTAAATAACCCCCCAAAACCCTGCACGGTAATGTTTTGAAAGTGAAATATATCAGTCAACCTGAAATCCTGCAAAATGTTCTGTTTCCCCTGTTTCTCTGCTTCCTTTCCTGGTTCTTCCAGTTAGTAACTGTTCAGTTTATGGATTTACAGTTGACATCACAAGCCACTGACATGAATGTATTCCTCTTTCCTGCCTCTTCTGAGCATGCCCGTCGCAGTAACAGGCTCAGTAACCGTTTACTAAATTGCTCCGTTTTTTCCCTGAGGCATCCAAAATGCATAGCAGGCATACATAATGACTTCATAGGACAATTAATGAATACTCAACAATATTAAAGGGCCAATTCTATCTAAAGCTGTTATTAAGAGGTGGAGTTGGTCCTTTTAAATATGTTCTCACTGAAGTTAAATTTGGAAAATGTACCCTTTCTGTCAATCTGTCTCTCTTCTGTCTGATATATCTATCAATCTCAACACTCATTTCCTGCAACTTTCCTGCCTATCTTTCTTATCTATCTTTCTATCTATCTATCTATCTATCTATCTATCTATCTATTTATCTATATATTTATATAACAAGTAGTAGTGGTTTGGGCAGTCACTCCTCAGTCTTTAACTTGCCCTGGTGCTGCTCAAGAATTGGATATAAAAACATGGTAGATATTATGGCTTAATAAAACTGACCATGTTGCTGTTGCAGCTTATATTGCACTTATATATACATGTGTATATGTGTGTGTGTGTGTGTATTATCTGATTTATATATATATATATATATGTATATATATATATCTATATATATATATTTATAATGTGTGTCTGTGTGGTGTATACTATATATGTGTGTGAGGTATATAATAGTATCTCTATGTGTGTGTGTATTGTGTGTGTGTGTGTGTATATATATGTGTGTGTGTGTGTGTGTCTCTCTCTGTGTGTGTGTCTCTCTCTCTCTGTGTGTGTGTGTGTGTGTGTGTCTCTCTCTCTCTCTTCTCGTCTGTGTGTTGTGTGTGTTGGTCTTCTCTGATGTGTGTGTTGTGTCTCTCTCTCCTGTGTGTAGTTGTGTCTCTCTCGCCTGTGTGTTGTGTAGTTGTGTGTTACGCGCCTCTCCTCTTTGTTGTCTCGTCTGTGTGTGTTTGTCTGTCTCTCGCCTCTTCTCTCTCTCTCTCTCTCTCTCTCTCTCGTGGGTTGTGTGTGTGTGTGTCTCTCTCATCTCTGCTCTCTTGTGTTTGTGTGTTTGGTGTGGTTTTTGTGTGTCTATCTCTCTCTCTGTTTGGTGGTGTGTGTGTCTCTGGTGTGTGTGGTTTTTCGCTCTCTCTCCTCTGTGTGGTGTGTGTGGTGTGTGTGTCTTCTCTCTCTCTGTGTGGTCTGTGGAGTGTGCTGTGTGTCTCTCTCTCTCTCTCTCCTTTGTGGTGGTCTCTCCTGTGTGTGTTTGTGTGTCCCTCTCTTCGCTCGTGTGTGTGTGTCTCTGTTGTGTGTGGTGTGTGTGTGTGTGTTCTCTCTCTCTCTGTGGTGTCTGTGGGTGTGTTTGTGTGTCCTGGTCTCTTCTCTCTCTCTCCTGTGTGTGTGTGTCGGTGTGGTCTCCTCTCTCTCTGTTCTCTGTGTGTCGTGTCTGTGTGTGGTGTGTACGTGTGTTGTGTCTGTTGTGTGGCTCCTCTTCTCTCTCTCTTTCTCTGTGTGTTTGTCCTCTATCTCTACTCTCTTCTCTTGTGTCGTGTGTGTGTTGTGGTCTGTGTGTGTAATCTCTCAGATCGTAGCTAACTGCCTGGCGCACCTCCTTCTGTTCAGTCGGTTAGGTTCGGTTTCAGCAGTACACCGTAGCCAGAAGTCCCCT
>CM033473.1:267819115-267842535 GCA_019447015.1 Hymenochirus boettgeri | reverse complement strand
TTAAAGAATATTGAAGTGTTCCTTATGATGTAATATGAGAAGGAAATGAACTTCATTTATACCGGGCAATGTACCAACAGGCCCTTCGCAAGTTATATCTGTGGTATTCAGTTAGATCAACTTAAATTGAGGTTCTTCTAGAACTTAAGTCCAAGTCCAGTTGATCTAACTAAATACCATATATATACCATGACCTGGATGAATGAACATTACATATATACCATGACCTGGATGAATGAATATTACAGATATACCATAACCTGGATGAATGAATATTACAGATATACCATGGCCTGGATGAATGAATATGACAGATATACCATGACCTGGATGGATGCATATTACAGATATACCATGACCTGGATGAATGATTACAGATATACCATGACCTGGATGAATGAATATTACAGATATACCATGACGGGATGGAAAGAATATTTACAGATATTACCAGTGTCCTGGATGGGATGAATATTACAGAAACCATGGCCTGGATAAATTAATATTACAGATATACCATGACCTGGAGGAGATTATTACAGATATACCATGACCCTGGATAATGAATATACAGATATCCATGACCTGTGAGATGATATTACAGAATACCATGACCTGGATAAATGAATATTACAGAATACCATGACCTGGATGAATGAATATTACAGAATACCATGACCTGATAAAATGAATATTACAGATATACCATACCTGGATGAATGAATAATACAGATATACCATGACCGGGATGGAGAATATTACAGATACCATGACCTGGATGAAGAAATAATACAGATATACCATGACCTGGAGAATGAATATTACAGATATACCATGACCTGGATGAATGAATATTACAGTATACCATGACCTGGATAAATGAATTATTACCGATGATACGATGACCTGGATAAATGATATTACAGATATACCATTTACCTGGATGAATGAATTTACCGAATTATACCATGACCTGGATGGGATGAATATTACAGTATACCATGACCTGGTGAAAAATAATACAGATATTACACGGGATACCCTCTGGGGATGAATGAAGATTACAGATATACTCATGACCGGTAGGATGAAATGAATATCAGATATACCATGACCTGGATGAATGAATATTACAGATATTAAGTTTAGTGATGTCCGAACTTCGAAAAAAATCCGGTCCGCGCGAGATCCGGGATTTCGAAAAAATCCGAAAATTCGAAAAATCCGCGAGCGACCGTTGAAACGTATTAAAATGAAAGTTAGCAAAATCCGCATTAAAGTGGTCTAAATAGCCGTGGTAACGTACACTTACCACTCAGGGACCTGGGTAATGGCCTTAGAAGCATGTATAAATGCCACAATACCTAAAAAAGTACAGTCCGCTAGCGCGGACTTAAAAAAACGGTATTTTTCGAAAATACGAGGATTTCTGTAAAAACGAAGATTTCCGTAAAAAAAACGAAGCTGTTCTGTAACTATGGAGCTGCCATTGGCTAATTTGGATCATTGTGCTTGCTCCGTCTTGAAAATTTACCACAAATTACTCGTTTTTACGAGAATCTTCGGTTTTTCCGTATCCCGCAAGATATCGTAGATCCTCGTAATTACGGAGGAGATACTCGTATTTTCGAAAAATTTCGTAATTAAAAAAAAAAAATCCGCAGTTCGGAAGTTTGGAAAGTCCGGAAAAAGTCGGAATAACTGCCGTTCACGGACGGGAGAAATCCGCGGGGATCAGTTCGGGTCGCGAACCGGCCATCTCTAATACCGTGACCGGATGAATGAATATTACAGATATACCACGAACTGGATGAATGAATATTACAGATATACCATGACCTGGATGAATAAATATTACAATATTACCCTTACCTGGATGAATGATATATACAAGAATATACAATGACCTGGATGAATGAATATTACAGATATACCATGACCTGATGAATGAAACTACCAGATATACCATGACCTGGATGAAGAATATTACAGAATACCATGACCTGGATGAATGAATATTACAGATTACAGATAGTACCATGACCTGGATGAATGAATATTAAGTATACCATGACCGGATGAATGAATATTACAGATATACCATGACCTGGATGAATGAATTTACAGATATACCATGACCTGGATGAATGAATCATTACCAGATATACCTGACCTGGATGAATGAATATTACAGATATACCATGGGACCTGGATGGATGAATTTAAGATATACCATGACAGGGATGATATGAAATACAGATATACCATGACCTGGATGATATGAATATTACAGAATACCATGACCGATGGATGAATATTACAGATATACATGACCTGGATGGAGAATATTAAGAATACATGACTGGATGGATAAATACAGATATACACTGACCTGGAGTGAATGAATTACAGATATACCATGACTGGATGAGATGAATATTACAGATTACGACCTGATGATGTATTACATATACCCATGACCTGGATGATGTGATATAAGCTTATACCATGAACCGGATGATGATGAATAGTTAAAGATACCGTGTAGAGATGTCGAACTTCGAAAAATCGGTCCGCGCGAGGATCCGCGGAATTTCGAAAAAATCCGAAAATTCGAAAATCCGCGAGCGGACCCGTGAAACGTATTAAAATGAAAGTTAGCAAAATCCGCATTAAAAGTGGTTTAAATAGCCTTGGTAACGTACAATTAACCACTCAGGGACTGGGTAATGGCCTTAGAAGCATGTATAAATGCCTACAATACCTAAAAGTACAGTCCGCTAGCGTGACTTTAAAAAACCGGTATTTTTCGAAAATACGGGATTCCTGTAAAAAACGAAGATTTCCGTAAAAAAACGAGGCTTCTAACTATGTATAGCTGCCATTGGCTAATTTGGATCATGTGGCTTGCTCCGTCTTGAAAATTTACACAAATTACTCGTTTTTTCGAGTAATCTTCGGTTTTTCCGTATCCCGCAAGTATCGTAGATCCTCGTAATTACGGAGTTACTCGTATTTTCGAAAATTTTCGTAAAAAAAAAAATCCGCGTTCGAGGAGTTTGGAAGTCCGGAAAGTCCGAAGAATTCTGCCGTTCACGGATGGGAGAAATCCGCGGCGGATCCGGGTTCGGGTCCGCGAACCGGCCATCTCTAATACCGTGACCTGGATGAATGAATATTACAGATATACCACGACCTGGATGAATGAATATTACAGATATACCATGACCTGGATGAATGAATATTACAGATATTACATGACGGGATGGAAGAATATTTACAGATATTACAGTGTCCTGGAATGGAATGAATATTACAGAGAATCCATGCCTGGAATAAATTAAATATTACAGATATACCATGACCTGGAGTGAGATATTACAGATATACCATGACCCTGGATAATGAATATACAGATATACCATGACCTGTGATGAATATTACAGAATACATGACCTGGATAAATGAATATTACAGAATACCATGACCTGGATGGAATGAATATTACAGAATACCATGACCTGATAAATGAATATTACAGATATACCATAACCTGATGAATGAATATTACAGATTACCATGACCGGGTGGATGAATATTACAGTATACCATGACCTGGATGAAGAAATAATACAGATATACCATGACCTGGAGAATGAATATTACAGATATACCATGACCTGGATGAATGAATATTACAGATATACCATGCCTGGATAAATGAATATTACCGAGATACCATGACCTGGATAAATGATATTACAGATATACCATTACCTGGATGAATGAATCTTACCGATATATAACCATGACCTGGATGGATGAATATTACAGTATACCATGACCTGGATGAAATAATACAGATATACACGGGGGATACCCTTGGGATGAATGAAGATTACAGATATACCATGACCTGGTAGGATGAATATTACAGATATACCATGACCTGGATGAATGAATATATACAGATATACAGTTTAGGATGTCCGAACTTCGAAAAAAATCCGGTCCGCGCGAGATCCGGGATTTCGAAAAAATCCGAAAATTCGAAAAATCCGCGAGCGACCGTTGAAACGTATTAAAATGAAAGTTAGCAAAATCCGCATTAAAGTGGTCTAAATAGCCGTGGTAACGTACACTTACCACTCAGGGACCTGGGTAATGGCCTTAGAAGCATGTATAAATGCCACAATACCTAAAAAAGTACAGTCCGCTAGCGGGACTTAAAAAAACGGTATTTTTCGAAAATACGAGGATTTCTGTAAAAACGAAGATTTCCGTAAAAAAAACGAAGCTGTTCTGTAACTATGGAGCTGCCATTGGCTAATTTGGATCATTGTGCTTGCTCCGTCTTGAAAATTTACCACAAATTACTCGTTTTTACGAGAATCTTCGGTTTTTCCGTATCCCGCAAGATATCGTAGATCCTCGTAATTACGGAGGAGATACTCGTATTTTCGAAAAATTTCGTAATTAAAAAAAAAAAATCCGCAGTTCGGAAGTTTGGAAAGTCCGGAAAAAGTCGGAATAACTGCCGTTCACGGACGGGAGAAATCCGCGGGGATCAGTTCGGGTCGCGAACCGGCCATCTCTAATACCGTGACCGGATGAATGAATATTACAGATATACCACGAACTGGATGAATGAATATTACAGATATACCATGACCTGGATGAATAAATATTACAATATTACCCTTACCTGGATGAATGATATATACAAGAAATATACAATGACCTGGATGAATGAATATTACAGATATACCATGACCTGATGAATGAAATTACCAGATATACCATGACCTGGATGAAGAATATTACAGAATACCATGACCTGGATGAATGAATATTACAGATTACAGATAGTACCATGACCTGGATGAATGAATATTAAGAATACCATGACCGGATGAATGAATATTACAGATATACCATGACCTGGATGAATGAATTTACAGATATACCATGACCTGGATGAATGAATCATTACCAGATATACCTGACCTGGATGAATGAATATTACAGATATACCATGGGACCTGGATGGATGAATTTAAGATATACCATGACAGGGATGATATGAAATACAGATATACCATGACCTGGATGAATGAATATTACAGAATACCATGACCGATGGATGAATATTACAGATATACATGACCTGGATGGAGAATATTAAGAATACATGACTGGATGGATAAATACAGATATACACTGACCTGGAGTGAATGAATTACAGATATACCATGACTGGATGAGATGAATATTACAGATTACGACCTGATGATGTATTACATATACCCATGACCTGGATGATGTGATATAAGCTTATACCATGAACCGGATGATGATGAATAGTTAAAGATACCGTGTAGAGATGTCGAACTTCGAAAAATCGGTCCGCGCGAGGATCCGCGGAATTTCGAAAAAATCCGAAAATTCGAAAATCCGCGAGCGGACCCGTGAAACGTATTAAAATGAAAGTTAGCAAAATCCGCATTAAAAGTGGTTTAAATAGCCTTGGTAACGTACAATTAACCACTCAGGGACTGGGTAATGGCCTTAGAAGCATGTATAAATGCCTACAATACCTAAAAGTACAGTCCGCTAGCGTGACTTTAAAAAACGGTATTTTTCGAAAATACGGGATTCCTGTAAAAAACGAAGATTTCCGTAAAAAAACGAGGCTTCTAACTATGCATAGCTGCCATTGGCTAATTTGGATCATGTGGCTTGCTCCGTCTTGAAAATTTACACAAATTACTCGTTTTTTCGAGTAATCTTCGGTTTTTCCGTATCACGCAAGTATCGTAGATCCTCGTAATTACGGAGTTACTCGTATTTTCGAAAATTTTCGTAAAAAAAAAAATCCGCGTTCGAGGAGTTTGGAAGTCCGGAAAGTCCGAAGAATTCTGCCGTTTACGGATGGGAGAAATCGCGGCGGATCCGGGTTCGGGTCCGCGAACCGCCATCTCTAATACCGTGACTTGATGAATGAATATTACAGATATACCATGACCTGGATGAATGAATATTACAGATATACCATGACCTGGATGGATGAATATTACAGATATACCATGACCTGGATGAATGAATATTACAGATATACCATGACCTGGATGAATGAATATTACAGATATACCATGACCTGGATGGATGAATATTACAGATATACCATGACCTGGATTAATGAATATTACAGATATACCATGACCTGGATGAATGAATATTACAGATATACCATGACCTGGATGAATGAATATTACAGATATACCATGACCTGGATGGATGAATATTCATCAGTTGTTTGCTTTAATGTAAGGTACATCTAATCACATCTGGTAAGTTATCTCGATCTCAGAAATCAGCAGTAATTGTTCTGTCCGCAAAGCAGCTGCAACGGGTTTAGAACATGAACATCTGCATGTAGGAGCAGAATATAAATTAATTTCATCCATATAGTTTCAATGTGATTGCAAAAATAAACGGTTTTTTATTTTAACCGCGTCCTAACAGATTTTATTCAGTCCATCTTTTTTTTTTCTGCAATAACAAAAAATACCAATTAAAACATCTTTGTATCAATGAATCAATGGGGAAATTAAAGTAAATCAGAAAACCACATGGCAGACAGAATTTAACATCGCCCCCCCCCCTCTAACCTGATCCAAGAAAAGGAAAAAGGAGAAATGACTATTTCATTCCATTTAGAGAGAGCGAATATGACGTTGTGCCAAGAACAAGGGCAAATTAAAAATCATTAAAAAAATAAATAATTGAAAGTTAATGACGTAAGGACTATTTTCAGCCCTAGGGAGAAATGTAAAGCTTAAATTAAAAACTCTATTAAATGAATCATATTAATCATTTTATACGTTGATCCGAATTATTTCATTTATGTATTTTAATTTTTTTCCCCCAAGAATAATCTTGGTATGGTTATATGTAAAACATCATAATGTCCAATGGGATTAATGTTGGTATAGAGGGAATTGTTTTATTCTTCAAATGCTTCTGGAAATCCATTGGCAATGTGGCTTATTAATATCAGCTTCCCAGAAGGGATGTCTCTTAAAAGCTGAGAAACTTAGTTCTCCTTTAACCCAAAATGAAAAAGTAAAAAAAAAATGTATTTCGTTTTTGAGAGAACCTTGTAATCACTCTGATGGAAATGTTCAGCTGGAGCTTTCAGGTTCTCATTTAAAGGGCATGTTTATCTATCATGGCAGATTTTATTATGATTTTGGGGATTTGGATCTAGTTAATGTTACCATACACATGAGAACATGATTACATTTGTACCGGCAGATCCCCTTGGCATGTGCCCACACAAGCACTGGTGTTGCTGTCAGTTGTTTTCACCCTCAACACCTTGTTGATTCTTTGCAAATCCCTCTGGATTTTGACGGGTTTGTTTGGTATCGGCGAGGTGCATGGGCACCTTTAGTCCTGACTCTGCAGGAGATCCTGTATATTGAAGCATTTATTGCTGTTTCATGTTTGGCTTCCCTGACTGTGCCCATATTGCAGCTCTGCTGACTTGTCTTTCTGTTAGCTTGCAGTCTATAAGGTCAGTATATTTCAGTAAGCTGTAAACCTTGAGGACCCAACTAAACCCAAAAAAACATCTCCCCTTCCCCGGGAGCATCACTTATGTCAAGCATAGGATTCCCACAATATATATATACATATATATATATATATATATATACATACCTCTGGTAGGATTCCCACAATATATATATATATATATATATATATATATATATATATATACATACCTCTGGTAGACCCATGCAGTGTACTGCACCTGTATCTAACAACTGGTCATAGTGGTACGAATGACAAGGAGCTTAGCAACATACAACGTGACCATCAGAAAGATGGAGTTTGTGTATGTATTATGCCATCGTTACCTCTCCTATCCAGCTTTAAATGTAAGGTTAATTTAGGCCTGGCACACAGATCGACTGACTAATAAACTGATTGGCCAGTCGAAAGTGGCTGCAATCACTGCAGTTGACATTTTGCACCACAGATCATGCAGTCCTATCTCCTATGAAATTTACATACATGCCAGATAGAAATTTGAGCGACATCGGTTTTAAACCCAATGAAAATTTCCACCGATATTTCAACACGATTGGCCAAAATATCATGGCAGATGGTGGATCTGGTTGAAACTCTTGACCGTTTTTGCCCAGTCTTACATAGCCTGTCTGAATTGCTGATTGCTATTAACTTCCATGGGCCCTATGTTCCATTCACTACTGACATTAGCCTGGGGCAGAGGATTGTAATGTTACCTGCTATTATATTACAAATGTTACAATATCTCTACCCTCGATACCCAATCAAAAGCTCTCAACATAAAAATCAATAAACTCAGCCACTCCCCTTGTACCCAACAAAGATCAGATACATTGTACGCAAGGAATGATCCCAGGTCATGATGTTTCCAGTGTGTAGTTGTTCTCTAATAAGAAACAATTAGTCTCTTCTCCTTGATTTAGTAGGATGTGGCTCATTAAAATAAACATGATTAAATTAATTTCTATTACCTCCATACCCCCCCCCCCCCACAATTAATATCTTAAATATGTTCATTTATCCACTAAATAATCCAGAGCAAACATGGCAGTTCACATTGATTGCTGGCAGTTGAGAATTTAATCACTGTATATGCCTTCCAGCAATGCTCTCTAACCACTAGGTTATCTCTCCTCCATGAAACCAAACAGATTTGGTTTAATGATTTAAAGCTTTAATGATTTAAAGGCAAAGTTTACTATAATGTGTACACACCATGGAATCTGTCAATCAGGACCTAAAAACTGCATGGCTTTTCATGCTGGCCATGACTGGCATCCGACCATTCATTCAAATCAGACAACGCATCCAATAAACATGGACAACTGCCTACTTTTGCCGCCACTGACAGTACTTTGTCCGGGCCGCCTGGTTGGACGTGCCGAATGGTTGGTCGTGACTTTATTCTATCTTAAAGCCAAACTGAAAATTTAACTGTTTAAAATCAATAAAATCTTTTTCACTTTTATCACAGGGAAATACATAGTAGACAATTGGAAAATTCCTCTAACTCTCCCTGGGTGAGTCTTATTGAGTTTGGGGGAATTGACAGCTGAGATTTCTGAACTGTAATATTGTACTGTGTACCTGTGTTAGTAAATTATTAATAAATTCAAATGATACACTGATTTAATTCTCAGTTTATTTACTATATATCAGGGTGGTTAGCTTTCTCCTTTAAGAAAGGGGAGGAGAGTGTCCCTTTAACATAATAGTTCAACTCATTGAATATCAATTCAATTGAATATGAAATATAGTAACATTGGTATACAGAGCAATGAGACCATTACTGCAGGTAGTTTGATATGTATTACTGTTAATGAGAGATTAAAAAAACAGGTAATGAGAGATTAAAAAAACAGGTGAGTTCTATTCCCGAAAATCCGATTCAAAGCCAAATTTTTAGAATTTTCTCAATTGCTACTACAAGATTGTAAAAATTAGTAACATGATTGGAGTACAGATCATTGTGTATTGAGGGAATAAAGTTTGATGCAGTTTTGTGCTCTATAAAGATTTGCGTTTGGGTTCATACCTATGGGGATGTCTCTCTTGGCTTCACTCTATCCCAGTAACAGACTATCTTAGCAGAACACAGGAGGGAGAATAACAGTAATTATTTATATGTAAATAGCAATTATTTATTTCACAGGTTTTCGCATAAGGAACACCCTGTTAGTTAGGGTTATCAAAACAATCTGGCTCTCAAAGCTCTATTGTTTAGGAACAATGCTGTTGCTGGTAATAGGCTGGTACACACTCAGTTCAGGGCGATGTTGCCACATGTGTACCAGCAGGGCAGAAGGACATATCTTGAATATATTAGTTTATTCGACAGAGGGGCAAATATGATTGGTAAATGGGCATGGGTGGTGTCTATACGGAGCAGTCGAGATCTGTTCCTTATATGAGCAATGTTCTCATAGATGTAACGTCTGTTTTCCTTTTAAGTTATTTACAGAGAAAGTTCTAGGGTAGGACAGGGGACACGCAGCCAATCGACTGTAATGTCTAAAATTTCAATCAACTGAGACGTAATATCAGATGAACGACCACCTGTAAACCGAATTACCCTAGAACTTATACTAGAACATTGATAGGTAAGTCATCTGGATGGCATCATATTAGATGGTGATATTTACCTAAATTTCAGGACAGTGTATGGCTATGGAATCTTCCTATGGTACTTATAGTTACATTTCTCAAAGGTGCTCACTGTTTTACAGCAACCACTGGTACTGTATGTTACATCTGCCCTTGGTGCTTAATGTTACAGGATATTTACTGTTACATCTACCGCTAGAACTCACTGTCACACCTCCCAATGGTACTTACTGTTACATCTCCCGCTAGAACTCACCATCGCACCTCCCAATGGTACTTACTGTTACATCTCCCGCTAAAACTCACCATCATACCTGCCAAAGGTACTTACTGTTACATCTCCCGCTAGAACTTACTGTCACACCTCCCAATGGTACTTACTGTTACATCTCCCGCTAGAACTCACCGTCATACCTGCCAAAGGTACTTACTGTTACATCTCCCGCTAGAACTTACTGTCACACCTCCCAATGGTACTTACTGTTACATCTCCCGCTAGAACTCACTGTCGCATCTACTAATGGTACTTACTGTTACATCTCCCACTATAACTCACCGTCACACCTCCCAATGGTACTTACTGTTACATCTCAAAAAAAATATTTTTAAACTTTTCCACGTGGAAATTCCTGTATCTATTTATTTGGTTAACACAGTAAAATCTTCTGCTTTTTATTAACATTATATCATTTTTCTCTCTGTCTATTTAAAATGTACTTGTCTTTTGATTATAGTTCTATCTGTACAGAGACCAATGCACCAAAATCCACTGTAACTAACAACTTAAACCAACTGTCCAGCCTGCACACAGCACACAGCATTCCAACTGTCACACCTCTGTCACCATTCCAGCTACAGTAAAACTACTCACAGAAGAATACTTTTTGAATTGGGGTAGATCAACAAAGAATGATACAGTGGTGGTTGGGAAGAATTATAGTTTCCAGTTATGGTCAATTTAAAATATCCTATTTTTCGGTATAGATGCCCTTTAAAGTGGGAATAGGGACTGGGCTAGAATTTAAAATGCGAAGGAATAAGATACTTATGTTTTATAAGAAGTAATATGCCCCTTTTTACATTATAATACAGTATAAGGATATTACACTGTAAGGGGTGCATTATCCTGTATATAATAAACTTTACCATTAATCTTACATTAAAGGCAAGTCCAGCCCTGAAATGAAAAAACTTACATACAGGTAAATCACCCCCCAAAACCCTGAACGGTAATAGTTTGAAATGTGAAATATATAAGGCAGACAGAGGAATAACATTCAGTCAGTGGCTGTGATGTCACTGTCAAATCCATAACTGACAGTTATAACTGCGAAGAACCAGGAAGCAGAACAGGGGAAACAGACATTTGCGCGGAATAACATTCATCATTGTGTGAGTCAACGGGTGTCAAATCCATACTGACAGTTACTAACTGGAAGAACCAGGACGCGAACAGGGGAAACGGACATTTTGGCAGGATTTCAGGTTAGATATATATATATATATTTATATGTGTGTGTGTATATATATATATATATGTGTGTGTGTATGTGTGTGTGTGTGTATATATATATATATATAAGATAGTAGATAATGCCGCACTCCTTCTGTTAGAGGTTTAGGTGCAGGTGTTCAGCAGGACCGTAGCCAGAAGGTCCCTTGTATATATATATATATTAGATAATACACCGCACTCAGTTAAGTACATGCAGTAATCTTTTATCTGCGGCTCGCTGTATAACCACATGTCCCCTTTCTCAAGCCCACAGCGTTACGGCCATATCATAATACAAAACTGTCTATAACACACATTGTCGGTACATCCCATATATACCCCTCCCAATTATGTCCAGCCCCTCATTAAGCTAATCACATATGGAGTAATACAATTAGTATTGAGGCAAATATACACAATCCCATTCAGGTATAAGAAGGAAGGAAGGGAAGATATCAAGGCACCACCCATAGATCCCTGAAAGACATAAATCACACAAAAAGAGGGATTTCAAAATAGATAAATAAAAATGATACAAGTACATAATATTATAAATAAACACGCAAGTCATAATCATGGTTCAGCCCTACAGGATGGAGGGTACCCAATCTATGTACCCACCTCACCTCTCTTTTCTTAAGTAACAGCTCCCTGTCACCCCCACGTTTGGGTCTAGGGACAAACTCAAGGATTAAAAATCTCAGATCAGACTCATCATGATGTGCTTCCTGATAATGGATCGGTACAGGTAATTTGGTATTTTTGAGTTTAATACTGGATTTATGCTGTGATATACGGTTTTTTTACCGGTTGTGTGGTCTCCCCCACGTAGATCCTGTTACACAGGCAGTAACGAGCATACACCACAAATTTCGTGTTACAAGTGATGTGGCCTCGGAGATGAAATATCTGGTTAGTGTTAGGATGTATAAATTCCTTAGTTTTTATAACGTTTACATTGTTTACACTCCTACAAACCCTGGATCGTAACCACTACTCATTATAGCTAGTTTTCATCTCCAATTAAACTAAGAAGTCCTTACCTATTAGTCAAATTTCCCAGAGTCATCGAATGTGTCGTGAGTCCCTACTAGGAAATCATTACAGGAGGAAAAGACGTGTATAATACATTTTAGGAGAGAGGATATCCCCCTCGGGGCCCGGCTGACCAAGCGTTGCAAAATCGCTTCTAGGGGGCTACACTAGATCTAGCAGCAAAGATGGTGAGTGCGGATAACCATTTGTTACCCAATATTCGCTACAATAGTTCTTTAATAAGTCATACCCAAAATGGGAATTTTTTAAAGGGCAGGTCCCCCCCAAAACTATAATCCCCCCACTATGGCCCCATTGTGGAGTTGAGTTTAAATCCTTACCCTTACATCCAGCTCAACCACAAGAGGGGTAAGCCAGTATCCCCGAGACCTTCACTGGGTAGGGCAAGAGCCCCTGTTCAGACGGGAGGAATGTGTATTTTTAACATACGCATCTATCTATCATATGCATGTTTTCTGTGCAACACACATACAGTCGAACGCACTCTGTCCAAAAGATTTTTTGAAAGATAGAAAATTTCGGTCCTTTGCAATTTAAAAATATTTAGTGGTATGGCTATGGTGTAAAATTATTTACCCTCCTGATGAGAATAGTTTTTCACTTTCACGGATACTGGATACAGTTTCGTTTTCTCAACTTATTCCTGTTGCCTAGTTGAGCTTTTAAAAGTTGTATCCTCCGCCATATGTTTTAATGTCCATATGATTTTGCATATTAAAAAAGGCATCTGGAAAAAATATATAGAATAAAGAGCTTTGAGCTATAACTCTCTCAACAGCACTACATTGAATGACCCCACAAACATCATATTTGATTGGCGAGAACAATTCCTTTCCTATGCTCATATATTATCAAAGGAAACATCTACTGGAGTCAAAAAAAACATATAAAAAATGTCTACCACCCCACCCCCACCCACCCACCCCCGACTATTCTAACTGAACAATAAAAGTTTTCTGTAACTGTGTCAATGTATAAACACACACATACTGTTATACATTACATTATATTACTCCATAGGACAGCTTTATAAAAAGGTAAGTAGTGTCTTCCACAAACCCGAAAACTCCAGATACATAAGGGCATATTTTATAAAGTTTGTTGAAACTTTTTCTTCGCCTTCTTTAAACGCAGCCCAATTTGGACTTTTCACTATTTAAGTAAAGAGTGATAGACTAGTGGCGAAAGGTGTCATTACCGCTATTTTCGCTTTTTTCGCCATAACATCGCTGCGTGAACGGCTCAAACATATTTAAAAAATGGGGAAAAGCCGTATTTTTGCTTTAGTTCAGCCATTCCAATTGCCATTCTGAAAACGCCTAAGTGGCGAAAACAGCTAAGTGGCCATTTATTAGCCCTGCAATCGGGTCCATGAAGGTGGTCAGTACATTGTGGAGTGTTTCTCAATCCTTATAAGTCACTCAGGGGGGTGTTAGACTATATTCCAGCCATTTTAACTGTAATCGATCCTAAAGTCAAATGGGGGTCTGAGGACATATTTATAAAGGGCATTATTTTGACTTTTTTCCCCACCAGCCTTTACCCACACCACAATTTTTTTTTAGACTTTCACTTTTCCTCTCATCAAAGTTTTAAAAAAGGCAAATGGTTTTGTTTTCATCAAAACGAAAATTATTTAGCAAAAGTAGCACTAATAATGCTGAAAAAAGTCTCAGCCATATGATGGTAAATAGGTAATCAAACCTCCCTTGTTGGTTTTTCAAATTAGTATGAAATGGGTAAACCACACACTGAACACTATCTTTGTATTTAAAAATAGACTAACACATTTGGTGTTTTTTTTTCAGAGTCAGCCAACATCTAATAAATGTGTACAACTGCAACAGAGGCGAATTTTCTCTATTTTATTAATAGAGACACATTTTTTCGTATTGCTTATTTTCAGCAAACTGCAGCTAATTATCAAACCAGTTAACGTATAGACTCGAGTATTTTCAGGTACCTGTTTTTACCTGAAAACTGTGTAAAAACTATTGACTGAGTATAGCCGAGGGTAGAAATGAGTTGCCCTTTAAATTGACAGGCAGAACTTCCATACTTGCATCTCATACCAGTAATAGCCAATCCATTACCAGTAACCCCAATTCCTTGGCACTACCAGCTGTTTTGGAACTACAACTCCAGCCATGCTTTGTTGCTGGGAGTTTCTGTTTCTAAGGAGGTGGAGGGGAAAGTTCAGTAAACTTTTAATTAAGCTTACCATCATTTACAATTCTCCTGAAACCCCATATTTTGGTTTAAAAGGCCCTCTGACCTCAATCATAGTAAAGGGCCCCCGGACCCCCATATAGTAAAGGGCTCTTTGATCCCCATAGTTTTAAACTGTCACCTGAGAGTTTTAAGTTTCAAAGCTGTCATTCACGGCCGGGCGCGTCAGGGGTTGTCTTCACTGGTACTCGCAGCCGTTTTTTTGCCCCCAAACTGAGGAGACCCCCACCAGATTTACCGCATCCAGCTGAACATTGACACAGTGACTGAGTGAGTCCAGCAGCAGACTACAGGCAGCAGGACCGATGTACAGGCAAGAACAGCTCCTGTAACTTTCTCATGGGCAAGGTAACACAGCGCCCCTACTGGTTACTATCCCCATTTCATAATTGTGGATCTAAATTAGGACTTGACCTGAGTTCAAGTTAGGTTAGAAGTCGAGGTTTAGGTTTTCAGGCTAACTTAAAGCCTGAAAAATTCGACTTCTACTCGAGTTTTACGGTAACATAATATGGGACCTACCCTAGTGCGTGTAAGGATAGTCATGTAATGGACTTCCGGTTTTAAAAAAGTATGATGTTTGGGGAAAATTCGGGTAAAACTGCTAAAAAATTGAATTCAACAAAAGGAGAACAAGGGGCAAAAGGCGAAATTCACCATTCATAAATCGCTTAAATAAAAAAAGTGACAAAAAAAATATTCTCTTAAATAAATTACACTAGAGAGCAATCTCTCTTCTTCGCAGTGATAACACACTTAACGCAATGATAGGTGAAAACTATCGCCACAACAACATCCGCGCCTCGATCCTTTTCCACAAAGGTGAAAGCAACGTTTTTATAAAATAAAACGAAAATAGCGATTAACTATACTATGAACCTAGCCATAAAGGAGCTCTTTTAGCTCCCAAGAGACTAATCACAAGTACAATACGAAGACGCAATAAGATTCCATCACAATGATTCTGAAGATTCATATGAAGGTTTATTAATGTGTGCCTTAGCACATAAAGGAGAAAAATGGAGCACTTAATAGGAACAAAAGTGCTCATTCACCAAGAAAAAAAAACAATCTGTGTCTTAACCCCTCTCGTAGCTCTGTGGCTGCTATGGAGGGGGTTAGGAAATTAAAATCCTTTGGGTAACTCGCCCAAACCTGTAGGTGCTAGCTCCCATAATCCACTTAGCTGGGTAATACCCAGCTAATGTCCACAGTACACGTTCACATTGCTCTGTAGTGTGTCAACATATCAACAAGGAACTGCAGCCTTCCTTCCTTGAAGTTGAGAGCCAATCATATAAACCCAGAGGCTAAAGCAGATTCCTGCCTAAAGGACCCAGAACACGAGACTTTAATTAACACAGTGGTTGGGATTTAATAGTGTTAACCTCTGTTCCCCTACACATCCTTTTTTTTTGTTTTTTGCATTTCACATACAAAAAAATAACAATGTAATCTTACAGTTAATTTCTATCAAGAGCTATTCAGACTACAGGTACATTTAGATCATAGAGGCCAAAACTGTTTTGTTCTGTTTTCTGGTTCAGGAAAACCACCCCCAAAATCTAAAACGAAAGTCGATAATCCTAGATTACGATTGGAAACTGCTTTTGAGTTTCCGTTGTCTTTTTGAGGATTATCGTGTTAAGAGGGTATTTATTTCGAGAATTTTGAAAATGGCTCGGACGTTCGGTAAATCGTCGAAAATGGAATCCAAAGTCACAAATCCAACTAACCGTCCAAACATTCAGATTTCGGAACCGATGTTTCGGGTTGATCCGGTCCGAGACGACCCAGATCCCAACGCTCTATTTTTAAATTTGTACAAATTGATCCATATACCCCTGTGACACATTCCCTACAGATAAGCCTAACTTTCTATAATTTACCAACCTTTAAATTTCATGTACTCACTCTTTTTCATTTTTTCCTTAATCTTGTGTATTTCACTACCTTAAAGTCTTCTTTTGCCTTGTTTGCTTTTTTTAGTCATTAGTAAATAGTAATATCCTATTTTTGTTAATTCCCATTTAGCAGGTTGGATTGGACCCGTGAAAGATATATCCCAGTAGGCATGTGCATAGACTCCTTCTTGATAAGGAACTAAGAATTATTCTAATTTGCTATTTACAAATCCAGGAAACATTAGGGAAAAGAAGGACTGTTAAGGCAGGAGATATAAAGGGGGTTTACACATCCTTTAAAATATTGGTAATTAGATACTTAAAGAAAAGTGGTTCACAGGGATAAACTGTATGTTTCCACTTTGTATAAAATCTATAATAAACATTACAAATTTCTCGGTTTCGTCATTCCATTAGATGTTCCATAGAGACCTACAATCTCAAGTTCTATAATGTACTAGTAGGTATACCCGATACCATAGTTGTTTAAGTGTATTGTCCACACTTTGCTATAGGCTGGCATTGATTTTTTGCGATTAAGCCATTACATACCCATCGTCAATGAACCAGAATTCTTCTCAATCAGTATTAGTATCATAGACCTTTTACTGTACATTATAAATATTTCCAGTCAAGCTTTCACAATTAATAATTTTTATCCTCCAACCATTCTTTATTCAGACTAATTGTTGTTCCAGGCCACCATATCTAGTTCACTTTTTATATGAAGATATATGAATAAAAACACTATATTTTGGTATCTTGCACCTAAAATCAAAGATAATGCTCCATCCAGATAGGCAGATAGCTCCAAACACAAGAGATGTTATAAATTATTTCCACCTTAACTTCAAAACAAACACAAAAACCAAAAGTGTGTAAGGGGACTGCTCTGACGCATTTTCGCGGAAACAAGTCCCCCACTTCCTCAGACACAGTGAGGTCCGGAAATGCTCCGACACAGATCCACCTTGTTGTTTTTGCTTTGGTTGAGGCCCATGAAATCAAAGTCAAAAAATTATTTGCCCAGAAATAATGTCTAAGAAGAACAAGATTTTTAAGGTTTTTGCACCAAACCACAAGGTTTCTCACATACAATGAAAATTGCAGATAATGCAAAATAGTGTTCCAGTCTGTACAGTTTCTGAGGATTCAGAATATACCTTGAACTGAGAAGAAAAGAGTGTTTTCCGCTTCTGTCTGAAAAGTAAATGATCTTACAACTGTGTAGCTTCATCTAAAAGAAGTTGTGAGACAGATAATAAAGATAGACAGACAGACAGATAGATATCCACCGTATAAACTTCAGAGCACTCTAAGTCCTGTTAACAGAATAATTGCACATGGAATATCATTTTCACAAGACATAAAGTGCTCTGCAGTTTTATTCCAGTTGATATTTATGATCTCAGTAGCACCCCGGCAACATCAGCATATGCAGTCAAAGTACAATTGGACTAGTTAAGATAGATACAGATAGATACCGTACTGCTTTGATTCAAAGTCTTATGAATTTTTCCTACTAGTTCAAACTGCCAGCGTTAAATACAGTAAGATTAACCAAATCTATCTTTATTAATCTATCATAAATTAGCAGAATCAAAATATAACTTTTGGTATAGCAAATTTTTGAAAAAAAGTCCCAAAAGGGTTTTCACCCAGAAGTAAATTTTTTTGTTTCAATTATAAATGGCTTAATAAAGGCTTAAGAAATGGGTAATTTCTGAAGAATCTAAAACCTGGGGAATATCTCACATAGAAGTTTACAGCGCCCCTTCAATGAACAGATAAGGTACACATGGTACATCCCAAATGATGCTTCCCAACTGAGATTGATCAGGAAGTACCAACTCAACCCTACTTCACCTTGTGCTATCCATCTTTGAGCAGATTGCAACTTAAAACTTTATTCATATAACATGATCACTTATTGGATCCTTTCCACTATTTATAATCAGAATTTACCAGATAACTAAATGTGATATTTTTGGAGGTGTCTGGCTCATGAGTTGTAGAAAAAAGTATCAGTTCCATACAGTCCAGCACAGCAATAGAATCCCATTATAAGTTAATTGTATAGTAGCATTATTACATATTTAGATAAATCGATTTGTGATTTTATATTCAGCTGAAAGGTTCAAGCGATGTCAAGTTTTAACCGTTAAATGTGAATCAAGCTTACTTGATTTTGTTTTCAGGTTATATTTTCTAATATTACAGTTTACAGCACTGTGTATTTAAAGTGACTCAAGATTTTTTTGGCACAATGTTAACCTACCTTGTGTACAGGTACATCTGTCCTAAATTTGGCTAAAGAGTAATTGCTCTGGTGACCTGTTCACAAAAAGGAACCTCACCAACAGAGTTTGGTTTAATTCAATGTTCATTTAGATTTAACAGAATAAACAGACCTGACTGGACTTGATGCCAATTGTCCCTCTTTCCATTTCTAATAACCTGGGGAGATTCCCACTGATTCAAGATTACTTCTGTTGACCTGGAAAAGATGAAGAGATGTGCTGGCGATCTAGAAAGGCTCAGCAGGACTTAGACTACTTACTCAGTGACCTGAATGCACTACAGGTTCAGTCTTGTTTGGCAGACTAATTAACAAAGCCTATCTGTATAGCTTTATGGCCCTAGAATATAGTACCAGTTCATCTATATTACTTGACTCTGGACGATAAACTTAAATAAGAAACTTCTACAGCGCACTACTCAAACAAACTTTACTAACAGCTTACTCGAGGCAACAAATGTGTTTTAATGCTCTAAGCATCACCATCCCGCATAATTAAACAACATCTTGTAATTGATTTAATTATAAGTAATTAACAAGTATTAAAAAAAAAAACTTAATACTAAAACACTACTTTAACCACCTGAATCCTTATCTAAACATGATCTACATATTTACATCTTCATAAAACCTTGCTTTTACAGTTTATGAATGCCTCTCCTGTCGGCCCATCCTACTCTGCGCTAAAGACAGCAATGTATATAGGTAATTAAAAGGTTCTTTTCAAATAGATTGAAAGGTTTATAAGTCAATGTAATCAAAGAAACAGAAATACAATAGACGGATGGCCTTAGTGGACGATGCAGGATCAGAAGAACAGACATACATGTTACAATTTAGAGATCAATTAATTTTTCTACTAGCGCAAACTAAAAGACTCCACATATCTGTGCAGTACAGCATATTAATTATTGGCTATAATTTCAGTATGATAGTGATAGTAAACGGGTAATGTTCAACTCCTCAAAGTAATGTTGGCTTTAAAGCTTTATGTGAAGAACGAGGTAAAACAGCTATGTCTTAACCTCCCGTTCTCATTTACTGTACCCGGAGAAATGATGGATTTACCTGCAGTGCAATCCCTTTACCCCCACCCCGGACCGCTTCCACTGTAAGTAAACCTATTTTGCGAACCTGCTATAGTCTACTTACAGCCAGAAGCAATTCTGGTATTTGGTGTTAGATTTAGTTCTTGAACTATACACCATATCCTGTCTACTTTAATCCAACAACAACAACAACACTGAGGCAGCAACTGTTTTGGCATAAGAAAAACTGCAATACCAAAACACAAGAGCGACATCATAGCTGCAGTCATGAAGTGAAGTGAGAGTCTCTAATTTGTTGTTGGATAAAGAACAAACCGCAGTGGCATAATGTTTGGCCCAGCACAGAAGATCCAATCTTCGGGTCCTGTACTGCAGCTATTTGACGCTCGTCTACCCTGGACAGTTTAACAACCTCTTAGCCACCAATGCAAATAAGTCTTGCAATCAGTAGGTCCCTAACACCTTTCTGTTACAGTATATGCTCATAGGGCACATATCAGGTTATTTTTCTTGCCAACATATTCCCGTGTACAGTCATTCTGAAGTGAGAAAGCCAGTCGGGGGAGTGACTATCGAATGACTAGGACTAAAACTTGTCCATTTAATCTAACTGACTACGCAAAGAATTAAATAAAATATAAGGTGGCTTTCTCAATGAAAATAGAAATAATTGGAAACTGAATTAAATAAAAACTTATACTGTAAATGTAATATACAAAAAATAAGGAAGGGCTTACAGTCTTTTAATACAAGTCAATATGGTAACCACCTTCTTTATTTTTTTTTGCTGAAACGTTGTGCTGGTTTTGTTTGCACTAAAAAAGAGGGTCTGTACCCCTATTTTGCATTGATTGGAGACTGGAAATCCCTTCCTTATTTTGCATATATTGGATTAGACTGGTGGCAAAGAGGTGGCTCAGAGGTCTGGACACCCGATCCCCCCCTTTGATTAAACTGTAAATGTGTCTGGCCCACTTTCCTGACCTCAGCACATGTTCTACTGCCTAATATGGACTGTAACGGATTGGTTCGAGATGATTAGTATTTGGCTGACATGCTGTAAGAAGTCCATGCAGTAGCTAGGACTGTAGCATTTAAAAAAAACCTCAATGGTCATACCAAACCTTGTGATATGAAATGTTGGGAAATATACAACACAGTAAAGTTAATTCCCAGCACCCACCTCAAAATCTAGCTTAGACTCAGATTACTGCTTTTACATCAATGTTCTCTGCTTCTTCTGATTCAGTGTTATTCTGATCATTTATTTACCCTTTTATAGTCCGGTAGAAGAAAAGGTCCAACCCTAATGGTTTGACACCCTCACAAATTCACAAGAGTAATTTACTGCTCTGTTGAGTTAAGAGAGCATGAGACATGGAATCAAATTTGTTTGACAACATGTCCACCTGCAAAATAGAAAAACAAAAAAAGAATGTCTTATTGCCAAATAATTGCCACAGCAGGAGCTAAAGTACCCTACTTGTAAAATCCATTGTCATAAACTACCAGAAATAAATTTCTGCTAACGCTTGCTTCATGTCCGGAATTGAACTGTAATAATCGCTCATCTGCTGTGAAGATAAATATAAGTGCTTCACTTACTGGGTCCGTTCTTGATTCTAAATATATTTTAATTGCCGGTAAGACGGATTCATATTTGTTTTAGTACTACAGTGCCCTTTTCTAAGAGACGGCCACTAGAATATGCCTGATTTTAGATTAATGGACAAAAGCAACATTGTGCAGGCATTCTGTACAAAACAAGCCCCTGTGGAAATCCTGACTGGTGAAATACTTTCTTAATACCCACCCACTCCCAGTAGCATAGTTACAATATGAGACTTCAGTGGATAAAATACCTTTATTATTCTCAACAAATAGAACTGGCTGAATCATGAAACACCTTTACAACGCAAATCAGGGTAGATAGGAAATGTTTCCTAAATATAATGACATAGTTGCATATACTGGTAATATCCTGTTTAAAAAGTGTTTAGCCCCATGGGGGATAATCCAACACTGAATTGTATGAGCGACAATTCATAAGAAATATTTCAGCGAATAAGTGTTGTAATTCGATATATATCCCTAGTCATGCTGACTACTACTAAAATGCTACGCAACCCACCCTAATCCGCCCACAAAAAAACAGCTGCGGGCGCAGGGAAAGCGACACTTAAGGCGTTTAGAGTGCTTTATTTTAATCACATTATCCGAAAACAAAAAGGAGAAAATTTATGTCCATATTTCATACCCCTTAGATGAGAGTTTGGAAATGACACTCCAAGCTTTGTTGCAATCTTGACCTTTTCTTCAGTAACAATATGGGCATTTTATATAAAGGCTCAGTAGTTAACAGCTGCAGTAAAATTAAATGGAAAGAAGTGCACCACATTTTCCAATTATTTACTTACCATGAATACTAAACCCGATTAGTGTTTAACCATGCTGCATTACTTTTTTTTTACTGAATGTGGTTTTACCGATAGCAGTGGCCAACCCTCCAATGTTTTCACATTCAAGCTCATCGCCTCAAAATCCAGCAAATCCAAGCGAACCAACTTCTGGTTTCGTCATCATTAAGGGCAGAAGACTGAACAACCCTCAATCACACTTAGTTAATTCAGAAGTTGTCAATCACTTGTGACTTGTGTGACTAACAAGCGGAGGATGGTGTGGTGTGAGGGTTTAGGGGGGCGGGGCGTTATAAGGAGTATACTGGCACGGGACACACCAAACAATAAAACAAATTGACCATGAACAAAAATCAGGAACAGACAGTGCTATGGTGTCAGGTAAAGAGTTGAGGGGTTGATGGGAGCATGTTTGCTGAATATGAGCAGAGATTGAATATGAAATCAATGGCATGGAGCCAATAGACCATCAAATGGAGACGTACCAATGGAGAGGGGCAAATTGCATGAACAGGGAGCAAATGGATGGCCATATGGAAACATACTATACATTAAACTGGGAGAAGATTAAATGGAGAAGGGGAGCCAAGTGCATGAAGAGGATTTGGATAAAAGAGGTGAGGCAATTTAAAGGAATAGGGAAGCTTCTTAATTAGAATACATACATGATTATGGATTCAAGGAAGAGCAGGGGAGAAACTGTCCTGAAAAAGTAAAAAGTTCATCCAAAATTAGTAAAAAATCAAATCAATGTTTCTGTGACTATAT